>OX421845.1:26454486-26779486 GCA_949127995.1 Suillia variegata | reverse complement strand
TTATCATTAATTTATAGTTAAATGGAATTGTTTTATAATTCAAGGCTTATGTACCTATCAATTTAACAAGCTTGATTATTTTTTACTACATGTAGTTAAGGTTTTTTTAAGTGAATTGTTGTCTCCAGTAGAACAATCTCAAAATAAATAAATTGGTTTATGAAACTGCAATTTTAAATCCAAACTAGCCGATAAGTACGAATGTGTAAAGACCTTAAAAAAACCTATTAACAATTTGTTTGGCAATAAGAAAATCAAGTCTATAGAGCGATGGCTTAGCAAGATCTTAAGGACCAGTTCCGTTCGATCGCCCAAAGGATGAAAACGTGTTTGACGCCAGACGTAATGTAAATAACGAAACCAACCTAAAACTAAAATAACTTAAGTCCGAGTCTTGCTTTTATTTTTATTTATGAAGTAAATCTTTTTTTTTTCTTCTTTTTTTCTACAAAACAAAAGAGAAATGCCGACTGAAAAATTGCAAGCGACGGCGACGACGACGACGAGACGGCTAAAAGCAGAAAAATGCTGCCTTGCAGGCAATTTGGTGGAAGCGTCACTGCGTCCATCGAGCAGCGCAAACGACGATGACGACGACGGCTACAGCGAAGGGAGCCAGCCATCCAGTTCAGTTAGTTCTTCGTAGGTCCAGTTTCGCGCTTCATGCGCACAAGTATGCCAAAAAGAACAAGTAACCAACCCCAGGCGCAACAGAAGAAGAAGAAGAAAACAACAACAAAACGACAAACTAAAATTATTATCGCTGTCGTGGGCAGTGGAGGTCTAGAACTGGTTGCGCATGTGCAAAGATTGTCTTTTTTTAACTTTGGTTTCCTTTTTCTCTGCATTATTTCGTTTCTACTTTTTTGTTTTTGTTTTTGGATGCGAATTCTCACGTTGTGTCTGTCGCACTGCCTGATATTAATGTAGCCTAGCCACTTTGGATAAGTTATCGGCAGCTATAGCAGCAGCAGCAGCGCTTTACAAGGAACGAAATTAAAGAACCTCTGCAAGTCGTCGGCGTGTCCGCTTCCAATGTAGCGAATACTTGGAGCACAATGAATAACAAAAACAAACAAAAAACAAAAAACAAGAAAAGGATTGACTGCGACACTGGCAAATTGCTGTGGATGGGAATAGAAGAAGGCATCTGACCTGCATCGATAATTGTTAGTTTAGACCTTGACCGTTAGTTATGTATGTATGTATGGCGCACATTTTCGGCGTTAAAAGTCAGTAATTTTTTTCGTAAAGCACAAACAACAACAAAGCATTTTCTTTTCGAAACATTTCAAAATTTATTTTTTATAAAAAAGTACATCAAAAAATCCGTAACAACAAAAACACATCAAAAAATAATGTTATCAAAATTTCTGCATTCGAATGTTGTTGTTGCATCCCGTTGGAATAATCATTGTAAATTCTTGCAAAATTTCTGTAGGCCAGCTCCAGCTCCGGCCTCGCGATATGTCACCGAGCGTTTTCTCATTACGTCGGTGCAAAAGAAACGTTGTCATTTGACGCCGCTGCTGAGCAACTTCACGGCCCACATTCACAATTGGAAACGCCAGATGGACTTCCACGACAAGCGGCGCAAAGTCATACCGAAGCTGGTCTATCTTCATAATCCTTGGAAGTATTTGTTAACCAAATGGAATTTGTGGAAATTGAAAGTCTTTTGGGATCATGAATTTGTCGAAGAGGAGTTTATCAGGGGCTCGAAACAGGTAAGGCCATGGATTGTTTTAGGTATACCGCGTGTTGAACGAGCGGGCGACCAGGACAGAATAGTTTTAATGCAGCATGAGTGTAGAGTCGGATTTTTATTTAGATTTATGGGTTTCGATTAAAAAATTAAAAAACTTAAAATTATTAAAATTTACCGTAGAATTTCGATATAGGTATCAAATTAAAAAGTATGTATATCAGATTAAAAATGCGCGCTTTCGATTTAAAATTAAAAAATCTTAAATTTAGCACAAAAATCTTACAATAATAGTAAATTCCATATACATACATATATAATCTTTATATATTGCTACTGATCTTAAAGTACATTGTCGTAACATTACAGTACAGATATATTGTTGATGAGCGAGAAAACCGATTGACGAATGTACCTTAAATAAAAATTTAACATTGGAAATGGTAAACTAATTTATATTTTGAAAAAATACAACACTGAATAATTCGATGACCATTTGTATATGGTCTATATTATTACATAAGTATATGGTTAAATCTACAATTGAAACTGACATTTTTATTGAAGAAATTTCAATCTTATTTAAAAATCAAAACTATTTTAAATACAAATATAAAATTTTTAGTTAAAACTATTTTGATCTAAAACTAAGAATATTTAACCTTGAAATAAAATTTAAATTCTTTTAAATTCAAGGAGTCCAGAAATAAAAACTTCCTTATTGAATTACAAATTTTAGCAATCACACGACTTTAATCAACGGATCAACTTGATTTCAGATCGTTTTTCTTGAATTCAGATAGTTTTTTTCCTGTGTGTAGTAGCTCATATACCAAAAAAATATAGTAGTAACTTCAGTACAGCAAAACATTTCTTCAATCCTCCTGACAAAAAATGCCAATCGATATAACAAAAATCTTAGTTAAAAGAAAGAAAAGCAAGCAATCTTAATCGTCCTACAAAAACAAAATAATTATTTTATAATTTTTTAACTATTGGAACATTATTTTTAATATTGCTTTGTTGTGGCGCACTTTATTTTTTTAAATTTTTGATTTCAATTTAAATTCAGCACATTCTTCCTCTTCCAGTTATGATATTCTGATTTTGATTTCGAGTCTCGATTAGGTACGAATGCGACATGTAAGCGGACTTGAAATTCAGCGAATGGCGGAAAAAAAGAGAAAATGAGAGGGATTGTGTCTTTACTTATCAAGTCCTCCATTCCCGTCATTCGGTGAATATCAAGACCTCTTTCTTGTCATATTCGTAACAAAACTAATAGCAGTGTAAACGTAAACAAACACGAGCGTGAAGTGAATTTATTAAATTTTTTAATTTGTTTCATTTAAATACGGAATAAGGCGGTAGTGTATTTACTCGATTCATGTGGGTGCGTTTGGTGTTATTTTTTTTAAAATTTTGCGTGCTAGCGCTCCCGAGAATCGGATGAGTGCGTGTGTTTTAAACAATTACACATCACTTCTCTACCTAACTCATTGCGTCCATGCACATACGTACAATCCTCGGAAGTGTTTCTTCGAAATACTTTAATTACAAATTAGCTTAACACATTATTTATTTAATTCCAAACCGACTTTTTCTTAAAGGCCGCCATTGTGCTAACGGACATCATACGCCTACAAAATGCCGGTCAGATCAGTCAGTATACAACGCCAATTGGCTTCCAGCAAATCACACGCGACATGCTGCTCTCGCGCAACGATTCTCGCCTCAAATTGGTCAAATTTGAAACGGAACATTTGCGTCGTGCCATTCCTATGAAAGTTGCAACACGTCATAATTTTGGTAATAATTTACCCGATATCTTATTGCCATAGAAACCATCTTCGTAAATCCAATGTTTTATTTTTACAGGACGCAAGTACTGCTTCATCGATATGCTCTTCGTCGGCTTGCGCAACACGAAAGATTTTGATTCACCTGAAGAGGCGGTCGAAATTAACGAAGTACTGCGAAAACTCGATTCGGATCTGAAGACACCGATCGAGGTCTTGTCGGTGCCGCATCGCATTGTTTTTGCTGAGATTTTTATGCGCTTTCGCAAAGACTACACCCCGAACACATTCGACGAGGGGACGAAAGTCGAAGACCGCGACAGAGACTGGTCTGTATCGTTCTATAAAATTTTAACATTTGATGTACTCAATTATGATCCACAAGCTTAAAGTTGCGTGATAAATTTTCGTGTAATTGCTGTGACTTGTAAAAATTTTTGAAAGTTTAAAGAAAAAAAGACGGAAAATTTCCTATTGGAAACGTATTAAATGGAATTCATTTATTGCCTAATTTGTTTTTTTAAGTGAAATTGTGGGCACGAGAATTCGTGTGGCACGACACATCTTACAGAGATTGTTTCGAGTAGCTCGTCCACATTATCAGTTTTACTCATGGATTTAATAAAGTTAATGAATTTCTCATTTTCAGCAGTCAATGCGCGTTTCTGCTCTTTTAATAGTAAATTCTGCATTTCTACCAAGGCCTGGCGACGCCAAAAATTCTTCATCGTATTCATGGTATGGACAATTTCCTGCCAATTAAATACAAAAGTTAACAAAATAATTATAATTGATTTTGAAAGAGCGCACCTCCTCTGTCAAATCTGTGTGCGCCGCCAAATCCAATGTGATCAACTTGAAATGCTCTTCCAGCTGTTCCTCTTCTTTTGCATTTTTAGGCTCCGGAAATTCACCCCAGGGAACAACTTTTTCCGATTCGGTTTGCAACTTACGACAAGTCGCTGCTAGCGAGAGCAATAATTCACCATATTTTGCAAACTTTTCGTATTCCTTCAAAGACAAAACAAGGGACAGTTATGTGCGACGAGGAAAACTGACCATCTCTAACCGACCTTAATGATGTTGTAGCTAATGTTGCCCAAAATTTTAAGCTTATCGAATGTGATCTGTCGATCGAGGTAGACATTTTTCTCAATGTTCTTACGCACTTGCATGAAGTATTGCCGTTCCAAACGCAAATCGTTAAGTTCGCGATTACCTTCGACCTCCTTGTGCAACAGAGAACGTTTATAAACCTCGCATTTTCGCATGCAGATCATTTCGTGATCGTTTAGCTTCTCGGATTCATTAACAAAGATGCGCTGACGATCCATCAGCATATTGAACTTTTCGAACTTGTGCACATCAAGCGTAGACGATTGCAACGATTCCACAAACATGAGCAATTGCTTGCGCAGCGCCTTCATCCGCACAGTAATCATGTCGCGCAGCATATACCGCTTAACGATCTCGCAATTGACACGATCGTTCTTTTTCTCCTCGTAGATCTCGTAGTCGGTGAGCAATGTCTGTTCGACTACCATATTTCTGGCGTGCATGATATTCTCAAAGTTCAGTTGTCTGTCATCGTCAATTTTCGCCTTGGCCTGGAGTTCTTCGTGAAAGTCTTGTATTAGCTCCGAAGCTTGGGTTTCGTATAATAATTTGGTGGTCTCCAATAACGTTTTGTAAGTATCTAAACAGAAATCGTTAGCTTCCAAATAAACTTATTCGAATCAAGTAACCTATCAAATAATCCATAATTTTCAGTTGCTTTTGAAAATGACGTTTATGCATTTCCTCAGTCGTATCCATGTCATCTATCAGCATTTGAATTTTTTCATCCTTCGTTTTTATGACTTCCTGTGCTTTGACATCCCATACCTTTAACGAAATAATTTTTTTTAATGCAGAAATAATTGAACGTCAGCGATTAAAGCCCACCTCCAACTCTGTTCTTAATTCGGTAATTTTGATTTCTTTGCACCAATCCTCCCATATGTGTTGTCCTTTTATTGTTGACTTCTTGGATAGCTCGAGTTCGCGTCTTAAATCGTCCTAAACCAAGTATTTGCTTAGGATTAATTTAGGCCGTGAGTTTGTTTCGTCTGACGACTTACGCGTATTTCAAGTTTCCTAAATTCAATTGCTTCGGCAAGCCTTTTAGCTTTCTTTTCGGCCTTTGTGGGTTTTTTCTTTTTCTTTGGCACTTCTGGCTCAGGCTCTTCTGGCAAGTAAGCGAAGTTGTAAGCTGAAACTTGTCCTTCAACATGTTCGGTCATTGTTGAATTTTTCAATAGTAATTGTAATTAAAATATAAAAGTAAAAATATATTTTGCAGAGGAATTAATACAATTATTTTCGATACTTCAATTAAGTTCTTCGGCATAATTTTCATGGCTTTCATGATATTTTTTTCTCTTTTTTCGTATATAATGATTAAAAATTTGTGGTCAACGTCGGGGACGGGTTGGAGCTCTTTCGAGTTGAGAACGTAGTGGACTCAAACTCGAAGACACCGCGACTGATTACAATAAACGAGGTGTCATATGAATTGAGTAGTAAAACTGGTGATCCTGACGTGAAGTTAAGACCCTGTAAAAGGGTTAACAACGGTAATATATAGTATCGATTTGGGCTCGGAGTTGAGCGCTGTTTTCACTGTTATATTTCTACAAAATAACAAAACTTGGAGTAAATATAAGCATATATTAAAAAAAAACCGGAAACACTTTCCGTTGACTAGAGCAATCTAATCAGCAATATCAATTTCTTTTTGAAAAGCAACCGACACAATTTTATATAGCTGATTTTAACAGATAAGCAATCTATATATACATACATATACTAGCTTAAATTACCTGGAGGTGCCCGGGTTCTTTTTTAATAGAATCAAGTCTTATTTTATTTGTCAATTAAGATTAATAAACTATCCAGCCTCGCCCTCCATTTTTGGAATTATATTTGTATGAATATCTTGTTAATTTGGTAATTTTATACCAAATATGTATGCTGAACTTCCCGTTACTCCCCGTTGTTTGTTTGTAAATATTGTCACCATGTACCTATAAACTGAGTTTCGCAACTGTTACGGTTAACCTCCCCAATATTCGCATATGTATGTAACTAAAATTTTAGTAGCACTCTTCGGTCAGATTTAGTTACTATGAACCAAATTTCTTCATAGTAGTGCATCATGTTCCTGAGTTATGGCGGTAGGTGTTAAATAGACCCAGTTTTGGTGAGATGCTAGATATAGTTCCCAAACACCTTCACACTAAAGTTAATTATCGTACAGTATCACGTTTTTGAGCTGCAACGGTGAGCGTTTAATTGACCCGGCCTCGCCCACTTTTTGTAAGATGGTAGATTTAGTCACCATACACCTTTATACAAACGTTTATCTTCGTATAGCATCGCGTTCCTGATATATAGCGGTGGGCGTTAAATTGATCCCACCACGCCCACTTTTTTTGAGATGGTAAATTTTATCATACACCTACATACCAAGTTTTATCATTGTAGACCATCGCATTCCGGAGTTACGGCAGTAGGTGATAAATTGATAAAACCACGCCCACTTTTTGTGAGGTGGTATATTTTGTCACCATACACCTACATACCCAGTTTTATCATTGTAGACCATCGTGTTCCGGAGTTACGGTAGTGGGCGTTAAATTGATCCAACCTCTCCCACTTATGGTGGAGTTGTCGACAGTGACCATACCAACTCAAATTCCAAATTTGAGATTTTTTGGAATAGTATTTGCGTAATAATCGATTTTGTTGACTTAATTTTACTAATTGTGGGTGTAATATGAGGGCGTGGCAGATTTCATATAGCCTATCATTCCTTCCAGACCCATCTCGATATATGTTCCAAGTTTGAAGTAAATAGGTTCAGCCGTTTAAGCGTGAAAACGGTACAAACGAAAATAAAGAAATACACCACCCTTTATAATATTGGTAAGGAGTAAGAATAAGTAAGGATAAATGAATGTTTGTTTTTATGTTTCATTATTTCTGTTTATCTTTCTACGTACCCAATGCGCATCTAAACCTTCGATCCGATTGGGATGAAATTTTGAGAAGTTACTCACGCCCGTAAAGTCTTAAAAAATCTGCTACGCTCATAATTTGTGATATTAAGTAAAAATATTCAACTATTTGGAATCTGGGATAAATTTAACGCCCACCGCCGTAACTGAGAAATACTACCACGAATTATCTTACACAAATTTATTTTTAAAACAAAACCCGGACAACGGGTCTCAACTTTTATGTTGATTCTGAATGGGTTAATTGAACGAAAACCTTAAAGCAGCGTTAAGAAAAATTAATTCGTATGCTTTATAATTGTTCTCGCATTTCATCGACATAGGAATACATTTTGGCAATTTCAAATTTATACGATTTGACTAAACGCTCAACGCTTTAATTATTTAGATGACAACAAAATAAAAATGATATGTTCTTTCATTTGAAATTTATTTGTTTATTTCTCTTTCCTTTCGAGGGTAGTGGACACGGTGGTAACTTCACAGGCATTACACATTGAATACTTATGGCTTGAGATAACTCATCAAAGGCTGTAGCATTACTCATTGATTTAATAATTTCGATATATTTGGCATTTTCCGCAATCAAAGTTTGTTTCTCCCTTTGCAGCATGATACTGTGCATATTGACCAAGTATTGACGGCGCCTGAAATGTTTTAACTTATTCTCGTCTTGTGCCATTTCCTAAAATTTATTTAATTTCTTTTAAAAACCAATTTCAATTTAAATTTATTTCAAAAGTCCAACCTGTTCGCTCATATCTAGAACATCTGCTGTACTAATTGTTTTTATCTGAATTGGTTGCAGATCGACAGCTTCTTTATTTATTAGTTCGGGAAAATCGCCCCAGGGTACTATCTTTTCCGACAAGCTCTCCAAGCGACGGCATTGCGCTGAAAGCGATAGCAGCAGTTCCCCATATTTCTTCAACTTCGTATATTTCTAAAGGGAAATTTAGAAAGCGGAAGACAATTCAAAAAGTTTTTTTTTTTTTAAAGAATGATTAGGCAGAATCGTCTACTTCAAGTTAGTATAGTACTCCGATTCAAACTGACCTTTATGACGTCATAACTTTCGCTGCAGAAGATCTTCATTTTATCAAAAGTTAATTGTCGATTTGCATCCATCGCTTTCTCAATGCCCTTGCGTACTTGCAGAAAGTACGCCATCTCGAGATTGAGATCATTTATGTTACGCTGGCCTAGCAACTCGGTACCCAACAATTCGCGTGACAACATTTGGGTTTGGCGATTGCAAAAGAATTCGACATCGTTAAGTCGATGCGCTTCCACAACGAAATGATTTTGGCGTTCCATCAGCGTTTCAATTTCTTCGAATTTCCTCTTGTCGATAATGGGATTCCGTAGCGAAGCCATGAATGCGACCAACTGCTTGTGCATCAACGTCATTCTATTTCCAATGGAGTCGCGCAAGCTATAACGTTTCAGAATTTCACGATTGACGCAATCATCCGATCGTTCCTGATAGATTTGAAAGTCGGTGAGCAGTTCCTGCTCAAAGACGAGATTGGTTGTGTGCATGATGTTCTCACACTGCAGTTGATTGTTGTCATCCGTCTCTTTGGCATCATTTAGCTCGTTGTAGAAATCTTGAATAATTTCGGAGGCATCCAGCTCGTACAATGTTTTCATGCACTTGAGCACGGTCCTATAACAATCTGTCAAATAGCACAACTTAGTATTAACATATATTGTAGGTAATATATATATATATATATATATATATATATATATATATATATATATATATATATATATATATATATATATATATATATATATATATATATATATATATATATATATATATATATATATATTGTAGTATCCAGAGTATATATATCAATAGTGTTCGTACCCGTTAAATAGTCAATGATTTGTACTTGCTTCGCTTGCTGTCGTCGATGTAACTCCTCCGCTACCTCAAGTTCATTCAACAGAAATTCAACCTTTTCATCCTTTTTCTCCAGGATGGTCTGGGTCTTTTGCTCCCAAACCTATTTCGAAAACAATAGCAGATCATATGGCGACTTTTTAAGAATGTCATATAAAACATTGACCATCCCACCTGCAATTCTTCTCTCAACTCGGTCATTTTGATCGTCTTGCACATGTCCTCCCATGCCTGCTGTCCGATTCTTTGAGATTTTTTAGACAATTCCAGCTCACGCCGAAGATGATCCTAAAAGCGAAAATTCTAATTGCGAAAAATCCAAGCCTAAAAATGTAGCGCTGTGCTTTAGGACTTACACGAATTATAATCTTCTTTCGCTCAATGGCGGCCTGTCGGCGACGCTCTTTGCGGTTAGTCTTCTTCTTTACCGGTTTTGGTTCGGCTGTTTTTTGGGTGTCAAGCGCTGCCGCAAGATCCAAATAACTTTTGCCACCAAGGCCGGCACCTGTGAGGCTTTTACGCGATGCAGCTACGCGGAGAGATGATCTCGCAGCCATTGCCATTATTCAAAAATTTTGCAAATGTAAAAAATTTTCGAAAAGATTTTATAAAAAAAACTTTATAAAAAAAATTCGTAAAAATACTTTTACAATTTGCAGAAAAACTTCGACCTACAAATTCAAATTAGAAACTGAAACATTTTTTACAAGGGCATCTGGGGGACTTTTTTTCTATTTCGCAGATAAGTTATTCCAAACCAAGTCACGAGTGGCTGAACGGCCTTTACACTGAAATAATGAAACATTAGTTCAGATTAGTGCTTTCTGCACTTTTTGTAAACGAAATAATTGAGATATTAAGTATAATTTAAATTTATTTTTTCGGTTACTTTCAAACGAAATAGTCCTCCTCTCCATGACATTTTTTTTGTCTGAACTTCACTTTTTACCGCATTCGTCCAGAAAACGAAGCGATATGCAGTTCGTGTCTGTATATCATAAAAGATAAAAACTTTTTCGGTTTGATAACTTAGAAAAAAACTTAACAAAACCAAAAATTAAATTAAGACTTGATACTTTTAAACTCTCGTATGTGGTATTCCAATTTTTTGGAACTCATTTTATTGCTCTCGTTTATAAACTTCTAGTTCGGAATAACTTTGAGCCATTAAAAAAAAGTTTAAAGTAATTGTTATACTATCAGCTCGTATCAGCAGGCAGCATTTAATAATTCGACGTTTTACTAATGCACTTATCTAGCCCTAATCATGCTGCTAATCTCTCCACGCGATTTTAGCGTGTAGTTAATTTTGAAAATCCGATAAGAGCTTCGTCGGTCGCATGCCATAACTTCCTATACCGATCTCGCCATTTCAGCTATTTTTTTGATAAAACCGCTTTAACCCACCAAAGACTGAATTGCATTTCCTAAAAATTAATTGAAGGTATCTAGAGTCCGATCAAAACTTAGTGAGTCTATCCAAAGTATATCTAGATAGATTTCATTCAAATATTTTAATGATTTTTATATAGGCGCGAGAGAGTTACAGAAAAGAGCTATTTATGATCGTTATATAATAACGCCCATTATGTTGCAGAATATTTTATGCTCAGAAAGAAGAAAACTTCCCAATTGTTAATATTTCGCCTGGGGTCACTCAAAATCACATGGACTCAAATGGGTTAAATTCCACAAAAAGTTGAGAAGTAACTGATATAGCCAATTTGAAAAAAGAAAATAATAATCATTAAAGCGCGGCACACGCATCGCTTCGGTGCAGGCTGGTTCGTGGAATACTTGCTTGAAGCGTCTCAGTCGCAAGTGAAGACTCAAAAGCAACAGACGAGACGACAAAAAAAAACGGTCGCGCACTCGTTTTGTATTGGTAAGCGCCGGCGGTAAGAGAAACCAAGAGCGAAAACGTCCAAAGACTGGCTTTAACACTAACGGAACGCGACAACAGCTGAGCTCGAGTTCGTGTTCGAGATCGGACAAAAGAAATAAAAAAAGTTTGAAATAATAAAATACACACAGAAAAGAGAAAAGCTTACCGACCGCTTTCAGTGCGGTACAAAAGCTGAACGACTGCAAACGTGAAACGTGTCCACCGCCGAAGTGGTTCAACAAGATTCAACGGGAATTTTTCTGGATATCAGGATATCGTGCAATTAGCATTCGAGGATATTCGGTCGCTGATAGAGTCAATCGACAAAAGGTATATCACAGTGATAAAGATATGAAAAAAAATAAATATTTACATACGCGTAAAAAAAATTAAATTGACATTCCAGAGCAATTGCTCAAATATTTAAATATAAGTACATATATACATTTATGTACATATGTATATACTTTTTTCAATTCACTTGTGCACGTAAAGTTTGAAACTGGTTTCAGCTGTTTTTTGTTTTGTTTTACTTTTCAATTTGGCCAAATATTACACTCGAAAAGGTGTCAGTCAGTCGGTCGGTATGCCCGTTTATTGACGTTTGTAAAAGCGGTTATTTATTTACTGCCTGATCGTTCGCGTTTGTGTTTCGCTTAAGCGTTTCGTCAAAGTTTTTTTTATCGCATTTCAGGCAATCAGGCGTATCAGCAAGTGCAATATAGGCTAATTAATTATATCCGAGATTTGTTTTATTCGATACATATCTACATATATGTATATTTACTCGTATTTGTATTAGGCAGAATAAAAATCCAAAGTAGTAAAAATCCGAATCGTTAAAGAATCGTTCGTACTCGATTTTATATAATTTAGATTGAGGTAAAATCGAAATCCTCGGCGTTAAATTTGTTATTTGAATTAATAACCATAAAAGCTAACAGAATGATTTTCCGAAAGATACCAACTAGTATTCGAATCCGAGAAATACCGGATACTTTCCATTAGAATTTATCGTTTGTTCCACAAGCCGTCAAAAAATTTAGTTACGGCATTAAAAAACGTTTTCTTATTTTGAGGAAAGTTGTAAAATTTTTGGTAATTAATGATCAGATTGTTTTGAACACTTATTCACGCTAGTCTAGGAAATTTAATTGCTTTTACTTTTGCAAACTTTAAAAAATTAAATACTTTTTAGATAGATATTTTGTAAATAAAAAAATATACTACTTTTTAATCGATTGCTTTAAATATTAATTAAAGAATGACAGTAGTCCGATAAGTACTTAGCCTCACTGCCCAAAGAATGCCTACTTTGCAGACCTCGAGAAAACGTATTTTTTAGATGGCTTAAAGAAGTTGGAGAATCGCTGGGTCAAGTGTATCGAGCTAAAAGGAGACCATGTTGAGAGTCAAGTTGCCACTTTTTTAGAATTTCGTGTTTCTTTTGTAGGCTAAGTACTAATCGAACCACCTTCGTAAATCAAAAAAAATTTGTCTCTGAATTCTGAAAAAATTTTAATAATTTTGTTCAAAAATTCTGAATATGGGCATGGCATCATGTCAAAGTTGTATAATTCTACTGGAATTTTAAAGGCGGTGTCAGATATGTTATTTATGCTAATAGCTGAAACTATCTCAAAAATAAAATTTTCAAAGAAACTTCAGAAGACATCTATTTTTAAATATTATAATAAAAATTTTTGTTTTTTGGGTTTTTATAAAATGGCATTTATAAAAATTTTGACGAATTTTCAAAATTAAAAAAGAATATATAATATAAAAAACTGTGAATTCGCCAATTTTGATGGACATCTTAAAAAATGTGTGATTTAATATGTTGTTATTTGTTTCTATTCTATTCCACTACTTACTACTATGTAAGGCTGAAAAAATATTCTTCAGCCAACGTCCGTCTGTTTGAAATAATAGATTTTGAAATACCTTTTAAACGAATTTCATATGTTGTAAAAGCAGCAAAAATTCAACAGCCTCAAAATCTTGTAAAACTGTTTAATCCTTTAATAATATCGCGAATTTTTCAAAAACTACAAACCAAAAAGAAATCTATGAAATCAGCACCATTGAATTATGCTAATTGTTAAATTTCATAAAGATGGAGCGATCCTTATGTTCATTTCCGAAACTTGTATCGCAAGGATTCACTGTGCGACCTTACAACGTGTTAGAACTTTTCTTTATCAAACACTGAATTATGTCTTTTTAAAATAAGTACATTAACCCTTGACAAACAGGGACATTTTTGTGGTCCAAAATATAGTTGAAAGGTTATCCTAAAGCCGTGTGTTAAACCTCTCTGTCAAATATATGAAACTTATAATTTTTAAAAATTACGCACAGTTGTCAGGGAACACTCTTTTAGGAACAATCTTTCAGCTTGGCTTATGCACCTACTTTGACCCGAACTAAGTGAAATGTTAAAAAAGAAAAACTATTTTTAGCCAAATTTAGTTTAAACGATTACTGATATGAGCCAGTAAACTAGTTCAATGCAGATGATGGCAGTGACTTCGTATTTGTTTAGAATCCCCATCCGGCCGAATTAATCAAATGTCATAATCGATTATTAAATGTCTACAAACCTCAAGTGGTTCTCCCTACCAAAGCCAATAAACGATTTTATTTGCTGATAACACCGAACAACGCTGTGAAACTTTAATTGTTATGATTATAAATAAACTGAAAATACAAACTTTATAATTGACGCAAAGTTTAATATGCCCCTAAATCAATATTTACGATTTTTTTCGATTGAACTGGACACACACACTTAAATATACAATTTGGAGTTTTCCCAAAATCCACAAAATTTTTACAATCAACATTTCAAGCTTAATCAAATGTACACAAATTTAGGTGTTAATAAGCAAATAAATAAATAGAAATAATTTAATATCGTACGTTCATTTGATTAAGATGCGTGTATGATGATTATTTGGGTGGTAAGAAGCTTGTAAGAGGCAAAGTATCTCTTTTAAATAAATTATAGTTAAGATTTGATTAAATCTAAACTTAGTTTCAATACGAAAAACGAAAAATTTCCAAAACAAATTAATAATAGGCTTTAAAATTAAGAGACCATATTTGGTTATCATACATTTATACATGTAATATACTTATATACAACTGCTTCTGCTTTAAGCTACTGCCAGTGCCAGTGTCGGTGGCGGTGTCGATGCCGTTGCCAGTTCCCGTGCATGTCATCATTTCAATACAATTTCTAATGAAAATGCCATAAAACACGCCAAACGAATTACTTTCCTCAGCGAATTATAAATCATTGCTCCTAAACAAATTGTAAAACTAAATGAGTTTATTTAATAGACTGAATGCTCTTGTCAAAATATGATAGTGATAGTAAATATGTATGTAAGCCGCACATAGTGCAAACAAATTGCCGCAATTATGGCGTAAAATTTAAACAAAAAAATAACACAACACGCGCATAATAAACAATTTGAGATAAATACAATTGACATGTGGAACTAAGATTTGCCAGTCGGATGGATGGGTATACAACAGCAACAACAACAACAACAATGAATATGAGTATGAGGAAATTTTTAATACGACAGCGAGCATCAATCGTAAAGATAGAACCCCACGCGGTTCTTAGATTGTACTTAATAGCTCTTCCTCCAGAGCGACGTGCGAGTACGTACATGGTCAATGTCATCGTCTGCTAGAATTATTTTCTAGTTCTATTCTTGTCAAGTATTTAGACAATTTTTATATTTATATCCGGATCAAATCAAATTAATCACTTCGAAACGAAGAGTTTGTATATAAAAATCTGCCTCTGAATTTTGCAATTCATCTCTATTTTATGATTTTTTCCTTTTATAGATGTTTTAATCGATGGCAAAATTAGTTTGAAGGAATTTGATGAGAAAAGCTTAAAAGATTTATTAATATTCCTAATATTTCAAAAATTAAATTCTGTTTTGTACCAACTTTAACCCGAATAACCGAGTATTTAGTTTACAAATAGCAAACAGAAATAAGTGCGACATTGCTACGCCCACTTGTCACGTGCATTTACATACATTTCAATTTATTGAAGCCAAGATTTCCGCCTTTTAATAATATTATCAAGAAATGCCTGAAGCTGGTCTGGTATGTTAATTGTCTGTCAAAAGGTGTGCAAAGAAATCCGATACCTCGTAAATGAATATTATCAACATTTGCACATATCGTTCGAAATAACAACTGTATTTGCAATTGCAATCATATCACCAGAATATCACAGAAAATCTGCTTTAATGCCGCAAAGTATGAGATATGCAAAAATTAAGGCACGCAGCACTTTCGTCATCTCAATTGCAAAATAGTTTGGTAAATATTTACTTTACTCTGGGTCATGTGAATACCTCAATGTTAATAATAGCTTAAAACGTTTGCGAATTGATGCTAAAGCGTTGCAAATAGAGTTTAATTGAATTTAATTTTATAATTGCGACACGCCATCAAACAGATTTAATACTTGAGTCTTTTCTCTGTTCCAGGCAATGGTACGACGCTTCGGTTGCTAACAACTTTGTCGCTGATGCAGTAAATAGATTTCTTCAAAGTAACTATTAAGATAATCTCAAAATATTCACATCAACTCGAACAATATGGATGAGCCAAGTAAGAATGGTAAACAAAATGGACACCAATTGGAGAACTTTACACACGATCCGTAAGTTTTACTTTGAGTAATGTCGTCATTATTTTAGCTTCTCAAAGATAAATGATTAACTAAGAAAAAAAAGTAAGAATGTCTGCTAAGAACTATTAAGATAATAAAACTTGCGTGGGCGATTTTATACTATTATTATTATTATTAATGAATCTAGATATAAGAACTATGAAAATTAAGGTCTAATATTTCCAACTTCGAAAGGCGCTTAAAAGCTGTAAGAAAACTTGGTTTGTTGATAGAGATCCGTACCTGTAATATCTAGAAAATATCTAACTAAAGCTTTAAGTAAAAGATTGATTATGATATTGTACAAAAAACTTCATAACTCCTTAAATCCATCTCTGATTGGGTTCGGAAAAATTTTCGATTGTTTTCTAATAATTTAACATTTTTGCAGAATACAATAGAATAAGAAATTTTTTCGATTCTAATGCGAGTTCGCTTTCAGAACTAGCATGAATATGATTACTTTAATTTAAACGTGCCTAAACATTACATAAGTCATTATTGAAATCTATCCACAATAAGCTCTCACGGTTAAGCCCAGCTTACACTAAAAAATTCAAATGCCAGCCAGCCAACTGGTCCAACAGGAAATTCGACGCAAAGTTGGTTTATACCTCCAACATCGCAATTAATCAGCGATTTCTTTGAATAAATTTGCAAACAGTTTCCAATAACTGTGGTCATGTTGATGTTAACGCAAAAATGTCTTAATGATCATTAGAAGTTAATAAACAAATGTGAAAAAAAGACCAGTTTAAAGCGCACCATAATAATAAACACGTTTTGCCCCTATGACTAGTGAGTGAAACCTATTGGACAAAGGCAGCGTTCATTAAACCCAGCAAACAAACAATATCAGCCAGCAGCTGGTGGACGGGCATAGAGGCAGGCACACAAGAAAGCGAAAGTGTTTCTACTGGTGTTGCCACACTAATTAGTCAGAGTAGGCTAAGACGAATGCGAATGCGAATGCGAATGCTGAAGCGGCTGGCCTTGACAAGTGCAATTGTTGCAACTGATTTGGCATTTGCTTTTGTACTTCCCCGATTAACCGCTTAATAGTTGGCATAGATTATGCAAAAAGATCTTTGATTGTTTCATGGCTTTTGTAAGGTCTTTTAATTATCGTGGGATTTTTTAAAATCGGAAAGAATTTGAGATCGGTTTTCGTATATGATTATTTGTTATTAATTAAAATTTCCATCTTCCTAATGTATTGATTTTATTTTTGAACAGCGATGAGCTCGTTGAATCCGAACCACTCTCGTGGCGTTTCTGGCGTAAGCGCCGCTACGTTGTCGTCCTGCTCGCCTTCTTCGGTTTCTTCAATGTCTACTCGTTGCGTGTGAATTTAAGTGTTGCCATTGTAGCAATGACCGAGAATCGGACGGTCATCGATGCCGATGGCAATGAGTCTTGGGAACAGGATTTTCCATGGGACTCAAAGCAGCGCGGTCTTATTCTTAGTTCCTTCTTCTATGGTTACATACTGACACAGTTTATTGGCGGTTATGTGGGCGGAAAAATTGGCGGAAATATCGTAAGTAAACGTTTGTACGGTAATATAAGAGTTTAAGTTATTATGGATGTTTTGATTAGGTTTTCGGAATCGGTATTGGCGCCACAGCTATACTCACACTCTTCACGCCCATGGCGGCTAAACACAGTTTGGAAATGTTACTGGCTGTGCGCATCATTGAAGGCGTCTTTGAGGTAATTTAAACTCCGAAATATATTGGAATTTTGTTAATATTTTTTTAACCATTTTATTTCCTTTGACAGGGTGTCACCTTCCCCTGCATACACGCGGTCTGGTCACGTTGGTCGCCACCGCTTGAACGCTCTCGCATGGCATCGATCGCCTTTGCGGGCAATTATGCCGGTACTGTCATAGCGATGCCATCATCGGGTCTCTTGGCATCTGCGTACGGCTGGGAAAGCGTCTTTTATGTCTTTGGCGCAATCGGTTGTGTTTGGCTTATTCTCTGGATGGCGATTGTGCGCTCCGGTCCGGACAAGGATCGTCACTGTTCACAGGAGGAACGCGAGTACATTCAGAAAAAGATCGGTTACAAGCCCGATCAGAATATCAAGCATCCATGGAAGGCGATCTTCACATCGATGGCATTCTATGCGATTGTTGCATCGCATTTCTCTGAAAACTGGGGCTTTTACACGCTGCTCACACAATTGCCGACTTTCTTAAAGGGTATGTCAAATCAGCGAGTCCAATTGAATATTTATTTTTAAAATCATAACAAAAATTCCGACTACTTGTAGACACACTCAATTTCGATCTGGATAAAACGGGTTTTGTATCGGCTGTGCCGTACCTGGCCATGGGCATTTTACTTGGCGTCTCAGGTTACTTGGCCGATTGGCTGCAGATGAAAAATATTTTGACGACAACGCAAGTGCGACGCTATTTCAATTGTGGCGCCTTCTTAGCGCAAACCACGTTTATGATTCTAACGGCGTATATTCTGGATCCGACTTGGTCCGTTGTCTGCATAACAGTCGCTGTGGGCTTGGGCGCTTTTGCATGGTCCGGATTTGCGTAAGTGAATGCAATAAGTTTCATAAAACCAAATTTAACTTTTAAAATGATTGATTTCCTATAGTGTCAACCACTTGGATATTGCGCCCCAACATGCCAGCGTGCTCATGGGCATTGGCAATACGTTTGCCACAATTCCGGGTATTGTCAGTCCCATGTTGACCGGCTACTTGGTCACCAATCAAACTAAAGAAGAATGGCAAGCGGTATTCTTCATTTCGGCCGGCATCTATCTGATAGGTTGCTTGATTTACTGGTTCTGGGCATCGGGTGAGCTGCAGGAGTGGGCAAAGACGCCCGAACAAAAAGCCGCCGAACTCGAGCAGAGAGAAAAAGCACTTGCCTTGGAATTGCCCGATAAGGAAGGACGCGGCGGTTATGTAAATGAGGCGGTCGAACTGAAAGAATAGTTACATTAAAATTGTGATTAGAAAGTATTTTTGTTTACTACTGTTGTTGTATTTTGTAAGAGAAATATTTGTGCCAAGATGATGGATGAGCTGTGCAATAGAAAAAACGCAAGTGTTTATATTTATAGTTGAATCCTAAAAGTATGTTAAGCTTTTACTTCAATTCGTTACAGTGTATAAAAAGGCATCGCGAAGTAAATTACCTCGACATAAATAAAATGTGTTAAAAATTAGAAGAAAAAAAATCAAGTAATATCCTAAAGTCGGCCTTGCCAACTTTAACAAATTCACCACATTATTAGAAGTATTTTATGTTAATGTTACAGTTGAGTGATTTCTTGTTTAGTTAAATATTTTTAATATCATGAGCTTATGCCTTAAATATGTATTTGTCTTTGTTACAAACGTCTCCTCAAACGCAATCTACCGAGTGGTGCATATGACTCATATACAATGTGGTACACAACATTTATTTCACTTGTTTTTTAAACTTTGAAATAAATAGTTCCGCATTAGTTTGGCATTTTAATTTATCTTAGCAATTGTTGCCGCACAAACAGACAGACAGACGGACAACCTTGACTGTGACAATTGAAGTAAAGAATGTACCAATAATAAGCATTTTAAAGTAGATTTTAAAATATTCTTAATAAATACAATTTTTACATTAAATTTCATTTACTTTAATATCTTATTTCATTAACTTAAATGAAATATAAAATGAGTTTTTAATTAACCAATTGCTTTATTTTCCAAATTAACGAACTCGCACAGAATTGACAATACGCACACACACACACCAAATACCAAAAAGGCCAATACACTCGGGCCAAAGCGGAATAATTAATATTTACCAACAACAACAACAAAAGCAAAAATATAAATAAAATCGCACATAATCACCGCAGCGTCTCGAAACACCGAAATAACGTAAATTTTGTTGGTGTTGTTGTACTAAATTGGCAATGCGCCAGAAATTCCAAAAAAGAAAAAAAAACAACAAAATAAACACAACAACAAATTTAATCGAAATTAATTGCCAAATTTTTGGAATTCCTGAGATACGTTGTAAATTTGTATATGTAAGTGTATGTATATAAAAGTTGTTGTAAGTTGTTTTTTTTAATTCACTCAATAGCGGCGGGGCAAAAGGCGGAACTGTATTTGCTTCGGTGCGCGGTGGCAATTTCAATTTCAGTGGGCGCGCGCGCGATTATTTTTCGCAGCGCGTCTAAAGATCACGCGGCATAAAGAAAATTCATTTTGACTTCGAGTTAAGCGGATGTGCAGTAATCTGTTTATTTTTTTTAGATTTTTTTTTTTGCTTTTTGAGTTCCAAGAATTTTGTGCACAGATTTTGAATTTTCAGCATTCCTGAAGTGTACCAAAATACACCTGAGAGTGAGTGGCCAATTTTCAAAAACGCTTACAGTAGTTTTTTAAATATTTCCAAATATTTTTAAAACATAGACTTGAATTGTTTGCATAAGTTTGCTAGCGATTTTTTACGTTAACAATTTGTATCGTAAATCGCACAAGTGCAACAATGTTGCAACAATATGAATCTGATTAATAAAATCGTCTTAAACTGCGACAATTAAAAATGAAAAAGATTATTCATACGTCCTGGTGTACAGCAGCGGCAGCAACAAACGTCAACATAGCTTTTGCTGCCACTGCAATTGCCGCCTAATTGCTGCTCAACGATGCAACATCATCGTGCCACATCAAAGCGACATCATTTCAACGCCGCGTTGTGCTGGGTTGTCTGCCTGTCTGTCTGCCTGTCTGTTTGTCTTTCTATCTGTTAGTCTGTCTGTCACTTTGGCGCCCATTGCTGCTAATTTTTTGTCACTTAAAACCGCCACCAGATGGGCGGACGCACACATCCTTCATGTTTTTTTTCTTTAAATTCTTGAAGAAAATTAATTTATCTAAATTTTATGACACCACTGTGCGGTGCAGTTTGTGGCACCGAAATGCGTTGGTTGCGCGCTCATTGGCGCCACGCAATGAATTTGAATTTGCCTCAAAAATGTAAAAATCTACGCATATGAAATTTAATTTCTTTTCTTTTTTTCACATTCTTCACACATTTTGAAGAATTTTTTTGTGTGAATTCGAAATCTTCAAAAATTAGGTCAAAAGTGCTCAAACACAAAAAGCAGATGCAGCAGCAGCTGCGCCAGCGTTAGGTTGCGAAATGTGTCTTGTTATATGTGTTGTCGTTGTTGTTGCTGTTGTTGTATTTTATTGATACGTGCCACAACAGACAGGCACATTCACATTCCAATTGGACGCCGCCTTGTCGCTGGATACTGGCTAAAAATAATTTTCGAAAAAAAAATACCTTCACAAGCCAGCGAGAAATGAACTAGAATAAGAATATATTTTAAAG
Source organism: Suillia variegata (assembly GCA_949127995.1). Classification (NCBI taxonomy): domain Eukaryota; kingdom Metazoa; phylum Arthropoda; class Insecta; order Diptera; family Heleomyzidae; genus Suillia; species Suillia variegata. Next base: position 26,758,048 of record OX421845.1, on the reverse strand, counting down.
AAATATTTATTATATTTTTTTGTTTAAGGAATTTTTGCATTTTTCAAAATAAAAGTTGTTTAGGGGTATTCACGATAAAGAGTATTCGAATTAAATATTTTAAACTTTTGAAAATTGTCTGTGATTTGTTTTTGTAAATCTTTAAAATTCACTCGAAATACTAAATTTACTAGATCCAATACTCGTTATTGTGAATACAGTATTCCCCGCTTAAGTGCCTCTGCCTAAAATATACGACGTTGTGGGTACTTAAGCGGGTTAGGCACTTGTAAAAATCCCTCTTAAGTATCTCAAAGCATTTATGACTCGAATCAGTTATATCAACCCGCTTTAGTGCACGTAGGCACATATAGTGAGTTAAGCGATTTCTTTTTCATTAAAATGATTAATTTAGTAAAATTTGCAATTGCGATTCAAGTTAGTGATGTTAATTATGAATGGAAAATTATCGATTTTAGCGTTTTTACTAATTAATCTATTTTGTTTTTATGTATTTTTTAAATGTGTTACTCTTATGACATTTATATTCGATCAACAGTTTTTGTCATGTTTTAAGGAACTTCCTTCTACGAAATTATTATTTATAGCATTTGGCAACCCTACTAGAATCAACATGCTAGTCCTTACAAACGATCTTAAGCAATTTGAAAATGTTTGACCATAGAGCAAAACGTATTTCAATGATTTGTAAGAGAACCAAAGTATGACAAAATTTAAATTCATTCATATATTTTTACGGCTTAAAGTTGCTTACAGTACTCGGCGTTGCCCCGGTTCTGATTTGAATATAAATACGTGTATGATAAATAGTTAGAGAAACTTTCAGTTACACTCAGTTGTAATGTTTGTAAATTTCGGCGGTGGGCGTTAAATTGATGCAACTATGCCCATTATTTGTGAAGTAATCGACAGTGATCCAAAAAACAATAATCGAATATTTTCACAATTTGTGAGCGTAATAAGTGGGCGTGGCAGATTTTGTAAAGCGTATTATTCTTCCCGGTGCATCCTAATATAAATTTCATAAATAGCGCATCATATTCCTGAGCTATGCTGGTGGACGTAAAATTGATCTGACCTTTTTCTAAATGTCGGTGTTAAAGTAATCCAACCACTCCCATTTTTTATAAAGTTTTTGACAGTGCCCATACAAACTTAGATTCAAAATTTTACATATTTAGGAACAATATTTGCAATATAATTTTGAATATTTTTGCTAAATTTTAAAAATTATGGACGGATTAGATGGGCGTAGCAAATCCAAAAACCTTACAAAGATAGAAAGGAAGGAGAAAGATACAAAGATAGATACATTACATACAATATTTATATAAACAACAATTTTTCTATTATAGAATTTTTATTTTTTTAATTTTTCACTTAATAATTTCAAGTCATAAATCAATTAAAACATTTTTTATGATATTTTTAAAAGTTACCTAAGAAAAAGCACAAAATTAACAACGAACTAATTTTTTCAAATATTTAAAACATTTTTTCCATTGTGTGTGTGTGTTTTTTTTCTTATTATTTTGTCTATCTGTTAAAAAAAATCACATACGAAAAAAAAATGTTTTCCGCTAATATATTTTTGTATTTATTTGTCACGCAGTTTAGTTTAGTTTCTATGCTATTCTTTTTTTATTTATTTTAATTGTATTTAAAGGAAATTCCGCCGCAACGAAAAGATGGAAGGTATCTATCTATAGTATCTGTGTATCTGTGTCTCTCTTTAGAAGTATCTGAAAAGTGTCTGTTGACAAGTGATCGAAATGGTTTCAAAATGAAATGGAAATGCTGCTGATACGCACTTAAGTGGCGAACAAATGTTTTACACGGAATTTATGTGTTTTCAAATTAATTTCAAAAAATCACACGCACACACACACAAGTACAAACAAAGAAACACAAATAGACAGACATCACTAATACTCGTATGTGTTAAGTTGTGCAATATTACTTCTCAGTTGATTAGCATTAAATGTGATATTCAGCTGATTGCCAGCAAATTAAAATTTAAATGCCACAATAAATTGTTTTACACGCTCTCCGTTTAATTGCGTAAACAATGAAAACGCATGCCACAGCGAGAAGCGGCATCGAGCGTTTCAAAGGTATGAGCGCGCGCTCGGTATTTGCACTTTGCGCCGACCTTTTGCATTGCGATACTCTTACCTACTTTTAATTTGAATTGCGTTCGAATGTTTTAATTGAGGTGGTTCAGGTTGTTGTTGTTTTTTTTTTTAAATTCTTTTCGAATTAATTTGTTCTCGTTTGTCGAGCGACCTTCAAGTAGAAATTAAATAAATACAAACTGTGTCGTTGGTAAAAATAAATCATTTGTTTTCGTTTCAAGAGTATCTATCATTGCAAATGAAGTAATCGCGATCGATAGCAGAAGCATCAGCAACAGCAATAACAGCAGCAACAACAGCAACAAATGTTTTACATCACAAACATTTCAAAGCAAATATCTGAGTGAGTTCATTAGAAAAGCGAGTATTTATACATTTCGAAAGATTATTTCGGGATGCGTCTTTTTAAAAGCACCTGTCTTTAGTAAGTGTTTATATTGATATGTATGTACATATGCACATGTATGTATACGAGTATATATGTGCTAGTTTAAGTTTACACTATTTTTTTCAGTGGAAATTTACATTTTCAAGTAAAGTGAATAATGACTTAGTGCTCCATATACAAGGTGGCGCAAAAGAAGTCATCCGATGTTGTTTGGCTCTTATTTTTTTTCTAAATAAAAAACTTCGATTCTGTTTTTTGATTATGTTTATTTAGACCTTTAGAATTAATTGTGTTAAGTCGAGAAGATAATATCGGATAAATGGGCGCCGTCACAATTGATTGCCATACGGGCTCGTTTTATGGCATTTTCCATCACTTCGGCGAGAGTTTCGGGCGATAAATTCTCGCATTCGTGTCGGATATTTTCCTTGAGGGCTTCCAAGGTCTCAGGCTTGTTGATGTAAACACGAGACTTCAAAAAACCCCATAAAAAGAAGTCCGGGACCGTTAAATCGGGCGATCTGGCGGGCCAGTGCAAATCGCCAAAACACGAAATTAAGCGACCCGGAAACGCGGCCTTCAAAAATGTCGGTTGTGGCTCGTGCAGTGTGTGCTGTTGCTCCGTCCTGTTGGAACCACATGTCCACCAGTCCTAATTCGTCCAGTTCGGGCAGAAAAAACTCGGTCAACATTGCCCTATAGCGCGCACCGTCCACTGTTGTCGTTTGACCCGCGGCGTTCGGCCCGATGACTCCTCCAGCGTGAACAGCGCACCACGCAGTCACTTTGAGCGGGTGTAATGGTTTCTCGTGCATCACTCGCTGATTTTCGGTTCCCCAGAAGCGATAATTTTGCGTGTTCACGTACCCGCTGAGGTGAAAATGAGCCTCATCGCTCATTATGATTTTTGCCAACACCACAGACGAATTGTTACGCAAAAAAATAGACACAATTATTCCGCGTTATTGGGGAGTGTATCGCTCCATGGCTTATTCACTTGTATTCTGTATCTGTCTAGTCCACAAATGTCAAAACAGATTTGACATTGGCGGCCATTTGCAAAAATGAGAGCATCTTCCAATAGGGTGATTAATTTTGCGCCACCCTGTACTAAGTCGCTCAAGTGGCATATGGAAAATAGTTGCCTTAAGAACTTTGTAGAAATTTGACTTCTTTTGCTTGGAATTATCATCTTCATATACAAATTTTTGTTTGTATTTATTTACACTTAAACAAAATTTCTAATTGTTTAGGAAAAAGTTAGTTTGTTTTTCATTCATTCAGTTATTTCAAGGATGTTAGCATGTAAGAATTTACCATTAAATGCACAAGTAAATACATAAAATAAAAGAGTATTCATACATAAATGACCAAATCGATCTTTGTCCAAAGTCGAAGATTTAAAAATCTTTATTTCGACACACAAAATTTTATCATTTACGTATTAAGAAAATGATCGCTAGGTGTCGCCACATTTTTTATGGTGAGGAGTGAGTTTCTCTTTTATATATTACAAATAAGATTATATTTGTATAATTTTATAAAAAGGCATATGCAAATTTAAACTTGATCAAATGCATTTTAAAGCAAACCTCCTTATGAATTTTACTATTTTTTTCCGCCAAAAACCAATTCGACTGAACCGAAAATATTAATCTAAATACCGCTGCTTAAACGATTCGTACATTTAAAATCATAAATTACCGGGAGCACTCGTCAAAACGCTCAATGAAAGCATTAGAATTATGAAAATAAAATAAACACATGCTAAGCGGCGCATTAGCTTTGTAAACAAAAACACCGTAAACGACAAAAAAAATACATAAATATAAGAAATAAATAAATAAATGTATATAACAAAAACAAAGTTGTCGAAATGTTTCTACCTTCGGCTTCAGCGACATGCCCCCTTGTGCGCGCCACCACGCTACTAATGCTTGAGCAGTTGGGCGTTCGCTGACTCATGCGACTTTTGGGTGCACCTTTGTGCGACATGCCGCCAACTCACCACAGCCAAAGACATTCGGACAACCGACGGCGCACACCCAACCCCACCGCCTAAGACAAACTAATACGCCTCATATGCACCACACCGTGGCGCCAAACGAACAATTTGAAACTTTTCACGAATTCCACACGAAGCAGCGTTCGTGCCAAACGATTCGAAGCGCGCCAAAACCAATTTTGAATGCGAATACTCAACGCGGAGCAGTCAACCGCTGAACGTCGCTAAAGTAAGAAGTCTAAAATTGAGAACGCTCCCAAACCAAAAAGAAAAAACAAATACAAAGGTGCAAATTTCTGCTTTGAAAAAAGTGTAAAAAAAAAACATTTTCGAATTGAAGTCATAAACAAAAACTTTCTCGCGCTGCGCTAATTACCACACAGCATTTTATTTGCGTTGCGGTATTTGTGGAATTTTTATTTTGTTGGCATACAGCGAACAGCCAAAACACAACAAACAACTTTTGGAATTCTTACGTTAAAAAAATACAAAAACAATAACAATAAAAAAAGATGCAAGTTTTGGTGCCGGATCAGAATATTTCGAGCAGTTTAAGCGCTAAAAACGCTTCGGACAAAATGAACATTGTCGTTGTTGATAATATACAAAATTTGCTAATGACCGCGGAGGTCGCTGATAAGCAAAGTCTTCAGGACAATGAAAAGTCTAGTGTGGAAAGGTACGTACGCTTATAAATATAACTTGTTATTTTGTTTATGTTTTAACAAATTATTAACCATTTGAAATTTTTTGTATTATTTTGTATGAATATATTTTAGATTTTTTGAGTTTTTGACTTTGTGATGTTAAATAAAATTTTTTATATTTAAACTAGTATTCTCATTATTATTATTATATTATGTTATCATATTATAATATAAAAATCATATTTCATTATAAAAATGTTCGTCCACTTTTAAAATTGATACATTTTTCGTGGCACAAAAATTCGACCTCACCTATTAGACAAATGATTTCAAGCGATGTTGGTGAGAACACTCTAACCTTAACTAATCAAATAAATTTGTTTGTACTTTTTTAAATACTAAACTTTTACATTTTAATTGAAATTAAACAGTACAAAAAAAGTATTTCTGGTAACATAAGCAACACTTTTGCTTGTCTTACAAATTTATAAAGATATAAACAAGCACAAAGCTTCACCAAGCAAAAATACCGCTGATGAATAGTAGCGTATTCCGAAAAAGCGCTTTCCGGTCTGCTAAATTGGTTAGTTTTTTTGTTGTTCTTCAAAAATTATAGGACAGATTTAGCCCATTAATTTAGGTATACAGTGTTTTATTGAAATGTGCAATTTTCATTGAAAAATTGGAATTAGCCCTGAATAGAGTTACCAGAAAGACAAATCAGTCGTTTTTATTTAATAGTTAAATAGCTTATTTGTTTACATGTTTTAAGAGAATTTTGTAACTGAAAGTGAAAAAAAATTAAGTTTTTTCATGGCATTCGTATTTTTGTTTACATACGAACAACTTCTCGAGCCTGTGTTCGTGCCCCTAATATTTGCGAGGTACGATTACTATGTGTCAAATTGTTGACAGTTCTTTTTCCAGTTTAGCATTCTTGCGTAGTTTCGAGGTAATCGAAGCATTTTTGAGTTTAAGGGAATACCCCTAATAACGCTAGATCTTTTCATAAACTCAAGATATTTCAAATGCATTCGAAAACCCAACAACAATTTAAATTTGCATTGCACATGTGGCACGGACACGGGTTTATTATTTTTTCTTACTTGTGCAGCATGCTGCACATATGCGTTTGTGCAACAAGGCGAAAAATTAAGTTAAAAGAAAAATGTATTTTATTTTTCGAAAATATTAAAAATCCGAATGAGTGCGTGAAATTATCAAAAACTGCACACACAACACACCCAACACACACACACTTTCTGCAACGAATATCGCAAATGTTGCATGAAAGTGTGTTAAGCAAATTTAAAATTGCTTTTCTCACAGTTAGTTTTTCAAAAGGTGTGCAATGCAGTTTTTTTTTAATTCAAAGAAAACGTTTTTTTTTCTTTTATTTTTAATTGAATTTGAAAGTGGTTACGCATACGTCATGTGTGCCACAATTGCACTTGCACTATAAATGCAAATGAAAAAGCGAAAAGCGAGACTTGGGACAGACAGCAGTCAATCAATTGCACAAATGCAAATCATGCAAATTGTGTGCAATTGAGTGCATTTGCAATTGTCGCTATACAAAGCGAGCAGCAATTGCTGGCTATGGCGAAATGTCGCGTGTCACGGTACGAGTTTGTTTGTTTGTTGTATTGTGTTATTTTTAATTTTTTTATTTCGATTTAAATGCGACATATGTACACATTTATTTAGATTTTTTATTTTGTTTGTGTCATTAAAGCAATCAGCGAAATGACATAATTTGACCTTGGCAGCAAATGCACTGAAGCGAGATACATGCCCGTATGTCAGTCATCCATCGTACAGCGCAATTACGAAATACTTTCTTTTTGAGGTTTAACAAATAATTGTACTAAATGCAAATGTTTTTATGTTTCTTCAGAGTTTTATTACATTACTTCATTATTTAAGTTCAACATTTTGATAATGTTCTTAAAATAATGAAGTCAGCTTGGAACTGCCCTTTCGGTTTCTGTGTGCACCTAAAATGTGGCATGTAGTAATTAACTTGGAATGTATTTTAGTCACGCTATGGTAAAATGGCAAATTTGCAACAACAAAAAACACACTTACGCTTAATTGCTTTAATATCTTAAAACGATTTATATAAGTTTAAGGAAAGTTGAAGTATTAGAAAAAATTGGATATTATTTTACTTCGAAATAATTAAAATTTTGTTTAAACTTTAAACAAATTTAAAAATAAACTTTAAAGCCCCTCAGAAAATGTTAGTAATAGCACGGAAACAGTTCCGAAATTTTTTATGTAAATCATTTCATTTTAAATAGGCCATGTCCAATGGAATATAAAACATACTTCTTTATTTTTCCTTTGTAAGCGAGACTGATAGCAGCGACAAAAACAAATACCTACCCATTTTGCTTACTTTTGAAGTGGAAAAGGGGCAGTTAATAGCAGTTAGTATCAAATTTTTAGCAAAAATAATATTTCACTTTATTGTTTAAGTATCGCCTTCTCTTGAAAAGTGAATGGAGTAGCAATAACAAATTTATTTCGAAATATATGACAGACAAAAAAAACCAATACTAATTTTCCTGCAGAGAGGAACTGATTGCAAGTATTTTTGTATGTTTATATTGATGTAATAAAAACAAAATTATAGATTTTAATATATTCTTCATACCGCTCCATAATCCATGGAGCGATGTGCATTTAGGAGCTTATTTAAGAGTGTCTATAAACTTTTAATAATATTTTAAAATTATCCTACTAAATCTTATTTAGGTGAATTCTTATATACGAGGGTGGGCCGATAAGTACTTAGCCTACAAAAGAAAAAAGAAAATTTTGGAAAAGTGGTTATTTATTTCTCAACATAGTCTCCTTCTAGTTCGATACATTTGACGATGCGATGCTCCAACTTCTTTAACCCGTCTGATAAATACGTTTTCTCGAGGTAGGCCTCCATCGGACAGTGAGATTAAGTACTTATCGGACCACGTATATAAAAAATCAATTTGGTTTAATTTCGTTTAAGAAATCAACTATGAACTATGGAAAATATTCTTTTGAATTTCGAAATTTTCCAGTAATAATTGTTTACTGGTAACAAAATAAATAATACAAAATAAAAATCACTCATACGCACTGTAGTGCTCGAAATGTATTTGAGATGTTTTTTTAAATTCCGCAATAGTTTGGCATTTTAATTTATCTTTGCAATTGTTGCCACACACACACACAAACAGATAGACATGCAGACGGACGGACAACCTTGACTGTGACAATTGAAGTGAAGAATGTAGCCGAAGGACTCATATATGTATGTACATTAGGATATTTCAGCTCGGAATTGTTTATTAAATTAAAAAAAATGCAGAATACACCTCTTGGCATGGGAGCGAATTCGTGTGCCGCTTTCATGTCTAAATTCGAATACTTTTCGTATTGCACACCAAAGAAAACAATTAAATAAAATAAAAAATAAGAACTATTCAAATTGAGCAGCGAATGTTGACCTTGTCAAAAATGAATTTATGAAGACATTTTTGAAAAATTAACAATTTCGAAGGTGTGAGAAACATGAACAACCGAAATTTTGACAAATGAGTTGTAAAACTCAAACACGCAAATGATGTATGTACAATTATATTAAAGTGTTTGCCATAATTTTTAAGATTTAGTACACCATGGTACACTGTAAAGAAACTTGATTTTATATAACTAACAGAATTTCTATATCAAATATTTTGGCATTGATATTTAATTAATTTGTTCCAGTTATCGCTTGAAGGTTCTTAGCCATGTTTCGAAAAACAAGACAAGAAACAACGCAATAAGAGAAAGACAATTTTTGCAAAAAGCTTTTACAAATTCTTGACTGACCTTCACCCTCTTTTTTGCGCATTGTTTATTTCAATTTTTGAAATGTTTCTGCGACTCTTGTGCGAAAAACATAAAAGTCTGATGAATGGGCGGGCCTAGGGGGAATTCTGCTCGGAATGCTTCTCGAATTAAAGATATCGCATAAATTAAATTAAATTAACTTATCTGTTTTTTTTTACAATATAAAATCATCAGAATGTCAACAGAAATAGTAACAACAACAACAGCAGCGGCATCAATTGTTGCTGAAATTATGAACAATATTTGTAGCGCTGTGGTCTAGTGAAAGTGTTGATGATGATTAAACTTGGCCGGTGGCCAACGGAATTCGGTAGTGGCCAAAAACAAACAAACAACAAAAAATATCAAGCGCAAAATATATTTTTGACATTTCTGATGATGAGTTGAAAGTGACAACAACAACAACTACAGCAAAAATAACATTATTTCGAAACTATTTAAATATTTTAATTTGCATAAAACTTAATTTTAAATATATTTGGCAGCAGATAATAAATAGTAGGTAAAGGTATTTGTTTAATACTTGAGCTTGTTTTGTGTCGATTAGTAATATTGGTGGGCGTTAAGAAATATATAAATGAGTAGTTTGTGGGCGTGGCAAATAGTATAAAACTGTAAACACTAAGGTAAACAAATACGAAGATTTACAAAAGCCCTTTGAATGACTTCGGCCGTAAAGTGCCAACGAACAATGAATATTTAATAAATAAATAAATACATACATACATAAATAAGTATATACAACATAGCAAAAATTCATAACAAATATGACTCACATTCTTAACCAAAATGATCAACACATTGTGCCACATTTCACCTGACACCGCCAAAAATAAATCAATAATCTATTACTGGACGGATGGCAGCCATTTATAAAAATGGTCAAGTGCGCGCCATAAACTTACTTTTAAAAAATCGCCAACACGCTGAAGACAAAGCGAAAGCATGACGTCACACAACGCATGAGAAAAAATGAAGAATTATTCATTCTCATTCCATTCCATTCAGAAATTGAAATCGCCAAATGGGAATAATGTGGGTAGTGCGGTAGCTGCGTAAAAAACAAAATTCCTTAAAAAAAACACAAATAAAGAAAAAAATTGGCGTAAACAACATTTTAATTTGTGGCTAAGATCTGGTGATGGTGATGGCAACAGCGGGAACAACTAACAAAGCAAAAACTCTGACGTCAGATATGCAAACAAAAATAAATAAATAAATGAATGAACGCACCAATTAAAATTTAAATACAGGGAGATTAAGCTAGAGAAACTCCTTAAACGCTAAACCAACATGTGAGACAAAGTTACACCTCACTAGAAAATACGAGTAGCGACACCTACCGCTCAACTTTTAAAATGTTTGCAAGAGACAGACTAACTAACAATGATTAAACTAGATATGCAATAGATAGCGATCCTGAACTACCGTCCTACAGGATACATAGCTTTGCTTTTTATTATATGTATTACTGGCCTAAAAAGTAAACAAAATTATTAACAACAAAATTCCACATAATTTTCTATATAAATTCTTTTATTTATGTTTACCAATTTTCTATATATGCTGATAAAATATTTCCTTATACTTATATGTATGTGTATATACTTATACATATGCAGCATACTACAAAATACGTTTCTAAATGACGTCAAAAGCGTTCGTATTCGCATTTAACATTGGCAGTGAACTGTGGCAATTTCGCATTTGGAATAATGTGCAAACATTTGCTCTGTTGTGTGCGTGCGTCCTTCACAGGAGGCAACCACCCCCAAAGTACCCACCTGACTGCTCGATTGTTTGTTTGTCTGTCTGTTTGTCTGTTTGCTATGGTGGGGCATTTGTTTTTCGATATGACTTAATTTATGGCGATGCATTTTAATTGTTTTGTTTATCGAAACGAACGCAAGAATTTCATTTCGATGTTATTTTTAAGCACAAAAATTGGATTTCTTCTTCTTTCTTTCTTTCTACATTTTTTAATAAATATTTTTGTTTTTTATATGCGCAGCTATTTTCGGCCATTTTTTAAATCAAATTAAGAATTTGTTTACGACTCTTGTTTGCAACGATGAAGACAGACGCGCAATTTGTTTCGAGTCATTTGTAAATTGTTTACGCGGCAGAAGTTTTATTTTTATTATTAATATTAAGCTTAAATTTATATTTAATATTAATAACATTAAACGTTTATCTTATCATGATAATCACTTTTTTTAAATGCTTTTGTGATTTGCTCAATTGCAATTTAAAATAGACTTAATTTTAAATGCTATATTGATAAAGTTTTGTGTGTTGCGTTTTTCTTTGTAGTTGTTGCCACAAGACGCCCATTTACGCACACACGCCCTATCCAGGCATCTCACAATTGCTACCGGGCTTATATCTGAGCGGCGCTGGCGTTGCCATGCCCCGCATACTCGATCAACTGGGAGTGGGCTTTATAATTAATGTCGCACCCGAACTGCCCGACACGCCTCTCTCCGATATCACACGCCCACTTTATTTGCGCATCAATGCACTCGACCGACCCAACGTGGAGCTGAGCGAGCATTTCGATGAAGTTGCTGACATGATCGAAGAGGTAAACATTAACACAAGCTCAAATTATCCTAAATTCTTCGATATTTCACTTTTTTACGTCTTAAGGATTCTATTCATTTATTTTAATTTTATTTGCGTTTTTTTTTCCTCCAAAGGTCCGTCAGCACGGCGGCCAAACGCTGGTCCACTGCGTTGCCGGCGTCAGCCGTTCAGCGACACTCTGTCTGGCCTATCTGATGAAACACGCCGGCATGACTTTGCGCGAGGCCTATCAACATGTCAAAGCAATACGGCCGCAAATACGACCCAATTCGGGCTTCTTCCAACAGCTGCGCTGCTATGAGGAGCAATTGCGCGGCTCCTGCTCGGTAAAGATGGTCTTTTACGCATCGTTGAACAAGGAAATTCCCGATGTCTTGGAGCCGGAATACCGGGCGATGGAGGAGTTCTATCAGCGACAGCGCAAAGCGTTAAGGGCGCGACGTTAGATCGTTTGCAAATTGTGGCTCCGAAGTTAATGTATAGACAGTAAAGCAGCGTGTAGGCGGGGTGGGCGGGACATGACTAAGTCAGTTTTTTTGTGAATGTTTGTAAGCGTTTGAGTATGTTTGTGCGAAGTGTTTATATTTATTTATTTTAGTTTATTAAGTGCAAAAGTTAAAAAAAAAATAAAATTTCAATGAGAATTTTTTTTGTTCAAAGTATTTTTCGCTGAATTAATTTTTAAGTATTAATTAATTGTTAGTCATAGTGTAATTAATTTTATTTAATTGTATTTGCCTTGTAGCACAAAAAATTTATTTTCTAGTTAAATTTAAGAAATATGATAATCTCTTTTTTTTAATAAATATTAAAAAAACTTTTCCTTTGATTATAAAATTTCAACATTTCTTTTATTGTTTTTTAATTTTAGGCTTACTTCTAATCATTGTTTATTTTTTGGATTTCAAGCAACTTAATTGTTTTTTTAACATACAAATTTAATAAATATTGTCAATAATGTTAGAATTGTTGTTGTAGTAATATCGAAGAAATTAATTAAATAATAAAAACCGAAAAAATTTAAAAAATTCTAAATTTTTTAAAGCAAATTTCTCTTCGAGATGAATCAAGTAAATACAAATTATAATTTTATGAAATATGTAAGTTAACAATGGACGGAGGCGTCTTGCCCAACTCAACCAAGTCCCAGTTTGGAGGACCATTTCCAATTTCCGCTCTATGTGCGTACTAGGACGACTCTTTATTAACCGTCTGCAGACCTCCCATTGGATGTATTGTTTTTTATTTATTTACAATCTTAAAGTACTCAACGTTGCCCGTGGTTTGTTTTAAATATAAACATGTGTTTGATAATTAGTTTGCGAAACTTTCCGGTACTCCCTGTTGCAGCGATTACTAATTGAACCGCATCAATAAGAACTCTGGAGAAATTCAAGTATAAGAGAGAGAGAGAGGCGTTCTCGGTATAAAATGGACTAAATAAGGTTAAAAAATGGAAAAAGGTTTTCAAAAACTCGACTGAAGCTCACGTGGTCAAGTCAATTTCGGACACTCTATCATGTTATATTAAGACTTCACGACTTCAAGACTAATCCAGCTGAAGTTTTTTTTTTTGAAACTTAGCCACATTGATAAGAGACAGATGATAAATCAAATGAGATGTAATTAATGCAGCTTTAATCTAACGATAAAATATTTTTTTTCAAAATATCGTTCGTCGGCAAATTTAACTCTCCCCAAGAACTCTTCAATACCATTGATTTGACACCTCACTCATACACTGAAAGCAAAAATATTGTAAAGTACACCTTAAATTTTGTTTTAAAATTTGAGTTCGTTTACTTGCGAAATTTCTACGCATTTGTTGGAAAACTGTTTGCGCTTGTATAACCTCCTCTTTAAAAAAAACATAAAATAATATTATATTTGAAACCGACCAAATATTGACACACACACACACACACACAAATTGTTTACCAATATGTATACACTTATTTACATATTTCTTCAAGCTCTTCTTGCTTAGTTTGTTTTTTTAATCTTCTCCGGGCAAATTTGATGCAACAATTTGCTTAATTAATTATTTTAAATAAAAAAACTTCCCGCCGCCGCCGTAGTCGCAGATTGTTGAAGGCGCCTCCGCCATTGCCCACACACACGCTTAGTTAAAACAAAAATTTTAAATAAAAACGTTATTCCAAAAACAAACTCCCGCCTCTGCTTGAAGAATAGAGCTGACATACCAAATTTCAACTCGATAGCTCTTAAATTACGGCTGTTATCGCTGGGACAGACAGACGGACAGACAGACGTTAAATCGACTCAGAATCCGACGCTGCTCATTTATATATATACTTTGTCATACCTACCACGCACGTCCCCTTCTGGGCGTTACAAGCGGAAGAACAATCAACTCAATGTACCATTCGGTAAGTGTAATTAATAATAATTTGAAAGGACGCCGCCGAAATAAAATTTATTTTTTAGTCTCTCTGTTTTTTTTTTTTTTAATTTTCACTTTTGTTAAAATTTTGTATTTTTTCACCAAAATTAAAATATTAAAAAAAAAACGCAAAAATCGTTTTTTTTCATGAAATGCGCGAATTTTTTTTGCACTTTTTTGTATGGTGCTTTTTCTTCGTTTTCTCCCTACCCCTGTTTTCCAAGACGATTCAATGGTTTTTCCCATTTAAAAAACTGCATATTTTCACGACATTTTTTAGTGAATTTTTTGGAAAACTTATTAAAAGAAATCAAACTTATTTTTGAGTCGTACATTTTTAGTAAGTGCACAAACCATACTTCAAACTTTATCAGGCGCTACCTTATGTCTTGAATTACGTATAATGGTGGTTGATAAAAACAACCGGTCATTCATTGCCCACACACACGCTTGGTTAAAAAAATAATTTTAAATAAAAACAAAACACCTGATTTAACTAATTAAAAAATCACACGCAAATAAAACAAATAAGAAATTACTGGAAAAATCCCGTTACCGACGAATTTTTTAAACTTTAGAAAGGACACCCACCAGATTGGGCAAGGTGGTCATTAAATAAAATTAATTTTTAAATCGGCCTTTTTTAAACACATATTTTCTCAACTATTTTTCGTGAACTTTAAACAAACAACAGAGCGACACCTAAACTTATATTTTTAGTAAGCGTAGCGCGTTCGCAAACCGACTAACATACACAGGGCACCCTAACGGCAATGTCGGAAAGTTGATGCTTTGGTATCTGACTCAGAAATTAAATTTATTTTTGAAGTTGCGTGGTTTGTGTTCCATCTCCCCATATTTGCTTTTCCAAACATTCATCATTTTGAATGAATGGTAACAAATACTGGAAAAGTGGCATCTCCTTCTCTTCCACCTACTATCTTCGTTGCATTAGTTGGTAACACTAGCGTTGAGCCTTGTATTGTCAAGTTGACAATTTAGTTCTTTTTTTTGTGAAGAATTCTGATACGAAGTTTATTATTTTGTGCGTGTTTTGTTTGTGTTGTTTGTTATATATAGTTCGTCCCCATCGATGGATTACTAAAAACTATGTCCAAACGTAATCAAATTTCCTACGTTAAGCCATCAGATCCTTCTTTTTTGGCAAAGCTAAAAGCGCAAATCGGTTATAGTGAGGGCCCGACTACTGACACGAAGGTAAGACCGGTGACCCATTCTAAATTTTAGGACTTTATCAATCCAACGCATTTTCCACATACACAGCGACAGAAACTGCAGGAGGACTGCTCTGATTCTGGTGGTGAGGAGGACAGCGTTCGGCCAGAACGCGACGACGAACAACCTCAAATAGTAGTGCTTCGCACTGGTGACTTGACCGCCGAAGAAGTGGCAAAGGAACAGGAACGTCTTGCAAGAGGTGAGTACCAGAAGATGAGGTCAACATCATCATCCTTCAACTATCATCTTCTATTTGCCCATGCCGCCCGTTTTTCCGTCCGTCTGTATATCCGTCCGTCCGCATGTCTGTCCGTCCGTGGCTTGTGCTGCTGTCACTTCTTTCCGTAGCTGTCAGTTGTTCAGTTGAGTCAGTGTCGAGCGTTGCGTCGTTCTCTCGTTGCTTTCGTCGCTTGTTTCCACGCTGTGAAAAAAAGATTTTTTTTTCTTTTTTGTGATAAATTTTCGCAACTGCAAAATTTAAAATTTTGAAAAACCAAAGTAAAAAAAACAACAAAAAGTGAGTTATAGTGCAAAAAGTGAACACAATTAAAGCAGTTAAGTATGGGGTGGGTATTTTAATACAAGGAAAAAGGATAGTCAGGATTTTTAAACCATAAAATCGTCCATTTTGTTTTGTGCACGCACACACCACACACACTGTCTTTTTTTACTTTTCAAATGTTTGCAAAATTGTTTATTTACTTTATTTGCCAAACAACATTTGCGAGTTCTCAATTTCTATCATAGAAACACTAGAAAATGTAATTTTCATAATTTTTCCCTAAAAAAGTGTAAAGAAAATTCTTTGCATTTTTTTCATAACCTCAAAATTATGCCCAGCGGAGCACCACTTCGTCTCCCCGCTTGCCCTGTTTTTGTGGTGCTTCAACGAATGCTTAAACCACGCCTCGATTGACTCCCACATCATGCCTAAACACTTTTGCTGACTCTTTCGCCTCACATGCTACCCACGCCCATTTGTAATAAATGCCAGCGGAGCACCCCACATGCACACCACACAGACACACACACACATGCATAGCATAATTGCATACATATATAGCGCACTGGGGCTCCGCTAAAGCGCACAAAGCGATGAAAACGTAGCATAAAAGCGAAAAGGCGCTGAAGCGGCCAACAGCTGCCGCCGCCGTTGCCAAACCGACCCGAGCGCGCGTTCACCGCAGGCAGAAGAAAAACGGACGGACAGGCAAAACGAACAACAGCAAAGTAGAAAAGAATGAAGGAAACGAGTGAAGCAAACGGGCGAAAATAACGAAAAAGAGTGCAAAGCGGGCAAGTGGTTTGACCCATCAACAGTGGAGGATGGTGCGGTATCGCGGGCGCTTCTTGCCACGGACGGACAGACGTACAGACAGACATACTGCGAATACCAGTAGACAACGGAAATTGCAATAAATTCGGAAAATGGAAAAATACGAAAATAAAGAAGAATAGTAGAGAAACGGGAAAAAACGCTTACAAACGAAACGACAAAATATAGTACGACGTACTGGGTTGATGCTATAGCGCGGCACAGGAAGGTTGGTGGGCGGTCGGTGCAGTGCGGTACGGTCAGAGGAGGGCAATTCCTAGTGCTGTAAAGCGTGCGCGAGAGACGAAGTGGTGAAAAAACAAAAACGAAAAAAAAATCAAAAACTGATTTCATTGATTCTCGCGAAATTCGTTTTGACCATTTTCTTCATCATCATCGTTTTTCTTTGCTTCATGAACCCATATTTTTCCGATATCGGTTTTATTAGCTGATTTGTAATTTTGAGATTGTCCTGATTTTTTTCATTATTTTTTTGTCCCAATATCAAATTTATATTAAATGTTCTTTATTTTATTTACACAGAAGCAGCCACTGCACCAGCCGATCTTAATCAGCCCATAGTTTTCCGGAAGCGCAATAAGTCCAAGGACGCTAGCAACAGTACAACAACTGTTCCGACTGAGGAAAATACAGTTGCTACCTGTGCTAAAGCAGCGCTTAAGGAGAAAAAACCAAAATCAAAAAGCAAAAAACCGCAGCCCAGCAAATTATCCTTTAACAACTTCGACGAGGACGAAGAAGAGGAGTTGGAGGCGGATCAATAAAACATTAATCGTTTTCGTTCTATTCGCTGAAGGGTTTAATGCCCTATTGGTAAGTTCGTACTTCTGATAAACACTTATTTAGTTTAAGGTTCAATTGTTTGTTGTTATTTAAAAAAAATTTATTTATATTACCCAATTGAAAATAATAATAGTAATATGTCATTAGGAAATTCAAGAAATTTTGTAAACTACAAAATTTGAAATTAATCTCGAAATAATCCCTGAAGTTTCGGAACAAACTAAAGCTTTGTTGTTATTAATTATTGGCTATGACTTTTTCTAAACTAAGTTCAAGTACATTTCTATTTCAAGGATTTTTTTTACTATTTTAATGTATATTTCGGTGCTTTTAAATCTTACGTTTTAACTAAATCTCTCTCCCCCTAAGTGAAGTAAGCATTTAGCTTCTATGGCTCTTCAATATTTTAGTAATGATGAAAATAATAATGGAACTCGACTATTTTTTGGGAGGCATTGTTCCTACTTTGTATTGTATTAACTGATTCACAGCAAATTCTTATTAGATTTAACTGAAAATAAGTGAGTTAAAAAATATTTTGTTACTGAATACAAAACAGTAGCTACCCTAAATATAAATAATATTGTTAACTAAATTTTGTTAACATTGGCAAAATTTGTTGTTTATGCATTTATTATTTTTAATTAATTAAAGTGCACAAATTTTAAAGTAAAATATTTCATATAAATGTTTGTATAAAACAGATAAATATTGAATTTAATTTTTTTTAATCTGAATATTGTTTTGTCATAATCTTATGTTCTTTTCAATGTTTTTTATTTAGTTTTTTGTTTGCAAAATAAGTTTTTTAGATTTTCTTATGTGATAAAAAAAAAACTAAAACTTGTTAAAAAAAATACCTCATTAGTTATTATTATTTTTTTTTAACCAGCAGCTATTAATTAAGCTCAAAGATATTTTTCAACAATATGCGAATGGTTTAAAATGACTGGGAAAAAAATCTATCTTCTTTTCACCCTTCGCCAAGTGCACGTTTTTCCATTTGCAACGCCCTTAAGGGCGCGTGCTAGGTATGACAACATGTATGTATATATAAATGATCAGCGTCGAATTCTGAGTAGATTAAACGATGTCCGCCCGTTAAGTTTTAAGATGAGCCAAATCCGACCAAACAGAACAAAAATTAAAACAGTAACAGTGTAGTACATAAACAGTTTAAATTCAATATTTAACATTTTAGTACAAGTAACACAAAACTACTCACAAAAAGTGGGCGTGGTGGGATAAAAGAAACGCCCACTTATAATAGCATATGTGCTCTCTCTCATTTTAAAAATAATTCGTGGGACATTGCACTAAATGCGCAACTGTCCCGAGTCATACCAGACAACTAGTATAAGTGATAGTTAAATTGCTAGTTCATAGGTTAGAGTGGCGGCTTATTATTCATATAATTGGAAATATGTATGCCCATAGCTTTTTGGCAAATGGAATTAAATCCAAAGGAAATTTAAAAACAAAATTATGTTTTGAATTTTTTATTTTTATTTAAATTTTGACGTTGAAAATATCAAGTTATTACTTAAATTATTTATTCTTGTTTTAACCAAGTTTTCTGAATTTAAGAACATAAAAATATTACCACTTGTTCTTGGTTGCTACGTTTTAACTAAGTGAGTCATGGGCAACTGATTTACCTTGAATATAACTTTTTTTTTTCATTCACCATGTTTTATGAATACATTTTATGAAAGACCAGTATATAACTTGACGCCACAGAGTTCAAAATGTTTTTAAATAGATTTTTGAATTTACTTTACTTAGTTTCTATTTTGAACCAAATATTAAAAGAAAAACTTGAATAAATTAAAACTATCTGCTAGTAATTGGGCTGGAACTTAATCATTAACAATTGTCTTAAAAATCATATTTTTTCTTTCAATTCCCATAACATAGACACTGTCTTTAAAATATAACAACAAATTTAAATTGTAATAGCTTTTAATCATGTCAATATTATCAGATATTCTACTACTTTTACAAAATACGAGTGAGCATGCCGCTAACCAAGTTCTTTGTTGGCGCTTGAATTGTCTCCGTTCCAAAATGTTCCCGCAAAAAGTATCTTTCGCTTTGCTTCCTCCTCTGACCATAGATACGGCACTATTATTTATACTTGGGTTTTGTTTTGTTTATTCTCTTCGTAGCAGCGACTGTTGTTAAGTTTGTTGTATTCGTATTTTATTTTCCACTGACATTTCGATGTGTCAAAAATCTAAAAAAAACTACATTGTGCGTTTGTCTTTCACTTGGTTCGCTTCTTTTGAGAGTACTCTCGATGAAACCACGAGAGCCGCTCACTAATACTAAAACAACCCTTACCAATACTAATGCCTTCATCATCATCACAAAGTGTTACCGGCAATTGTCAGCACAGTGTTGCTTCTTTGGGGTACAGTTTTACTTAGGAGCTACCTACCAATCTAACCTACCTGCGCAACCCACTGTGTTTGTTTGAGGGTTCTCTGGAGAGAAACTAACAAAATCTGGTTAGGTTTTCATTTTTATAAAATTCATTTAAGTTGCATAATTTCTTTTGTTCTAGGACCTAAAATCCTTTTTCAATTCTTACAAATCAAATTAAAGTTTTCTTAAATAAAGTTTAATGGAATAACCATTTCACAACTATCTAAGTAAGATAAGTTTTATGGTGGTGTCTAGTTCGAAGCAGATTATTCCTTCCTTCCGATTTAAGATTACTGAACTTATTAATAATTTTTTGTTTAATTGGTTTTTGAGTCGAAAGTAGAATGTATCCACACAAATTGAGTAGGGAGAGTTCGACCTGGATTTTAACTTATTCTACAAACTTCGGAATAACAAACGTTATTGAAGAACAACTAAAAATTGTTATGGGGACTTGGATTATGCGGAAAAAATTACGCTTTCGGCAGTGTTGTCACTCTCCGAATCTCCCTCACTTACAAAATGCAACTGTGTCGTCGGTCGGTCGGTTGTCGTTGTCGTCATCATCATCATCGTCATTTGCTTCGCTCTTTGGTTGTCTGTCTGTGCGGGCTAAGTTCAGTTGGTCGTTGGCTTCAGTGTGGCTTGTTGGGTTTTGGACGCCTGCTTTCAGACAGACTCCTTGAATTAAGTTTTCGTAGCGAGCCGGTCAACAACATAATTATCTTCTTTTTCGACATCGCTAGCAGAGCAGCAGCAACAGTAGAAGAGGAAGATAAAAAGAAAAAGCAGACAATATACCAGAAGCAAAGAATAAGCAACTTTGTCCGTTCTGCAACTATTTTTCTGTTTTGCAGCGTGGTATGAGGCATGTTCGTTTATCGTTCCTAACGTGACATCGTCGACGTCAACGACGCTGCCGAGCTTCATCACCCCGTCTACTCCGCCAACCCGCCAAGTGCTGTTCTGTGTTGTGCTGCTGATGCCTGCAAAGATACTCACCTAAATATCACGTTGTGTAGCGACAGAGCAGTTCCGTCCGTCCACCCGTGTATATATACTATACATACATACCTATATATATATATATGTATATATATATACATATGTACGTAAATAAATAAAAACATACATATTTATCCGCGTCATGTAAAAGAGTCAGTACATAGTTACTTGTCCCGTACATACAAACATACTTGCATATGTACATACATACCTAATTTAGTATAAATATAATATAGTATACTTACATATATAATTGTACGTTAGTATAAAATAATTCAATATGGCGTCCGTGATGTCTGTCCATCCGTCCGTCTGTCTGTCTTAAAGTGATTTTGTTGAATTGATTTCGGGTATAGTTTCACCGATTTAAAATTTTGACAATTGTATTTAAGCGAAAATATTATTTTGGTATTATCACTACTATTGGCGGTATTTTGTATTATTGTTATTGTTGCTGTGTTTTATCATATTTTGTTTTGATTCAGTTGTTTAAGTATGGCTGGTTATACTTTGGAGCAAGGTAAAATTAACGAAGGCAATTGGGTATTAGCGATTCTGTTAAAACTGCAAAATATCCGTCACAAGAAGTTCCTCAAAATGCAATCGTTGTGTCATTCCCACTTTGTTTTAACTTTTTTTGATAGTCTTTAGTCTCGTTTTCATAAAACTAAATGTTCGTTACTACAGTTCAGAGATCTTAAATTTAATGTATTATATTTTATATTTGTCTATTAAGACTTAATTCTGACTTTATTTAAAAAAAACTTTTAATCGCACTTTCGGAAATTATTTGTTTAGTTTCTTACTGACTGAAAATGTTTTCTAACTCTTTTACATACAATTTCATTACATATAAATCCCCTATTGGAGAAATTAATAGTTTTTAAAGCAACCATTATTACAATATTATTTTTGTTTCTACTAATTTAAAGTAGTATTTTGCTAATATTGCCAGTGCAGTCAAACTTTTCCCCTGGAAGAAATCTTTTTATATGATGTTGTTTACGAAAAAAGTCCCTTGGTATTATAGTCAAAATGAAAAATATTTGTTATACTCACTTGTTAACTAACTGAAAACAAACTACATTTTTAATTAGTTGAACTACTTTCAAAATACTTATTATTTAGTCAATAAGTTAAAAAAAATTCGATAGGATTCTTTCTTATGATTCACACGAAGTATTAATAATTCTATAAAACAAAAGGTATAAATGAAAAAGTCTTAGTAAGAGAACTATTTAAATTGAATTTAGGTTTCTTTTATGTATGTATGTACTTAAAATCGAACAGTTACGATTATTTTAAATCAATGAAAACAAAAAATTGTCAAATTTATACAATAAAACTATTCATAAAATAAGTATTGCAAATATTAGTATCAAAATATATATTAGTGGCGAAAAAAAAACAAACTCCAGTTTTACTTTCCTAGTAGTTTTTGACTATTATGTACATTTAATTGTCAAAAATTATATACTCCTATTCCAGTATATTTCCTAATTTTTCATATTTTCTGAAATCTTAATTGAATTGCCTGCAAGAGATCAGACTATCAAGTTAATTACTTATTCGCCACTACCCTAGTAGGTTTTAAAGTTTTACGATTTGAAAGCTATCAAAGCAAACTGTTTAGTTTATAATTGGACATGCTCACAGTTGTTTTATCTCGCTGATAAAAATTATTCTTGCATTTCTTTCAGACCAACATAAACTATAATTAGAAGAAATCTTAAAGTGCAAATGACCGAAGTTGACACGGTAATGCCTGAGGGCGTTAATTCAATTTCCACGCCCACAAGCCAAGCCAATTCGAACGAGGCGGCGGCGGGGAATACAACCACGACAGCATCAGACACAGCCGCATCCAATAATGGTCAAACACTGAAGGATCAACAGAATGGCATTAATAAAGATGCTATAGTCAACGACACACCCACAAAAATGGAAGTCGATGGCGTCGACACCGAGGAAGACGATTCACAAATAACATCGTCTACGGAAAACGGTGCTGGCGGTGACCCAGATAATGCCCTTAAAGTTTCTAAATCGGCAAATTCAACAGAAAACAGTAAAGAATCTTTGGATCCGATTGCTGCGACACGTTTAAAATCATCTGCAACTAATGAAGACTCTTCGAATGCATGCGAAGACATTTCACAAAACTACGAATCGTCCAACGGTGATGGAGACGCTGAAAAGCCTGATGAAGAGAGTCGTGATAGTGCGACCAGCATAGTGAAATCCACAAATGAGGGCATCGATGATGATAGTCGCCTTAGTAATGGCAAACAGCCACAACAGCCAACTGACTCGGAAGGTGAAGCTTTAAGTCGCGAGGCCGGAAAGAGTAAAGGCAACGCGGACGAGGTACCAATGGACACGGAGGCTAATGACACAAATTCCAATGGTTCCTCGACCGTCGATGAGGAAGATGCACTCGCTGGCACGGATAAAGATCCCCTGCCAATTGAGGGACCGGTTGTGCAAAAAGAAAACGGTATGGCAAGTGAAAAGTTGAGCACCGCTGCGAGCGGTGGTGATGGTATTGTTGATTTAGACGATGATTCCGATGACGAGGAAGATGATGACGACGATGACGAGGATATGGAAGTAACAGTTCCTAACAAAGTTCACGCCGAAGACTCATCTAACGGCGGTGAATCGGTAAAATCCGTGACACGCGTCGGTGCGCACGATGATTCGGATGGTGCGGTTGTTATTGGTTCCGATGATTCGGATAACGAAACAGCAGTAACCACAACTACGGCGATTAGTACGCCCACCTCGTCTAAGTTAAAAGCAACACTTACAAAGCCCATAGCCGTCGCAGCTGCAGTTATTGCCACACCAGCCGAAACGACAATCATCGACGATGACGATGATGATTGTGTGGTTATCGAAGACGATACACCATCGCCGGTTGCAAGTGACCTCACCAAACGCAAGAGTATAGCTTTAGATACGATTGGAAATTCGGATGACTCGCAGCCACCGAGTAAACGACAGCGCACAAGCATCGCAATGAACCAAATCACAATTAAAGATGCACGATCTCTGATGCCACAGCAGCAGGAATCTCCAAAACGTCATCCTGAAATTGCAACTGGCGGTGCAATCTACCCGGTCAACATTACTCCAGCACCAAGCACTTCTGGGCCTCCTAAGCTAGTGCCTGTAGGCAATGCTGCTGTGCTGCCACTTGGTGTCGGTGTACTGCCCGGCATGAGCCAAAACAATGCCAATCTGCTGCCCGGACTTACCGATGATATGTTTGTGCTAGAGGCGCCTTCGTTTATTGTGCCGTATATTTATGAAAAGCCGCCAGCCGATAATCTTAAAGAAATCGTTAGGGATATCGAGACAAAATATAAACTCTCGAGAGAAGATCTCGCTGATGCGGACAAATCGGATGAATTCGACATGATGACCGAGCAGAACAAAATGGAAAAGAACGCCAAAAAGAAGAAGAAACGAGGACGTGGCGGCGAAGATGTGGATGATTCATGGTCGGAAGAATCAGATGAGGATGACGACGACGAAGATGATGATGATGAGGATTCCGAGGGCGGTGTGCGCACGAAGGTACTAATAAAGGAAGCCTCCGACGATCTGACTGCGTTGAAGGGAGCCATTAAGCCCGCCGCAGTGCTGGCCCAAACGGCCGTAGTACCTGCTAATGCCGCTGCTACTGGTAGCACTGCCAACGTCAATGCTAAACCAGGTCTAGAGAACTATTTCGAAAGTCCGCTGGGCAAGTTTTTCATGGATATTGGCGTTGGACTAGTGCAGGAATTCGTGCAGTCCGATCTGATTCGTTTGCAGAAACGCAAGATGCGCAAGAGTCTCGGCAAGAATATTACCGAATTTGAACGCGCGATCGCAGCACTCTCTGGCAATCTTGAGGCTTCACAGAAAAAGAATTCAGCGTTTAAGTTTACCAATAAACGCTGCGAGTTTTGCAACTTTAAGTCGGAGTCTGCGCTGGCTATGGCTAATCATTATGAGACGCCACACATGAATGGGCCGCTGTACAAGTGCAACTTTTGCGTGTTTGAGATACGCAACGCCACCGAAATTGTATATCATATGGAGGCGGTGCACAATATTAAGGCGCGTCTGATAAAGCCGCTGCCGTATCATGTCTGCCCAAATTGCGGCTTCGAGGACAATGGCAAGGCGAAATTGGCGCGCCATCAACCGGTTTGTGCTAAGAAATTCCGACCCGAACTGAACCTAGCACCACCCAGCGATTGGGAGGCACCTGCCAAGATTCCCCGCATCAAGCCTAGACATGGCCTGGTCGGCACGGCGACTGCATATCAGGTAACAGTCGTTTTTTTTAATTTGGATATTAAACAAATTTGTTAAGGCTACAAGCAAAATACAAAATATTTCATAGATTTTTTTGGTCAAATAAAGCATTCTAATTTAATTTCAAGAATAGCTCCTTCAACAGTAATCACAATATTTATCTTAATTTTTTTTAGGCAATGGCAGCTCAAGCCGCTGCACAAAAGGCCGCTCTCGCCTCGATACAACAACAGCAAGCGCAGGTCGCACAAGCGCGCAGTTTGCAAGCGGCAGCGATGGCCGCACAAAACGCCGCCAATAAAATACGCGGTCGTCAGCCCGTTGTGCCACAAAAGGGACCAAACGGTGGCGCTGTAATGCGCGGTCCCAATCAGGTGCGCAATCCAATGGCCACCAATGTAGTGCTGCCGAACAACTATCAGTTGGCCGGAGGACAACTAATCCAAGTGAGTTTATAGTTCAACTTTATTTTGGTACTTATTTTATTGACTTGTAATTTCTTTGTCATTTGTGCAGACGGCTAATGCATTGGCTAAGAAGACCCTATCTGGGCAACCGAGTATTTCCATAACTCCTCTACCTCGGCAAAGTGCTTCGACACAGGCCACGACCTCACCATCGACTAGCAAAATGCCGCCAGCGGGCATGAAACCCGGCCAGAGCCCAAGCGGCAGCAAGGCTCAATTTGTCATTTGCGAAATATGCGATGGCTATATCAAAGACTTGGAACAGCTGCGCAATCACATGCAATGGATGCACAAAGTGAAGGTAACCTCGAGACTTTGTGCTGATTGTGTTTTCACGACGTGTACTAATTTTTATTTTTTAATCTCTTTTTGTTTAGATACACCCCAAGATGATTTATAACCGGCCGCCACTAAATTGCCAAAAATGTCAGTTTAGATTTTTTACTGATCAGGGCCTGGAGCGTCATTTGCTTGGCTCTCATGGTTTAGTCACAAGCTCAATGCAAGAAGCCGCAAACAAAGGCAAAGACGCCGGCCGGTGTCCAGTGTGTGGCAGGGTAATTTGATTTTATTTTTTTTTATTTTAAGTAAAATCCTTATTCAATGCGTTAATTATCTTGAACAATTTTCAGATGTATCAATGGAAGTTGCTTAATCACGTTTCGCGAGACCATCACATGACGCTGAAACCGGCTCATCTCTCGTACAAGTGCACCGTCTGTACCGCTACATTTGGCATGTACAAGCAATTCGAAACGCATGTCTACACGGCACATAGCACGGTCGCCAAGAAGGCCATGGACGGCAAAAAGAACAACACTTCGACTGGCGGTGCCGGGGCCGGCAGCAGCAACCAACGCATCAGTTTGGGTGCCTCCAATGATTCATTGCTGAAACCGTTAAAAATCAACGATGAGATTACAATCATACCACAACCTGCTTCGAAGCCACGCATTACGAATATGGAGAGTCACGTCATTGGTGAGTTAAAATTTAAACTAACGAAAATGTGTCAAATAACGTCAGTTAATTGTTTCTTTTGTATATACAAAATTTGTAATTGTAAATCCGCATTTTGTTTTTTAATTTTACCCTTATACTAATTGATTTTGTATATTTACTTGTGCTTATAATTAGCAAGATATGTACATGGATTGGTCTATTTAAAGCATTTGACTTTACTTTACAATTAACAACATTTAATAAAATTAGTAAAGAAAAAATTGCGAACTTTAATTATATGCATCAAGAAAAATGGCTTTTCTCATCTAATTTATTTGGTTTTTGATTTTACGTATATTAAAATCATTTGCCTCAGACCACTTGTTTTTTCACCTATCCGTATATTAAAAATACGAAGACCTTTAATCGAATTTTAATCTCTAAAGTTCATATATTTACAAACAAAATAAATAACAATAAAAATTTTAATAAAATAAGCGATTTAATAAAATTTTCTATCCGTTCTTAATTGTTTTATTTCTTACAGATTAACTACTTCCTCAATAGTTGTCTGCTCACACAGGCGTTCTAACTTTCAAATGAGGCGACTGCAGTTTCAGAGCCGCGTGCGGCACAACGCAACGAGGAATGCTTGAATGTCCTATTCGTCCGTTCGTTGGCTGTACACAAATTAAAATCTCGCAGAATTATAGTTACAAAGGATCTTTATTAAACAAACAATAAAAGATATGACAAATCGCGTTGCATAAGAAAATCGTAAATATAATCGAAGCATTATTTAAAAAACAAAACAAAAAAAAAACAAAAATTATTTTTTAACTGTATAACAACTTATTTCTAATTATTGATCAGTTCCAAAACAAAAAGAATCAAATTTTCAATTGAATCGGTGATCAGCCAAAATTACGACTTAACCAAAAAAACCTTTTTTGTGTTTTTTGTCTTGTAGAGGTCACGATTCTGATTGAATTTCAACACTTTTTTATTATTAGTTTGCTGTATAAATATAGTTTACAAAAATACACTTCAGAGAAGCACACGATGGCGGCGTATATTGTATTGTTGTTAAGGCACTGTATGTGCGAAAATTTGAAATAACTTTACACATATTTAGGTACATACGTACGTACGAGTACATACATAAATAAATATTTTCCGTTAAGAATTCTTCTATAGTACACTGAATTGTTTTGTCGTCAGAGCAAATCAAGAAAGTTTTACAAAATCGTTTATGGCGTGTAAATTAGTAAAATAGTATAAGTAGAACATAGTTACACACATACACACCCACATAAAACATAAAACATAAATGCTAAGGTGCGTGTCCGGCGGGAGACAACAACAACTCCACCAGAACGCATTTGGCTATAAATATATTATATGAAAAACAAAAATATTGAATATAAGGCACTAATTTAAATAAATAAAACAAAATGATAAGATATATTATATATACTAAAGGAAAAACTTTTATTATTTAATTTATATCAATAATTATGATTTCAAATTCTTACTTATCAATGATAACAACTGCAAAAAGGTTAAAATAATAAACATTAGTTACTATGATTGAAGTGTTTCTCTCAATTAAGATTCTCTTGGATTGCGGTATTTTATATCTTCAGTGGGTAGGTACTTTTGTCATGGATCTGGCATATTTTTCTGTTTTCTAGTTGTTCTTAATAAACCATAAATTGGTTTAATACAAAACTGCAAGTAGGTCATTTTGTACAAAAACTCTACAGACCATTGAACCCTTATTGCTAACGAACTACAAAATATTGATAATATGTTAAACTTACAGATTTTCTTTAAAAGATAATGACCAAAGTTCGGAATTTTCTTACCGGTTGTTGTGATTATATTATATTTATTGTACGTTCATGGCTTTGATCGATAAAGTATGATAGTTTTATATTGTATTTGACAATTAATTGTTTCTCTTGAGAAATGTAAGACATCGAGTTAGATTTCCCGTTGAAATACAGCAAGTAAAAGCAAAATCAAGGAACTGTGTTTTTTACTAAATTGTATCTTAAAAAAGTTTACATTAAAATTATATAATATATAAAAATAGTTTGCTATAAAAACTGAGAAGAATATTTTTGAACCTCAAAAACTTTTGAAAGGTTGCATAAGTTCAGTAAGTCATTGATTATTTTTCATTGATACCGGTTTAATATTTTACTAAATGAAATCAACTTATCTTAATAACATCTCCTAAACTTTAAACACCGGTTTTTAATTGGTTTCTCAAAAACGTTTATTTATAAAAGAGAATTGCAATCTACAGAAAGAGCACACATCACCCAATTCACAGTCTTCTATAACTCTGGCCAGCTGGAGTTATATTACTAAAACTATTGTTATTGTACAACTATTTGTACCATTGCTTGCGGCGCAACGGTACTTCTAATCCTCATGGCTTTCAATGGAATTCGAAGCCGGTGGTGCTGGCTCACTTAGCGATGGAAACAAATGCCCTACATTTGGCAACGTTTTGAGCTCTTCGCTGCTAACAATGTGAGTCTTCTCGCTGGAGCCCGAATTGGTACCGGTGGTAAGTTGATAGAACGCTGTGTCACTGTGCGTAATGTTGACAATGCTGCCGGTAAGTGGAAGCGTCTGAAGAAGTTCCGAGGGACTGCTGAATGCGCCAATATTAATAGGCG
The DNA here is from genome assembly GCA_949127995.1 of Suillia variegata. NCBI lineage: Eukaryota > Metazoa > Arthropoda > Insecta > Diptera > Heleomyzidae > Suillia > Suillia variegata. The sequence goes on along the minus strand of OX421845.1, from coordinate 26,728,798 downwards.
CAATACCGGTTAGCACTTGACCGCTGATATTGGTTTGAATCGGCAGGGGAATATTTCCCAAATCGATGTGGCTCTGATTGGTGTGAGCATCGTAGAAGGTCAGGTCGACACGTTCTTGTCTGAAATGAAAGATGATATGAAGGTACTGTAATCATTGACATTGTTTATTACTTAATTAAGAGGACTGAATTTTTAGATTTGCTTTGAATCTAAACCAAGAACCGATTTCTTAATAGTAAAACATATAAAAACTTACTCTTCGAAGCTGGTATCATTCTCGCCCACTTCGGTTAGGATTCCAATTTCATAGACGACCGCCTTGACAACGTAGCTAAAAATAGAAAAAGAGTTTAACGTGTTTAATTCACAGCTTTGGCATCTTTTTGTTAAATGTTTCCGTACAGATTCTTGGGTGTATCATTGACGCTGGCGCGCAACTCCTCAATGGTCGCGTTGTCGATGCCCGACGAGATGTCCAGCACGGGCAGACCCAGTGTCACTGCACACACTGTGGCCAAGACGTAAGCCAGGACAACTGTTGTTTGTAGCTTCTGCATATTGACCTTTGCTTTATTTTTTTTCCAATTGTAGTCTTAAGTGGTGTGTACTTCTTAAAAACCCGAAGGATTGTAACTTCCGGAGCTGCTCTGGCGGACGCTCGTCGCGTTTCTTGACGCTGCTATAGGCTGCTTTATTTAATGTGGTTCTTAGTACGAGTGATTTCGGACGTTTGAAGAGCTTTTCTGACGTTCGCAAGTCTTTTATAGGATCTCACGACGTGTTTACATTTCCATTGGCGGACTTGTGTGCGATTCCGCGTAATTAACACAATTGTTAATTGACTCGCCGATCTTGGCTCGGATATCAGGCTTCATGCGGCTGACTGTGACCGGAGGTGCGATGTTCGTAATTGCCGGTAAGGAAGAGGGCCAGGGGATTTACAGTTTTTTTGAATTTTTTTTTTGCGCTTTCCAAGGGGCTCTAATTAATTGCGCTCGTTTTGGAGCGTGTTGTCTGCGGTGGCATCATGCGCAAATACTTGTTTGTGTTTTTTGTAGGCTTTATTGAATTTTGTTTCTTTTTAATAACATTTTAAAGCCATTGAATTTTTCGCTCATTTTTTGTTTGTTTTCTGCATTTTGTTGTTTTGGATCTCAGTATCACAAGATTAAACAAATCGTTACTCACCCGCGTATTGTCCCAGCCCAGCCTGACGTATGAGGAACTATTAGCACCGTTTTAATTGAAGTTTCCAGTAAAAACACGCCTCGACGCTTCGCTTTGTCCAAATAAAACCACATTTTATTGGTTTATTTCGGTAGGTAGTAAAATTGGAATCTTTTTTTAGATTTCATCACGGTAGAAATGTTTTTATCATTACTCTAATTTCCACCGAAAATATTCCGTTTTCGTTGTGTTCGAATTGTTGCACACTTATTGAATAAATATGGTTTTCAATGTAGGTTCCCTAGAACGGGTGAAAGCCAACAACATTTTAATTAGTCGAATATTTAAGTTTAATTAATATATGAAATTTAAAAATCGCCAGATAAACAGTGGAAAATTCCGAAAGAAATTCACACTCGGATGATCTCATGTGCACTCCTTTGCCGTGCTTCGACTAACTTTTTGGTGTTAACAAGATCAAATTAAACATTTGAGTTCGTTTTATGTTAATTACTCTGACTTGAAACAATGACATTGACAATATCGAAGCGCCAAAATCAAATCAAAACAAAACATATTTTTTATTTCGTGTGCGGTTTTTTTATCTTCCTTTTTTTCGTTTTTTTTTTGCACGTGAAATACACGATCACCCAATAACGCCGGTGATTTGCGATTAGTCTATTTAGTTAATCGAATTTAAATTTGGGATAATTTTTTTCTATGCCATTTATCAAGTCGTAAATGATGTTTTCATGTTCTTTATTTTGAAATTAAGCTGTTTGAGTTTTGAATTTTGCATCTGTTATTTTGCGAACTACTCGATCGTCCAGTAAGCTCTACTGCTGCTGCGGCGACGACTTCACTGGAATTCACACCTTTTGGCCGGAACGACAAACAACAAAAAAAGCTTTCTTTCTCTCCCTTGCGCAAGTTGCCGACGAAAAGAACTTTAAAAAGCCTCGTTTGGCACAGTATTCGATTTATTATCAAGACAAGCTCTGCAGCGACAACAGCTACAAACAACTCGAACAGATTTAAATAGCTAACTTAGCTAAGATCAAAGTAATAGGCAAGATGTCTTCACTTTTCGTTACCTCGTGTTCGTGCACTATCATCTGCGCACTGTTCGCAACCGGCCTGGGATCACCCATATCGTTGGATCTTTTTCCGGGCTTTGCGCGCAATAACGACCTCAACTTGCCCACAAAAGAGGGTCAAGTTGTTAAGCGACGCGTGTTTAATGACAATAGTGATGCCGCTGGTTTAAAGCAAATCTCATTGCAATCGCTTATCGGCGATTTGGAACACAGCCTCTTTCAGTCGGCACACAGTGTCAGTAATCTGGTACATGACAAGGGGTCTGCTGTTGCCGAAGTGACACCACCAGCTGTTGCCGATCACACAATCACCAAGCGTCACACAGATGAGAAATCCAATGTTGAAGCAGCGACGGCTGGTTTTGATGCGGAGGCACGACATGTAGAAGCGTCAACTGAACCATTGCCAGATGCCCGCAAAATTGTTTTACAAACCACTGAGAAGGTGCCCGAACATTTGGGTGTTCCCGCACACATTCTAATCGATCGTATTTCGGTGCAACCACATACCGGCGGTGTACCACTGATACCAACATTCCAAGTCCATCACACAAAGGTCGTACAGACGACAGTCAAGGAACCGAGTTCTGCTGATGGCGAACCAAAGTCAACACAAATTACCATTACAAAAACCAATATTAAAGCAACGGGAGTAACAACTGAAAAGCTGCTGGCAATCGAGAAACCCGATGAAACCAAGACCTCAGAAAAACCTAATTCCACTACAAAGTCACCAGCAGTAGATAACGTAAGCGGCGATATTTCGTTTGCAACATCCACTACAACAGAGGCTAGCACAATAGCAGCTGCATCATCTACAACCACATCCACAACCACTTCCACAACAACAACAACAAGTACCACTTCAACGACAACAGCTCCAACTACACATAAGGAACTGAAAGAGGCCGAACAAGAGCTGAAAGAAAAGGTTGCCGAAATCGAAGCCGAACCAGTGATACTTTCGGCGCGAGTTTAATTAACACCTTACGAAAACAAATTGGATCGTGTCCAACTTAGAAGATTATTATTATCTTATTTCCCACTATGTAGGGGGATATACAAACAATTGTGTTACCTTCTTCTTATCGTACTTATCATAAGATATTGTATTTAATTGTAAGCGTTTTTTCTGTCGATTTTATAACTACAAACATATAAATACATTAAATGGCCTCATTCACTCTGATTCTGAGTCATATTCATATTCAACAACAGCAACAACAACAACAACTTCATTCAATGCATTAGGTTAATTGTAATCATGTGATGAAATTTAGTTTTTTTCAATATTCGCACAAAAATACAGTTGCCAATTACAAAAGCAAATAAATCTCACACCGAGCCGTGCCCAACGAAATATAATTTCTATCACAAACAGTCAAAATGAACTGATTGAGAAACCTCGACGCAAATTCAGTGAAGCGTTTTAAAAGCGGCAGCATCTCGAATGCAATAGCAGAGACAAACATACGGTAGTAGGTAGATTAAAGATTAGAATATTAAAGTAGACCTTGTAAGTTTTGACCTTGAACTACCAAGTTGAATTTGCATAGAGAAATTTTATTTTTGAAAGTTATTTATGATTTTGCCCGTTGTTGGTTTTGAATAACAATCATCGATCTGAATTTTGTAGAGGAATATGATAACAATGCGAATAATATGATAAACTTTCTTTAAAATTGTATTGAAAAATGTACCAGGGAGGTTATCCAAAAACGTCATTTGATAACCGGGTTTTTCAGCCGTTTATTTTCTTTCGATCGGAATAATCGTTATTTTTGGTCTTTTCGTAATTTAAAGCAGAATCAAATTCTCCACTATTCATTACAATGAAAATGACTTAACATCATCTGATTCTTTGATTATATGTTGTCATTTATTACAAAATGACAATAAAAAGTTGTTTAAAATTACGTCAGGGCCGTTTAATTCGGCTGGAAAAAATAACGATTATTCCTTGTCGTTTTTTAATAAAATCAAGAATATTAATTTTATATCCTTTCAATAAAGACAAAGATGTAAGGATCAAAATGCTATATTCGAAATTTCCTGCGTCAATTCCCTCTATGTGCTTTTTTGATCTACATTTTTCTGAATAACTATTATTTTCGGTCCCTGATATGTACTTTATTCATTAAATTGGAATTAAAATGAGTCAATTGATATCTTGACCCACAATTAAAATGATTTATAAAATTGAATTTAAACTGTTTAGTTGTGAAAATCTGTATACTTATACTATATATTGTATATAACGACTCTTCAAGAAAAATGAGTAATGTGACATTGTACCATTTATATATTATCAAAATTGGCGGTGTATCTTTTAATAATTTTAGTTTAGTAGATATAACACCATTTTAAGAAAATTTGAGAAATTTGAAAAAAGTCCATTTTGGTACCTGATAATGAATTAACTTTCAACACACATTTGAATAATTACGTTCTCGTTAGTTTTACATATTTGTGGTTGGAGTCCATGCACCACTTGAATAATTAGATTCTTACCAGTTTAACACATTTGTGGGTGCATGGTTTCCTTTTTTTTAAATATCCATACTACTTTTTTATGTGCTCTCCCAAAAGTAGTATTAAATGCATCTAAGCTCTTTTCATTGTATGTCAACAATAGTTTCTAGAATAGAAAGAAAATTGAAAAATTAATTTCAAAGAATTAAAAAACTTACAAATCGTCGATTGATCGAGTGATGTGCCATTATCTTTGCCTTCAAGAATTTGTTGTCTTTCAAAAATAATAAAGTTAATGGAAATCTTAATTGCCGACTTGTATCAAAACATTTGTGAAGCTTTCATAACGTACGAGAACATGCTCTTTATTTTTAGATCGCTACTTTTAGAACGACGCGACGACTACTGTTAAGCGCTCTTCCAATTTGTTTTGTTGTTTTTTTTTTTGTATTTGTTTTTATTTTTTGCATCTGTATAAACAAAAACGATCAGAAGTGTTTTAGCATTAAACAAAGTCGATTACGTATTGTAGTTGTAGTTACTTTCAAAGTCTATAACGTTGCGCTCGCATCTTGAAGAGTGGCTTTCCGCTGGTCGATGGGTTCGGTTCGGTTCGTTCGCTGACTGTTATTGGCAAAATATAAAATTATTGATAACATTCTTCAGCGTGTTCGTAGGTTGCGTCGTCGTTATCATTATCTTATCGCGCAAATCACTGAGGCGGCAGCGGCGGATAGAGTTTCTGCTATTGACAAATGTACTCCCAAAGAAATTGTGTAGAATTTTGATTAAACCCAAACACGGAGCTGAAATTTGCTTACGGCCATATCACTTAGTTCAGTAAGTGTTAGAACGTTTTGTAGTGAGCAAGTAAATAGTTAAAACGCCAGCGTCTGCGAAACAGCTACGGTGAGATAAAAATAATATTTATTGTCGTGCGGTCATGGTGCACGCTACTTCTATGAAGATGAGTCACAAGTGCAAAAAGGTGCTTCAGCCGTAACATGTAGTACGAGTATCTTGTTCAGTCTCTCGACAAATATAAACAACTTGTCGAATAAGCGGCGTAGTTAGCGCTGCCTGATTGCAAAAGATACCTAATTCGAATTTCAAATTTAAAATTTAAAACTCAGCTGTTGCGTGACCACCACGTTATGAAAAGTAAAATCCCGGAAAGTCATTACTTTGATAAGATATTGACCATTTCATGATATATGGGCAAAAAGTCCAGCTATCAATTTTTGCTATTTTTTTCGATATCTTTAAATTTTTTTTTTAATTTTCTTTCGTTAAAGATTCTTCAAGTAGTTTGGCGACACAAGCATGTAAAGGACGTTAAAACACCAAAAATATCACCAACTGTAAATAGCCATCAACAACAAAATGTCCAATTCCGGCGTTAATACGGGCTTTGCAAAATGTTTTATTTTGTTTATGGCCACCGTCATATTGGTGAGTACAATACATAGGATAAACTACATATATACTCGTACAAGATGATTTTGTTGTTTGGTATGTCAAGAAGCTGTCGTACATATATGTATATACTCGCATACATATGTATGTACGCGCTGTAGTATGTTTCATATCTAATCAATCAAATTTTAATTATATGTAGTTAAGTGTTATTGTTATGAGTAATATGACTGATTGAGTAATTAATCCACCGTAAAACGTTTCGTTTTCCATTTCAGCTCCAAGGTGTCGTTTATCTAGGACTCGCAGGTTGGGGCATAGCAATGGAAACTTGTTCTGAGGAGGTAACCGATATTGCCTCGGATCCTTTTAAATTCGCTATAGATCTGATCTACTTCCTAAGTAAGAACGTGTCTTATCAGAAACACTTGAACTCATTAAATAAACATTGCTTATCACATCTACAGAGGAGGAATGTGGTAACCCAAGTGCCACAGTACCTGGACTGGAAAATACGGAAATTGGCTTCACAATTGACTGGACAAAGTCTTTCGTTATAACTAATCGCATGCACATATTTATGATAACATATGTTGCTGTAAGCGCATGTTGGGTCCTTACTTCGTTGTTAGTTATAAGTGAGTAGGCGTTATCAAAGTAGTGCTTGATTCGTATGACACGATATAATATCAATGTTTTCGTTTGTAGCAACAATTTGTGGACGCGTTACAAAGGTTATACGTGGCCTTTGTTTCTGGCCTTGGTTCTTGGTGGTCATAGCTGGAAGTATTTTGGACGTTGTAGCAACATACTATCATGTAGTAGATATCATTAATACCACGGTACGTTATACTTAGTGCGGATCAACTTTATTTTTGTTCGCATTAATCACACAAATATTTAACAATTTATCATTTTTAAATCTATGTTTTTCCATTGCAGTCCACCGAAGAAACATTCGACTATGTTGGCATTTCAGTTCCCGACAAAGTTTTCCAGTATTTTGATACCTTCAGCGCTTACTTTATTACTCCAGCTGTAGTTATGACATGCATTAGCTCTCGAGTTGTATTAATTTGGCTGTTGAATATATTTGGAACGAGCTTTTGTCTATCGCTGTCGCATGTGTTATCTAAGAGAGTAAGTACACATTCATAACTAATAAGAAGAAACATTTTAATGTTATTATTTGTTTGTAGAATACCCCCCAAGTGCTGGAAACTTATCCACCAAGTACTGCCGTTACTGCCAGTATCAGAACTGAGAGTCCAGCACAAATATCCGCCCAACCACAACTGCAATCTGAGCTGGTGATAGCAGAACAATATCCCTCACAAATCAGGCCCAAACCTTTGCAGATTGCAGTACTAGAACCACCGATGCAGCGTCAGAGTTCAGTTCAACAAGCGGAAAGGGCCGTACAATCGCCAGTTGCTGTTTATCCACCTATGCCAAGTGCTCCGACACCAACTGAGGCGAACACCACATATCGCAACACCGACACGCATCCGGATCGTTTAGATTATCCTGCACAGCAATCACCCAGCCAAGCGTCTCCACAACAGCAGCAGCTATCTGCTGTTTCGCCACTGAACAATCGCTATTCCACAACCGAGGGTTTTCCCTACCAAAACCAGGGCCAACCACAACGCGTAAGTCACGAGCTGCGCAGCCAGTTGCCGTGGTCGTACACGAGCATGCAAACCGCACCACCACAGACGAAACCACCACCACCGGGACCCAAACCGGTGCCACCACGTAAGCCGCAACAGGTTCAAATCTATCCCGATATTCCTGAACCGGACTATATCGAACAGGATGATACACCCACCACTGGAGATGCAAAAGATCCACAGGCGCAGCAGGGTTATTCGCGGTGGTAAATAAAATTCATTCGATTGTGTGATAACTAACTTAAAAATGTATTATTTTGTGCTTCAATAAACCAAATCCGAAATCGGTGACTTTTTGAAAAGCAGGCTTGGTAGACTTATTTCAAATAGTTATAAAAAATAGTTAAGTCCACTATAATTCTTATGTAAATGGAACGATGTCATACTGGACTTTCTTAATAAATTTATTTATTTAAACAAATTCATTTGATTTTACAAAAAGTCCATCACACAACTCCATCAAAAACAACAGTTTAGATATCTTTTAAGAAGCCATCAAAATTATTGAAAATAATTGACATCGATTATTATGAAATTTATATTTAATAGAACAAAACAAAAGTTAAAAAACTTATTTGTTTAAATATTTTAAAACATACAAATTAGTCGGTATATTTTTGGTATAACGTTATTGTTTAAAAGTTTTGCTATACATTTTTAATAAATGCAAACCAACATTTAAATTACATTTTAGAATCACTTTTTTCTTAGAAAGCTATACAAAATCTTGTTGTTTTTATTTATTTAAAAGCTTTACTTTTCGGTCTCTATACTTTGCGATTTCTTGCAACACTTCGCTTGGCGTCAGCTCTATTTTAGAATCATTCATGTGAAGTTCCAGTTTGGGCGTCTCTTGTGCTGCTTTAGCGCCGATAACCACAATCAAAGGATAGCCCATACTGCAAGCAAACAAAATAATTATTTTATTTATTTATTAAAACGACAATTCCAACTTGTCTCACCGCTTGGCGTCCATAAGTCGCTTGCCAATTGTCAAATTTTTACGATCATCGTGCAGCACTTCCTCAACGCTGCCGCCATAAACATCTGCCAATGCATGACACATTTCTGATTCTACGACATCGCCAGCTGACTGCTCTTTACTGCCTTGCTTAGGACCAATTATACACACATCGAAGGGAGCCAGCAGCGTAGGCCAACGCAAATCGGATTCGGTGGAGAGCACTTCAAGTGCCGCTGCTACCAAACGACTGATACCGATGCCATAACAGCCCATCATTATATTTTCGGGTTTGCCTTTGTCGTTTAGATATGTAGCACCCAATGGGCGTGAATACTTATCGCCGAGCAAAAAAGCATGACCGATCTCAATGCCGCGTAAATCTTTAAGATTTGTATTCGTGCACTTTGGACAAGAGTTTAGCGATTCAGAAACTTCCGAATTGGAAGCATAGCCGCAGTTGTTACACTGGAAAATACGATCCTCGCCCGTTGCGGCGAAGTAGTGGAATTCGTGCGATACACTGCCACCCATCATACCAGCGTCCGCCTCCACTAAAATATAATAACGTAACGAGAATTAGTTAATTTAATGTTGTATGTATTAAAAATAAAATTACCCTTAACGAAAGGCACCTCCAATTGTTGAAAAAGCACCTCATATGCTTTATTGACTTCTTCGTATGTGTCGCGCGCTTCAGCATTGGTTCGGTCAAATGTATACATATCCTTCATAAGGAATTCCTTAGCGCGCATTAATCCAAAACGCGACTTCAATTCGTCTCTGAATTTTGGACCCACTTGATAAAGCCGCAAAGGCAGTTGGCGATGGGACATTGGCGCGGCAGCCGCTAGCATTGATGTAACTGCCTCTTCATGCGTCTGCAGGTAGGAACTATAGGTTCAGGTAATTATATTCCAAAAATAGCAAATACATAGCTTTGACATATGTGAATACTTACGGGACTCATTAGAAACTCCTTGCCATGGCGATCTTGCACCAAGAAAAATTCGCCAATGTCACCATCAAGGCGACCCGATTTCTTCCAAAGCGATGAAGGCGTCAGGACTGGTAGTGTGATCTTTTGGCCATCGACGGAGCGCATGCGCCTTTGCACCAGATCGATACATTTGTCGAGCGCACGTTGTGCGAGCGGCATAATCTGAAAGGTACCATTGCTGCCGGACTTAATTAAACCCAACTCCGTCATCAGCTGAAAAATTCAAAAAATAATACTTGATTAAATAATATGAAAAATATTGCGCTGTGCACTTACCTTTTGACTGCGCGATATGGCCTCAACATTTTTGACTACAGCATTTTTAGGCGTCACCAAGACCGGCCAAAAAAGCCGCGAAGTTTTATTCATAACTTCGCAAGAATACTATTATTACGGTTAAATTTGGTAAATAACTTCGCTGTTCTTTTTTTTTGATTGCACAAGAATTTTTAAAGGTTGGAATTTATGAATGAAGTAAAGAAAACGGGAGAAAGAACTTGTAAAACATGAACAAACCACATAAGATTACGTCTTAATAACATATTTGACATTTGAACAGAGGAATGTGACGTCACAGAAGAAAGAGGAATATTAAAATTTTGACTTGCTCTTTCATGATTTAAATTTGTTCGTTTTTTTTTGTCTGAAAGTATTTTTGAAATTTTTTATATATTTTTCACTTCTACAAAATTATAAAAAATAGTATGTTCTTTGTCATCATGACGTCTTTGTTTTTCACTTTGGCGCAATTTCGTTTATTTATTTCATGCTTGTCGTCAAATAAGAGAAGTGTTGCCACTATCTTGAAAATGAAGCTAGTATCCTAAAAATTCATATATTATATGTATTATATAGTTTTATTTTTTTTTACAAAAGTTTATCAGAATTATAAATTAAACTTTAAAGCAAATTTGACGGATACTTCACATATTCATTATATTCTGTAAATAAAAATTAAATTTAAATGATTTTAATTTTAAAGTTAGTACATATCGTATATTAAGTAAGTTTGCTAATATGCTACGAGTTTTTTATATGATCAAATTCAATTGATAAAAATTCTTAAAATTGATTTAAATAGTCAGAACTAGGCTACTCTGAGAATAACATTTTAAAACTAAAAAATTTCTTTAAAATTGTATTTTTTTTCTTGTAATTTTTGTTTTGAAAAACTGCAATTGATTAGAAGAACCCGAACCTAGTGTGCAATGTGAGAAACTCTGCTCAGGAGCACTTTTTAACCTATTTGAAGGCGGTTTTGATATAGTGAACTTGATTAAAATTCCATGTGAACCATTTAATTTTCCAGGAATTATAATCTATATGTTTCAGTCAACATAAAAAACAAGTGATTATTGAAATAATAAAATTTGTGAAAAAAAGATATTACTTCTGATCCAATTCGCCAACACTGAAAGAAATTCAAACGGTCATTTAAGGCAGCGTCTGGTCGGTAAAATTTAAGTTAATTTACAACGACCCAAACCAATGGAGGAGTTTGGAAAAAAAAAGAAAACATTTTTTAAAAATAATAAAAAAAAAACATTATTGAACAGCTGTTTCTGTTTCGTGTTTCACAATTCTCACTGTTCCATTCTTTTTTTTACTCCTTGTTACTTTTACTAGAAGCTTCGCTTTTTATTCCGTTATTTTTACGACAGGAAAAGTATTCAATCAAAATGTTTAAGGAAATGTATAAGCAAAATCTCGATCTGATTGGGCAGCAGGAACAGCGACGTCGCACGTTGCTGGAGCAACAAAAGCAAAAACGCTTACAATTGCAGGATGGGCAGCGCGATTTAGAACTGCCTGAAATCGAAGTTCCTCGTTTCATTCCGTCCACGAAATCCGGCAACAAACGACGTCCGTTTAGTTTCAGTGAGGCCTATCAAAGCGACCGCTCGCTACAACTATCAGAGTGGTTGCGTGAACGACCAGATCAACTCGAGGACTGGCTGTTACTGCCATGTCCTCGCGGTCAACGATGCATGGTCGTGGCCTGTCGCGGTCGCACTGAAGTGTACATGAAGAACGGTCGTCGACGCTTTTCGTTTCGTTCAATGTTACCCGGCGATGGATTCTCACGAAGTTTAATAACAATGCTTGATTGTGTGTATGTGCCAGCACCAGTAGACACATTCTATGTGCTGGATTCGCTTGCCTATGGCAATCAAGACTTTGTGAACTGCGAGGCGCAATTTCGATTCTTTTGGCTGCGATCCAAATTCGAAGAAAATGACGAGGGCGACTTAGGCGTGGTCAGTGCCAGAAATGAGAAGCGCTTTTGTCTGTTGGATCCACATGACTTTGAAAATGCAGAAAGCGTGGCGGTGGCAATGCAGCGACACCCATTGTGGCCAGATAACCGTCCAGAATTAGATGGATTTCTATTCTATCACAAAGAAGCTAGCTATACATGCGGTACTACTCCGCTTGTGGGCTGGCTTTTTGCATTTATGGTGCCCGATGTCTTGGGTCTGCAAGTGAGCGATGCCTATGAACGTCCTGAAGAGTACAGAGAACCAAAGGAGTACATGGACGCATTTGATAAAGCGCTTGAGAAGAAACGGGTACGTCGCTCTAAACGTCCCAGTGCCATGGAGACTGAAGAATGTGTGTCTGACGTGTTTGATAATGCTTTGGAAGTGCACGAGGCATCACTGAACACTCTGCTCGATGCTGAACGCCAATTGGAGTTAGAAGGCGTTGTTGCAGAGGGGTCGACTGAACCATTTGACTGCTAGAGATAATGTAAAGGCGAGCGTGTCGGAAAAATATCAATGCAACGCTTTTACGCAGCCATACTTCCCACATTTTATATACGTACAATATCTGGCAATTTATTGGTAAGCTTTAATTTAAATAAAAATATTTGTAAAAAAAAACATATGTGTATTAAATAGTAAATTACAATTAACAACTTAAAAACTAAGAACGAGATATTAGGGCTTACAACTTGTGATACACACTAAAGCTTTGAATTGGTTTTGCAATTTGAAGAGTATAAATTCAAAAGAGTTAAGATTTAGTTTATGAATTTGATAAAAGTTTGTTTAAGTTAAATTTCTTATATTGAATCTTGTTGGATAGGAACTGATGATGAAAGCATAGACAACTATTTGTCGTTGCAAAAACAGAAAGCGAGGAGATTTCGAATAGATGTTTTTGCGCTTCACTAGTACAAAGTCTTTTAATAATTTCTTGCGTGAGGAGAGATTTTTTGTGTGATGAGGGTTTTGTAAGAGTGAATATTTAACCAACTTTCTGTTGGTCTCTATGTTGTGCTTAAAAATTCCATAAAAATATTTATTTTGACAAGTTATAGAAATCATCACCATTTCACTGATTATAGAAATCATTCTAAAAGTTATTACAAGAGAATGTCTTGAGTGTTAAATAGTTTGTTCAATGTTTGTACTAAAAAAAAAAAAATTTTTGACGCAACCACTCTATCAGAGTGTAGACCAAAATATTCACAAAGCTTTTTTATAACAAGTTGTTGATCTCAGAATATTCGCAAAATTTTTGCTTAGAGGGCGGCAGTCGCTCAAAAACATTTTTTCAATTTAAATAACTGCCTGGGACGTTTTGCTTCGAAAAGGACCAACCATTGTACAAAGCCGCTGCCACTCTTCTAAGTACTTCTAAATACCCTTCAGACAAAAATGCAGAACTGCATGCGGCATAGACTAACTGCTTCAAAAAAGTGCTTTTACCAGGCTATTTTACTGCTTTTGCTTTAAGTTTATATGTTTTATTATTTTTACACATAATTATTTTTAACAACAAAAAATGTATCTAAACTAGTAAAGTAGTTTTAAAACAAAACATTTCATTATAATTTTCGAAATGTTAGTTTTTATTTTTCGAGAATCGCGAAATTTATATATTTAATTTATTCAAATCGAGACTTCCGAATTAAAAATGTTTAACAAATTTATTTTTTAAAAACAATCACCAATAATTTCAGTCGAAATTCGCCCAAATAATTATTTCTGTGTATCCTCATTTCCCCATCCACAACAGCCTGTCAACCGCGCGCGCTCGTATAGACATTCTTCTAGCGAAAAATCAATATCAGCGTCAATTGCAGCTAAAGTAACTGTCTTGCATTCGTTGAAACACTCTCAAATATCAAAAACAAACCAAACAAAAAAAAAAAAAATATAATAAATTATATTCCTGATAATAATAATAATTTATTTCTTATTGAAATAATAACAAACGAAATGGTAATTCAGCGCAGTTGGAAAATACTCAGCGACACTGGTTCCACATCAGCTTCGTCAACAGAGGCTAATCGCTCGCCGTCGGGCCTACACTCCTCGTCAGACGATTCGAATTGCTCGAATCAAACCACACATTCAATGGTCACAAGCGTTGCGAGTCCTCATGCCGCCGTAGCCGCTGTCGTCGCCAAACTGGATCCGTTGCCTACAAACGCCCCGCCCACAACTAACAATGTGGACTCCATGGTAGATGAAAATAATTTCGGTTGCTTTGTTGTTTATTTATTTACTTTTTTTCTACTTTGGACTTGCAGAAATTTGTTACAACGCCTCAAATGGCCGATACCATGCTGCAGCGTTTGCGTCAGCGCTTGGGCTGTCCGACAGTTGCTGGTAACAGTGGCACAAGTTCTGAGAGTGCTATGCGCTCGTTGGAATTGTTGCGTATCAGTGTGCAGAGTTATTTCGACAATGAGATTGATTCAGTGGTTCAGCGTTTTATGGAGGTATGTGAGCAAATAATATTTTATTCTAATATGTGACTGGAAAATCTAATAACCACAGTTAATATAAAAAAAATAAAAAAAAATAAATCACGGTTTTAGTATCATAAAAAAACGAATTAATTTGCTGGCAAAAAGCATTGCAACCAGAGATTAAAACCGATGTAAGATCGGTTACAAAACGTTTGATTGTTTTTCTAATAGGCAGTTTATAAAGAACAATAACAAAGTATTGAGCCCTTATTATTTATATTATTGTTATTAGTAATTTAATTTAATTATTGTTATTAGTAATTTAATTTAATTATTGTTATTAGTAATTTAATTTGAAAGATATTCTTTGGCGTCTTTCACTATGTAAGATCATAATCATTTTCATGCTCACGCTCTGATCGTATGGTAGATTGAGAGTAGTATTAAATCAGTCTAGTCTACTTATGTCCTGTTAGAAACCAGGAACATACAAAAAGTTAAAAATCTTCTAAAATATTTATTTAAACTCTTTTATATAAACATTTATTAAAAATGGGTCGAATAATTTACATAATTACATAGACTTTACTTCGAACTGCCAAGAGTTGATCTTCTATACATATAATGTAAATAAAAATACCAAATTTTTGTTTTATTTAAAAATATTGTTGAAAATTAACTTGAAAATTTTTATTTCAGAACTATTTTAAGCCTGCTTTCAACAACATCAAAGAAAATTTGGGTCAAAATTCAGTTTCAGATGATACGGTAAGTTGCAGAAACTACCCGATTATTAAAAAAAATTTAAATTTTGTATCTTGCCTTCTTAGTTGCAGAAGATGTCGTGCGCTTTATTGGAAAATGCCAAAGCGCAATACAATGCTTTTCGTATAAAGTCGCAACCAGCAGTCGCATACCTTAATACAACACCCAATTCAGAACATGGGGCCATACGAGTCTCTATAAAACGCCCAGCGACAAAAACGACAATCAGCAATGAACATCTTTTGGCAACAAAGAAACTTTGCACCACAGCTGTCATGAATGCAATACAACCGCAACAACCGCTGCCAACAGCAAATAGAACAGCCATTGCACTTTCATCTGCACAGCCAACGCTGCCACTGCCACTGCCGCTACAGCAACAACAACTTAAAGCTGTGCAACCGTTGCCCAGCGTTGTAGCTGCAGCGTCTACAACACCATTGACAACAGCTCCTTTGCCAACCGCACGTCGTCAAATCTTCTGGAACACTGCGCATATCTCGACCACAACAAAATTCGTACTTGACGTACAAGCCAATCAAGCCTTTGGCTTTGGCAGTGACGGTAAGGAACGCCTGGCCAGCAAACATCCCGAACTCATACGCTATCTGCCCGATAGTGACGATCGCGATTGGCTAACGGCGCAAAACATTATTTCGCAGCTAAATCGCAATTCACGCTTTCTATTTCTCATACACGACGAGGTCTGTCGCCTGCAGCAGACACATGAGAATTATCGCAATAAAGCGAGCGTCGATTTGAGCGTTATGCACACATTCAGCGTGCCGGAATTCATGATACAAAAGATGAAACTTTTCTTTGTTGATTTAAATATCAAAAGTCGTGGCCTGATTACGAATTCTTTTTCGGTTGGCAATAGTCATTTGCGAAATGCTCTATTGCAGGGCATACAACCTGTAGGTGTGCTACCCGCATCATCGGCATCTGGTGCCACTACAACGACGACAACAACAGCGATAATATCAACAGGTGGCAGTAGTGGCGTAGTTGCAGAACCTGTAGTTGTTGCCTCTAATCCTGTGAGTAACGTCAGTACATCCAGCGAACGCGTTGTAGTCTCTGCGGTGCTGCCGTTGCCACTCAAGCCCAAGACCAGCACTTTAAGTTCGTCACATGCGACACTAACAGCTCTGCTCAATAATTCCGGCACTTCGACGTCGGTTGCATCTGGTGGCGGAGGCACAAGCGATAAAGTAGCACCGGCTTCGACATCGGGGAAGGTGCGTAAGTAATTTCTATGCCGAAGCAAACACATTCCTGAAGCTGAAATCAATTCTGAATACTGAACTTCCAAATTAATTCTCAAATCCATTTTAATAATATTTTTAACATTCATTAATTACATTTAAAATAATATGTGTATAATAATAAAAATGAATTTCTAAAGGAAAAAAATTTAATTGGTATTCTATTTGGGAGCATAAACCATAAATCTTCTTATCGATTAAAAAAATAATTTTCATAATAGTTTTAGCTGCGGTTCGTAAACTATGAATGAACTGTTTTAAAACTTCTAACTCAGTTCGGTCTTATCAAGAAGTGAAACAAACGATTAAAATGGAATTTTTCTACTGTACCTACTGCGCTCCTAAGAAAAAAAAAACATTTACAATTTTTATAACTGAAATAAAAAAACAAAAAATAGTCAGTTTTCTGTCTATTAACATGGCATGTTGCAAGCGCAAAGTAGTGGCCGATCCGAACGTCTTCCAGCCCAATTACCATATCAAAGGTCTGACGGAAAAGTTTTATGCTCGTCACGAAAGTTTAGATATCAACGCACCAGCGCCCGAAGTCGTACGGCGTTATGAGGATGAAATCGAAAAGATGATTAAGTACGGCCCCAAGCAAATGTTCGCTGCGCCGCTCACAGAAAATCAAGTCTACGGCTGGTTGCACGATCAGCGTTTTTGCTATGACGGAGTCTATGACACAGCCATAATGGTACGTCCGCGTCGCGTTGACGAAGCAATGCTAATCCAAAGGGCCATCTACTACGAGATTCAGCAAAATCGACGCATAGGACGGTAAGCCTAAAAGTGGCTCTCTAGTCCGTAAATGTATGTGCAGAAAATTGTACAATACCAAAAAAATAAACATCCAATTTATTTTTTTAATTTTTAAATAAATAAACTCGGTTTTTTAAATGTTCATCTTTTAATGTATTTGGTTATTTGAAAAAACTGATAGAGATTAAATCCATATCGCAGTCGTTTCGTAGAATTATGGAGCTTTTGATTTCGTCTGCGGTACAGTCTGCGTTTTAGTGTCGATAAACTTATTATTGATCTCGTAGTTATGTTTATATTTGCCATTTTACTTTCTCTCGTTATTTGTGCCACAGAATTGTTCAATTGTTTAGATACTCGTATGTATTATTTATTAATAAGTAATAAATAATGTCATCAAAACTACCAAACAAAATATCGATAGGTATTCCTTTCCGCCACCGCACGCTAATCGACGGAACCAATATTAAGACATTTTATATTAAAAATAACAAAAAATTATGAAATATTTAGCGCAACCACTCTTGAAGAGTGTGGGCCGAGCTAGTTATGAGCTTTTACATAGATAGTTGTGTTGATAGATTTGCCAAATGATTGCTGGGAGGGCGGCGGTCGCACAGAAACATTTTCTTACATCGAAAATTATCTCTCAGATTTTTTCGCGTCAACTGAGCGTCGAATCTGTGAGGTGCGTAACGTCACATTTTAGGCCAA
Organism: Suillia variegata; assembly: GCA_949127995.1. Lineage (NCBI taxonomy): Eukaryota > Metazoa > Arthropoda > Insecta > Diptera > Heleomyzidae > Suillia > Suillia variegata. The sequence continues at coordinate 26,710,798 of OX421845.1, read as the reverse complement.
TACACTAAACATCGTGATACGCGTTGATGCCGTCCATTATATACATACTCGTACTAATGTTTAAAAATTGCTCATTATTTTCTTAACTATTGTTTAAGTTTTTTTTATTATTCCCTTAGGGACATAAATACAAATACGATCGCCGATGACTCACTCTCCTTCGACCTTTACATTTATTTTCATGGCTTGAAATTTTTTTCTGTTCCGGCATATCGTAAATTATCATTTCCATATGTATTTATTTGTTCTATTGAAAAGCCAACTTAAAAGAATCCATTGGTCCTTGGATATTCCAAATACAAATCGTAACACTCTACTTTTTATTTGATAGAAATAATTCAACAATCTTTTGCAATTAATCTTTTAACACCACAACATCGCGACGAAGTCTGTCGTCAAATGATTGTTACCTCAATCATTTAGCTGCTGAAAGACCACAAATCGCAGTTTCTCATATGAAGCATTTCTCGCGATAACATATGCTACCACACGGTAATCAAGTTCTTGTTAAATGTCGCAATTCATTTCAATTTCCAATTTATGCTTGTCAAGTGCTGATAGACACATGCCTTATCGGAGTCGGAATATATCTATATCGGATGCAGTAGGTATGTTTGTGTGTATGTAATTATTGTCAGAAAGTATGTGAAACAATGGATTTAGTTCCTGATAATTAACTACTTAAGAGGACATGTCTATCGAAAAGCTGCACATGAAGTTAAATTGAAAGTTTAATTTTAGATACCTATGAGTACTGTATGTAAGTAACCATTTAAAAAGCAAATCTTTTTGGATTCAAACCATCTGAAACCATCTTTTCTTGAATTAATAAATAAATAAATACATAATGCAGTGAAAAAATTATCTTCGGCTATTCCGAAGTTTAAATGCCCTACATCACTTAAGAATGAATTAATTTACCATTTATAACAAAATTTCCCTATTGTAGCACATAAGTTAAACTTTTTTTGGCCATGTTAACCTAACCTTTTTCCGCTCCAGCCTATTGTAAAGTCGGCTTAGAAGCTGATCTTTTATATATAAGTACATATTTTGTTATATCCAACATGTCTCTTAGGGTATACAAATGGAACATATCCTTTACGCATGGTTTTAGGTTTCAAAAGTGGTGATTCGAAAAGTACTTCAAGCGAAAATTACAACTTTATACAAGATATGAAAATTTTTACTTGGCCGAATTATACATCAATTTATACATGTCTATAGCTAATATGAGAATTATAGTAACTTAAATATAACGCCTATATCAATAATGTCCACGTAATGAAAAACTTTCTAATCACGTTAAGCTTTCACAATTATAAAACTAAATAAAATATACCCTTTAAATTTTCGGTGCGTGTTCAATTCAATACCGGTTGAATATGAATACAAAAAAGAAAAAAAGCAGAAGAAAAAAAAATGGCCTGGTTATAATCATAACACATTTCTAACATTTAACTGATAAAGTGCGTCAAAGCGTTATTTTTAACAATGGTATTAAGTTCTCAACAATGGAAGGAAGCAGACGAACGCCAGAGTTCATGCTGAAGTTATTACTGGGTTTGTTGTTGGTAATATTCATACTTCTGTACAAGTTTGCGTATTCCAATGTATGGCTAAGTGACGGTTTGTTTTGGCAAGAGTCTTCCAAATTATTTACATCCAAGGCTAACAAGGATCATTTCTTCGGCTACGAGAACATAACCCAGCCGCCAAGTGGGTATTTGGTATGGAGCGAAAATTGCCATATGCAGAATGTGGAACCCTTTACACCGGAAGTAATGAGTTTTTACAAGCCCAAGCTGCCGATGGACTGTTCATACGGTGAGAAGTTTATCATTAAACTTTTCGACAATGAATGGAAAATGTATCGCCTGCATATGAATGTACACTTGAAGCGGCAGTATGTAAAGGTGGACGATGAGATCAGTTGTTGTTACATGGAAATCGAGCGTGCCGGAAGCGGCGCCGGTGCAGACGAAAATTACAAGTAGGTCTAAAGTTGATTAAGTTTGTTGGTGCAGGTCATGTTATCTGGATTAACGCTATTGAGCCAGTTAATTTATTTGTATTTATAAGTGCGACGTCATCACTTACCCACTTTATGTTCGATTCTTATCAGTGATGCTAATAAAGGCAATTACATTTACTTGCAGACTTTTGCCTTGTATCCATTTCCTTCAGGATTTTGAAGTGCCCGCCCACATTGACGGTATGATTGTGCAATGTAAGTCTGTGGCACACAATGAAATAGTCTATCAGGATGCACATTTTTTCATTCAGGAACGAAAAGATGTTCGTGCGCGTTTGGCGAATCATACAGATTCGTTGCAGAATGGTGATCCTTTTGGTGTACTCCTAATTGGTATCGATAGTCTTTCGCAGATAAATTTCCGGCGGACGATGCCCAAGACTTTCGATCATTTAAAACAAAATGATTGGTTTGAATTGTCCGGATATAACAAGGTTTGTTGCGGATACAACACAGAGTAGAATCAATCTGAAAGGATCACAAAATAGCGGACACTCTTAAAGTTTCTTTTTTTTCATCTAACACGTAGATGGGCGATAATACATTTCCCAATTTGATGGCTCTGATGACGGGTTTAAATTTCACGCGCGCACATGAGGTGTGCAAACCAACTGAAGTGGGTGGTTTGAACAACTGTTCAACGCTTTTCAATCTTTTTCGACGTAATGGCTTTGCCACGGCTTACTCTGAAGATGAACACTGGATGAGCAGTTTTAACTACCTAAAAAAGGGCTTTCAACAGCCACCCACTGATTATTATCTGCGACCGTTTACGATAGCGATTGCAAAAAATCTGCCAGTTAAAAAACAGACAGGCATGACATTTTGCATTGGAATGCACAGGGCAGCCGAATATATCTATGACTTTGGCATAGAGTTTGCACATCGTTTTGCGGGCCAGCGAACATTTGGGTTGTTTTGGACCAATTCCTTTTCACACAACAGCTACGACGATCCATCCGGAATGGACCTTCGCATGACAGACTATTTAAGAGAGTTGCGCTTGCGCGGCATACTCGATCATTCGGTTGTGATTTTCTTCAGCGATCATGGCTCGCGTTGGGGCCGAATAAGAAATTTGCCACAGGGCTTCCTCGAAGAGCGTTTACCAATGTTTTTCATTTGGCTGCCAGATTGGATGCGTCAGAAATTTCCAGAATTTGTGCACGCCTTGCGCGTGAATCAATATCGTCTAACAAGTCCCTACGATATCTATATGACCCTGAAACATTTGTTAGCCTTGTCGAATGGTCAGTCTGCTAAAATGGTTGGAGACTTTGGTCCCGCCGAGGGTTGTGCTAAATGTCAAACACTCTTTCAGCCAGTGCCCGAAAATCGTGCTTGTCAAGATGCGGGCATAGATGAGCATTGGTGTACGTGCCAAGCCTACGATGCAGTCTCAATATATTCCAAAGATATGCAAAATATTACCCATCTGGTGATCGACGAAATGAATTCATTTTTACAAAATCAAACATTCGCCGATTTGTGTAGTAACTTGACGTTGAAGGATCTTAGAGAAGCTAATGAGAAAGTGAATTCAGATGTGAAAGATCATTCCAATATCGATGAAACCTTTTATAGAATACGTTTCGATGCTGCGCCCAAAGATGCCGAATTCGAGGCCACATTCACATACAATCAGAGCTCGCATAGCATTGAAATCGATGTTCCCAGCATCAGTCGATTGAATACGTATGCTTCGGATTCGGCTTGTATTGATGACAAAATCTCAAAGAAATATTGCATTTGCAAGTAACGATCGGGTAAATGCAAATCTATAATTGTTTTAAATAGTTTAACTTTAATTTAAACTGCCAAAAATTCTAAATATTTAAGTATATAGAAACAGTGTGATTTTATTTTTAAATTGATTTACTTATACAATAAAAGTTTGGATTAAATTCAATCAGACTGTTAACTTGTTTTGGATGAGAAAACGATATTTTGTAGACCTAAACTCATTGCTGACTAGGACTAGCACGGATTACTAAACTATTAAAACCCCTCAACAGACTGACAGACAAACCGACCGACAGAACGACAGAAAGTCAGACAGTTGGAAGGTTCCATATGTGACGGCGAGGCGGGAGCTTCAAAAGCATATGTCGATTTCGATGCAAAATGTTTTAGATATAGGGCAGGGTACTGTACTCTATGCAAGTAACTAGTAGAGTAGGAAAAATCTTGCGCGAATCCCAGACGAACAAAGCAATCATTGCTAAACTGGTTATCGATGAACAAAGTTTCTGCTTAGTATTTGTATTTACTAAAAAACTTTCTGATCAGCTTTTAAGTTAAAGCTCATCTTATATAATTTTACACTGTTTAAATTTATTTAATTTCACACTTTTTTATTTGTAACAAATCAACTTTTTATTAAAAAAGCAAAATTATAAAATGTTCCTTTTTTCATTTTCTCGGAAACGGATTTAATGTTTTTTTGATTTTCGAGTAAACATGAAATGATTTGTAGCTGCAATATTTAAATGAAAACTCGATACCGCTATAAGCATGTATAATAGTTTTCAGAATCCCAAAATAGAGCGTATTTCTAAAAATACCAATTGAAACGATATTTCGTTGTAGCCTCTTAAATATTTACATTGTAAATGTAAATGTTATAAACTGGAAAACTCGGAAAATATGTGTAAATAGTTGGAATGTGTCTTTTCTTAAGTTCCCAACAAAGACTGCGACTACAGATTCCCACTGAGCACTTGTCACATTGACATGGAACGGGGGTATTCTCAATCTTATTGCCAGTTTACTTCTCTCGCATTTACTATATTTATACCCAAATAGGCCTAATACAGATTTAGGCGGGCAGACGGGCAGGCCGAGTGAATGAGTGCTTCGGTCGTTCTGCCTGATGCAAACAGTAAACAAAACATATCGATGCGAAGCGAACCGAACCTAAAGCAAGGCGGAGAGCAGCATTATAGACGCTTCTTTGGCTTGCAATCCACTATACGCGCGTCCGTTGTGTACACCAGGCACAGGCAGGCAAAGCGAGCGTCGGCCAGATTTTTATGAGTTTACAGTTTTTTCTATAACAATAAAATCGAAATGAATGTGCGTATGTGCCGCGGTGTGTATGTATCAAAAGATATTTGTGTCTCGAAACCGAACGTTGATATTTTGGAACGTGCAACAACGCTGATCGCAGTTGTAGAACGATCGCTGAAGTATTCGGTGATAGCGCAAGACACTTGGATTTCAATTAATTTTCGTCTTTTTGGAAAAACAAATCCCTGACAACATGAGCGGAGTCGTTGTAAGTTGTCTTTGTTAACAGTTGAACCACAGGATCTTGCTTTTCTTGATTGGAGAATATAATTTAATTTGGTTTCTTTGTTCAGGATGATGATCTTACACCCGAGCAGATCGCTGTGCTGCAAAAGGCCTTCAACAGTTTCGATAACCAAAAATGCGGCAGCATCTCAACCGAAATGGTCGCTGATATTCTGCGTCTGATGGGTCAGCCCTTCGACAAGAAGATCTTGGAAGAACTTATCGAAGAAGTCGATGAAGATAGTAAGCAAGAATGAACTTTTTTCATTTAATTAAGTGCGATGTTCTAAAAATTAATTGTTTGCGTACAGAGTCTGGCCGCTTGGAATTCGAAGAGTTTGTGCAGCTCGCCGCTAAATTCATCGTTGAGGAGGATGCTGAGGCCATGCAGAAGGAGTTGCGTGAAGCCTTCCGTTTGTACGATAAACAAGGAAATGGTTTCATTCCAACCACCTGCTTGAAGGAAATCCTTAAGGAACTCGATGACCAACTGACGGAACAGGAACTCGATATCATGATTGAGGAAATCGATTCCGATGGTTCGGGCACAGTTGATTTCGATGGTAAGTTTATTGACTCTCAACGATGATGTGCATCAATAATTTTAAATATACAATCGAGGACATAGATTTAGTGTAAAGAAAGGTTAATTTTCGAATATATATTTTTTTTAAATAACTGAAGACCAAAGTTAAGTTGAAATGGCGAGTAAGTTTTGTTATTTGTTTGAATATGGAACTCTATACTCATAAATGTAGAAAGAAGTATTCCTTGAAAGGTAGTTTACGTTTTGTTAAAGCTATTTTATCGTAAATTACAATTCATACTTATATGTGGGATTATGACTTAGGAAGACTTTTGAATAACGACAGAGACTTTGCATAAGACAGGCAACTGAGGAACGAAATTGTTTTTAAATATTGCACATGATTGCATCAATTATGTTTACATGAAATCATTTGTTCATTGAAATTGTAATTCCCATTTGATGTCGATATACGTACCAAAAGAAAAGAAGTCCACTTTTAAGAAATTTCGAAAAAAAATGCTTTTAAAATCTTAAATTCTGAACAAAAGTATTTAGGCTGTTCATTTGCTATCTTTCATATTTTTATTTGTCAATTTTGACTTAAAGAAAATTTCGAAAATTTTATGGCCAAGTCAGTTAACGAGTTTATGGTTTTGCAACCATTTTCTACAGTCTACATTAAACTAAGTTTCCTCTAAACTAATATATATATATTATATATAATTCCATGTTTTATTTTAATTTTTAACTCAAATTCATTTAAAATTTCAACATATAATTCAAAATCAAGTATTTTCCTTTCTAAAAATGTTAGATTCAACAAATGATTTATTTGAAATTAGTACAATTTTTCTTTGAACTAATGAGACCCCTCCCCCAAATCAAGAACATTTCCACACTTGCACCCACGCATAAAATTTAGTTTTCGCCGTTAATAAACACAATATCGAATATCTTCGGACACACGTCGGACAGACAAAAAGACAGACGGACAGACAGATAAAATGGACCACAACGAGAATCTGACAGGTTGGGGCCGCGGCCGAGCGATGTCATAATGCGTCAATCACAACAATTTTGTTGTTTTGTATTTTTAGTGCATATCACACGCCATGGAAATTTATTGTTGAGACATTTTATACATACATATGTATGTATATCATTCGCTTAATTAAAAACATTTTCACGAAATTAGTTTATTTTTGAAATCGTGTAGCTGATGCCTGCCACTTTTGCAGTGGATTTCTTTCGCCCATTCACATTGCTCATATTTAAATGTGTGTATCTGTTCTCGACGTTTATTTACAGAATTCATGGAGATGATGACCGGAGAATAAATGCCTCTTCTCACCATCGACACAATCAACCAAGCAGATCACAAAACATTACTCATACGCCCCATTGCCATCGAACCGTTAAACGAATCCGTTCGTTCTTCCGTTCGATCGTACGTTCGTTCGTTCACACTCACTGAAGCAGCTGAAGAGAAGTCACCAGAAAATTTGTTTGTTTGTTTACCAACTAAGCTCCCGTGTACCCCACACTCCCATTTTTTATACTTGTTGAAACTTAACTTAACTTTTTTTTGTGTTTTTTGTTTTTTGATACGCACATGTTCCAGATAAACTTGTACAATTTGGCCTAAACGCAAAATCGAAAAGAGGGCAAAGTGTGTGCCCCGCTCACATCAAAATGAATGAAAAGAAAAGAATGTTGTAGCTTATATTCGTAAATAAATAAAACTGAATGTTATCTGTTGAAGAAGTACGGCGGGATTTACTTTTTGAATTATTGTTTGGCTTAGAGTCGATCGGAGCTGTCGCCATTTAAGTATTTTATTTTATATTTTATTTTTTACATTTCACTTTCGTTAAAACGTAAGCGTAAGCGTAGAGCTTTTTATGACCGCACCAGGTGAGTGAGTAGCGAGCGCTTAAATGAATTAATAATTGCTCGATTGATAGTCTTATCATAAGGGCAACCAAAAATATTTCAAATATTTCAAAAATTAGGTTTGAACTTTTGATGTGATTCTTCATATTTTAATGAATTTTTTTAGTTTGTTTTAAGTTTGTGAAAATAATTATATTAGTTTGTAAATGCATCTAAATTTCTGAACTAGCCCACAATACATAATATGTTTGTATGTGCAAGAGTTATAACGTTGTTTATATTGTTCGTATGTGATGAAATTTTCTGAGTGTGTGTATGGTCACCGCCCACAACTAATCAAAAAGTGTGCGGGTTTAGTAATGACACACTTACAAATTGAATTGTAACTTAGGAATAGTTAATGATACGATAAATAAATTTAGTTTAAAGTTAAAAAGTCGATAGATACTATCTTACTAAAAGAGGGCGACACTGGAGAAATGCAACGTTATGGAATAGATTATCTGGATTATTTAAAGTCAAGCCATATGTAGATGTAGATATGTATACATATTTATATATATATATATGCGCATTTTTTTTTATAAAATAAAAAAAAGTGGATTTCGATAAAAGAAATAGTTCGGTTTTGTTTTTAATTAAGAATATAAATTAACTATGGTATTAGTATTTTAGGGCTAAGGGAGTCTAGACAAATTTAACCCCAATCCTCCCGATTTCTAAATACATATTTTATTAAAATTTAAGCTTTTAAAAATAGTTTTTCTAGCAACTTTTAAAAACGAAATTTTTGTCAGCATATTTTTGGTTTCCCTTGTTATCACGGTCGACGGTTTAGCTAAGCATTCGCAGTCAGAGTGGTGGTGGGGCGGGAGACGCTTGGGTATCTGGTGTTAAGTTTTGGCTTGGACTGGCGACGTTGGTGCTGTCGAAAGCTTCAACTCGAATTTAGTTCATGTGCTAGACGGCCTCCTAATTGTTGTGTCCACATTTCTTTGGTGTCGGTCGTTTCTCTCGGTGAAATTTTCCAATTACTTAGTGGACTATTTTTGCTTTTGAACTTGAACGTTCAAGTCGTCGTCTTGTGATTGTGATTGTGATTCAGAATAATTTATTTAACAAGCGACCGCCAAAATTACAATGCCTCACAGGTAATGAAACTAATACTTTAATTCCGGGCATAATTCTTATCAAATTGGCTAACTTTTTAATTAATTAAACGAGAATAGAATCTAAATGACAAGTTTATCACACAAAAAGAAAAAACAAAAACAAAGAATACAATAAAATCAGTTATCATATCGGTTGTTCCAGTGCGAGTAAAGTACGAGTACACGTGCGTATCGGGGGTTTCGCTAATAAAAATTGTTCTTTACAAATGTAATTTCCAGAGAGATTATTCAATTAATTTCTGGCCAATACAAATGTACATGCATATGTATGTGAATGCTGTTAAAAAGTACTCAATAGCACGAATACGAATTTTTATTTGATATTCAAATACAATTTTAATTGTACTTTCAATTAATTCATATTAAAATATCATTTCGAATTTACCAAAACAAAATTCGGTGATTCATATCACTTGAATTCCAATAAAGCGTTTATGGCAGTGTTGACAATTTTAACTGAAAGGTTCCAAACTTAACCAGTCAATCTTAAGTTAAACAAATTTTATTAAGGTTCTTAAACTGTTTTGTTTTGTTTAAAATTTAGTTTTTAAATGCCAAACAAATCAAAATTTATATTCAATTAATATTGAAATTCATATTCGTTAAGTTTTTCGATTATCTTGAGCGGTCCTCCTGCCCAAAGTCTGTTCTTTTGACTAGGACATTGTAAATTTTTAAACAATTGCGTGCTGAATTATTGCTGTAGTAAATCTTTATCTCAGTGAAGCATCTTAAATACATCAAAAAAAAAATCGCAACAGTTATTGAGCCGGAATTATTATGACTTTGGTGAGATAAGAAAATCCATAAATAAATAAAAACCACAACAAATAAATGAAATAAGTTTAAGATTTCAAAAGCCAATTAATAACTGATATTTAAAAAAAATTTACATAATAATACTACGATACAATGTCTAAAACGTAAACAATAAGAAAAACCAGTTAAAAGACTTATCAACTTATTTGAAACGCAGGCGGCATCGGTTTAAGTCTAGATACAAACCGTATTCGTAAATGGTTTGTTTTATTTAGTTTGTCCACAAACCTGAAATTTATTGTCAATATTGTCTTTCAGAATATTTAAAAACAATTGTTTACAAAAATATTAAGGCTTTTCTAATTTCAGATAAAGAAATTTAAATGCGACTTGATTTGCCATATCAACAATTTGAGAATATTTACATAGATTACAGAGTTAATTTAAATAATACTCCATTCAAGTTTAAGTTGTCAATAACCAACAGTTTAAACCAGTGGAGTCGTTAAGAGGGAATAAATAGAATATATTACCCCTTCGCCACTAGATGCATAGATGTACAGAACAGAACAAATGTGATAGTTTCAGAGCGAAGCTTTTGATTGGCAGAGAGTCTCGTAACAAGTGAAGACTCGTTAAAAATGTGTGAAGAAGCAAAGCAATCTATTGTCAATCTAAAATAAACATCTACTATTCATATGTTTGGTACTTATTTTCCTATTGATAAATTTTGAAAAACATTATAGTTCAAATAAATTTATAGAAATATTTCTACGAGCTCAAAAGCCTTTTAACAAAAATGAACTTCCTTAATATGTTCATTTGTGATAAAATTACGTGGGGGGTTCGATATGTATTAAGCCTCACAGCCCAAAGAAGGCCTACTTTTCAGATCTCAGACGGGTTGAAGAAAATGGAGCATCGCATTGTCAAGTGTATCGAGCTAAAAGGAGACTACGAGTATGTTAAGAAATAAATAGTCAATTTTTCAAAATTTTCGTTCTTCTTTTGTAGGCTAAGCACTTATCGGACCACCTTCGTATAACATCGTGCGACAAAAATCAAATTTTTGTTCTGACACGAAGAAATCAATATATACACAAAATTATATTTATGTAGAATATAGTTTTTTTTCTAAATCGTCAGAAGTTTTTTAAAATTTGTCTGAGATTTAAAAATATCTGCAAAATTCAAAAAAACCGATTTAAATAGTTTCACTTATTATATTTTGCAAATATGGGTATCAAATGAAAGAGGGGAATTTCTAGAATTTATCAGGGCACAAATGTCAAAAAATTTCCATTTCAAATTCCTGAATATCATTTGATTAGACATCACGTTAGAAAGATTAAGTTTGGTGGGGTTCAAATGCATAACACTTGTCTCAGCTTCTATTCTCTGAATTGCTCCTTCAATTAAGAATATGCCAGTCCCCCTTCCCCCTCCTTAACCACTAATTTTTAATCCACTCCGAGAATCGGAACCCCAACAAAGATAACTATAAAGTGAAGAAGAAGATGAAAGTCCCCTTCTATCACCATTGGGTCTTTTATAGATCCTGATATTATTATTTAAAAAAGTAAATTCGTCAAGTTTTATTAAAAATATAACTTCATATTTAACTACAGAAAATTTTTTTTACATTAATAATACATTGTATACATTCTTACATTAATTTATAATTTACATTAATTTTCAGTGCATCGAATTGGACTTTTAGTCAGCGCAATGCATTAGCAAACCGACGTACACAGCGCCGCTTGACGGTGGTGCCGGAAAGTATGTTATTTGTGCGAAGATGGTAGGAGGACGAGATGCCGAACACTTTTGGAAGTGTTCGGGTTGAAGATTTAAGTGGCTCTCTTCCTCCTACCATCTTCCAAAGAAAGTGTGGCAATGTCAAGAAAATTCCCCTTTCCCTTTACAACAGCTGATGTGGTGCTGAAACTATGTGGCAACACTGACATCTTAAACCACCACAACAACAAGAAAATGGTAATGGACGCAGAAAGGGAGGAGACTAGGAATTTGGTAAATAAAAACCCCGTAAAAACTAAAAGCAACTTAATTTAAATCTTTTGTGTGCCTTTGCTTTGCAGCAAGTGGAATTCGAATGGGTACTCCGCGAAGAGGTGCATGTTATCCTCAAGAAACTGCGCGGCATTCTTATCGTAAGTAATAACTTCCTTACACACCCACTTTCTGAAAAAATTACACCCCACAATTGAATTTTTCATTTGTCTGGTTTCGTTCAGGAATGTGCCCATCGTTTTCCTGTGCCCCTGTATGATAACGAGGGAAAGAAGACTGAAAAATTCATCCTCACTGTCCTGCCGGATACGCTTAAGGCTATAGTTACATTGACGGGCGATAGTATAACACAAGCAGTAAGTAGCCACATTCATTTATACGGTTTATTATCAATTAAGTACTGTTATTTTTATTTAGGACATTAGCTTTAAACTATCGAAGCCTCCGAATCAGGTGCAACGAACTTCGATTACGCACGACTCACCTTGGAAGCTGCAGCAGGTGCAAGACGCTGCCAATCATCTGCAACAAGCTATAAACCACATTGATGACGTGCACGACTCGTATCACTTCAAGTAAGAAAACAGTTAACTGGTTTCACAGGCTAATACAAGAATTCTCATATTTTATTATGTGACCGGTATATGAACCGGTACATGAACCAAATACTAATCAAAATTAGAAGAAAAAAAACAAAATCGACATGAATTTTCTTTTTAATTGAATTTTGTTTATAGATCCTCGGAGGAAGTACTTCATGTCGTCGGCAATATTTTGCAAGCGTTGCAGCGTGGACGCACGAGTCTAGTAATACCCAAGAAAAAGCCAATCGATGAGCTTATCAAGGGACGAAATATGGTAGGGAAAACGTTTATATTTTTTTCCATACACCCGAAAATTCACACGATTCGTAGATAATACCATTAGTGAATCAGAATCATTTTTGAGAGCATTTAACAATACTTACGAATTGTTAAGATTATAAAGAGTCAATTTTAGTTTTTAATACTTTTAAAAATTAATTCCTTTCTTTTAATTGAACTTAAACTAAAAAGAATTTTTTAATTTATATTTAATTCAATAAGAATTTATTTCAATTAACTAAGAAACTTTTAAACTGACTCTTTCAATGCGACAATTTGTAAGGAACTCGTTATTACGATTGGTGAATATTAATTAGCAATTGCCAATGATATCATTTACGGATTCGAAATCGCTTACGAATCACCCCTTGTCATATGACTTGCGGTTTGTCGGCTGTGTGCAACTTTTACAATATTTTAATTGTTTACAGAAAGCATTGGCGCCAAACCTATCTGAAGATCTGGCAGTCAGCTTCTATCTGCAGAGTCACAAACTGATCATTGCCGTCTATCAATTAACTAACATACAGGGCACCATGCGCTTTGATATGTCTCAAGCCGAGGCGTCGGTGCAGTGGTTAAATGAAGTGCTTTTGATGCTAACAGCTGGACTCCAGCTCTGCCAACAATTAAAAGACAAAGTAAATATTAAAATTTCTATAGACAATTTTTCAATATTAATTAACACACGTTCTCTTCTTTATCGTACAGATAAATGTATTTTCAGTGTATAAGGATTTTACAGTCGGTTCCCGTTCACCATCGGCGCTCTCGTACTAAGTGCATTATGATAATTCATTAAACTAGCTAAATTCTTGTTTATCTTTAGGTTGTGCATATCGATATGACTTTATCGAATATTTTTTTATCTTTCCACGCATTTATCTAGAATCCTCTCGTTTTTTATATGCTATGAAAATTGTTTTTAATTTCGAAAAATTAAAAAAGAAGAAAACAAATTACATTTACCGTGACAGTACTTAAAGTTTTTTAAAAATACTAATTTAAAATTTACAATTAGATGTTGCAACTTAAATTTTGTGTTTTTTATCGCTTTTTTTATCACCCTTTGCTATTAATTTTTGTATGGCTAGAATATTTAAAATAACGACGACATCTGCCATCCACTTTTGGCCTTATGTGTACTTTAAAGAAGAAAACAATTACTTAACAAAATTAAAAATTAAAAATTAAAATAAAACAACGAAACCAAATGTACTTTTGAAAGATATTTAAACATTTTTTATACAAAATGTTACACAGGAATTTTTTGCAAAACTATTACAAACTAATGAAAGAGACGTGAAAAATTGCAACTATTTGTGGCTGTTGCTTTTTTTTCTTAAATTATTTACCTACATACAAAGATACATAGAAATTGTGTTTACAGTGCGCACAATTAAACAAACTCATGTTGTAAATGTTTGATGCCTTATAAAATATAATAGGTACTACCGTTTATTGTTAATGTAATTACTCGTTTGTGACACAACCACAAACTAATAAAAATTCGACATAATTTAAAATAAGTACCTTGTTTTACTGAATATAGTTTGTGCGCTTAGTTTACTTAGTCATATTGTAAGGATAAAATTGTTTATTCTTTGCCAATCGAAAATGTTATCGTTCTCAAATTGGATTGTTTTCGAAAACTACATTTACATATTAATCGATTCGTTAACGATTCGAATCGACAAATTTACAAGTCAATACATTTTTTTTCTCGTAAAAGTTTCGAGAACGATATAATTCGCGACATCGTTTAAAAATCAGAATTTTATTAAACGCTAAAATCAATTTATTATTTTGAACTAAATTCAAATTGAAGACTGGGCGAATGCCTTTACCCACCTTTCTTCTTATTAATACTTTAAATTTTAGTCTCTAATATCCAGCTTCAACAAACTCAGAGGGCTTATTAAAACAAACAATAATATCGGCATTGTAGAAATGTGCTTCTTGTAGCACATATGTGTGTGCGATATGTCTCTATTATAAGTGGACGTTATTATCAAATCACGCCCAATTTTGGTTTGTGGGTTTTTGTTACTACTAAAGTGTGAATTACCGAATGTGAACTGGTAATATACACTGCAACTATTTTTTGTATGGGAGGAGGGATTATTTTTAGTCCGACCACGCCCATTTTTTGTAAGTAGTTTTGTATTTGTGATTATACTGGAACTTTTTGAGTTTTTTTTTTTTTTTCTTTTAAAAAGAGAGAGAGAGCTTGTATGGGAGAAGGGAAAGTACACCTGTCCGATCAGCTCAGCTTAGAACTTGAACACATTAATTAATAAGATAATTTTTTTGTTGTGCTAGGATGTTAATAACTATTAAATGAATTAAAATAATTTCCGCTTGGAAAATATAACCTTACATTGTATCAAATTTTAGCTCGATATCTTTTAAAATACGGCTGTAATTGCTGGGATGGACAGACATTGTTCAATTGACTTAGAATTCGACGCTGATCGTTTATTTTTATAAGTTGTTATAACTACCACGCCCCTTATGAGCGTTGCAAATGCAAGGGCAATTTTAAAATACGCGCTTGAGATTAAAGACAATTATTTGAGGTGCTCTTGGCCACAAATATCTTACCGATATTTAAAATATCGAGGATAACGATTAATTCTCAAAAACATATTCCGAAAATAAAGTTAATCATAGGAAGTGCGCTGCTCACCTTTTCTCATACAAATGTGTCGCCATCTAGCAAATAATTTCATTTACTAACGATATGGTTAAAATAGATGCTGACAGATGTCGCCACATAAGACTTAACACCACCTCGTAGTATTGGTATATCAATGAATTTTAACAAATTCTAAAACTATTGCTAAAAAATAAAGAATTATGCCATAAAAAGTTAATATTATTTAAATAATGTCAGCGAAAACGTGATTTGGAAAAATTACGTGTTTAAAATATAGTTTAACTTATTAAGTAGGAACATATCAAATTAAAATATCGACCAAGGCGAATTGTTTAATTTAGGTTGTCACAGTTTTATTTATAAAATTGGTTAATAAAATAAACAAGTTTGTTCCATAAATCGATAATTACTCGATACCAATTAAAAATTTACAAATTTTTGTCGATATGTAATTTTATTTGAATTTTAAAATAATGCGCAACACTGAAGCGAAAGCTGCGCGCTCAAACGCTCACTTGATTCGTTTGTTTTACATTGCAGCTTGTAAAAAGTTTACGTTCTACGACTCAAGTCAGTTTCAGACGAACGCGCGAAGCAGTTGGACGCTTCCTCCTCGAAAATCGCTTGATCAATCGACGTTAACACAAAGCAGTGCATTCCGAGCTTTAAAATACGCGGATCAAAGTACGTTAAGTTTAAAAAAGTATCTCAGTTAATTGTATTTGTTGTTGCTGTTGTTGTTAATTGTATTTGTTGTTGCTGTTGTTGTTAGATACTTTTACTTTCGACATGAGTCCGGCCCCAATTGCATAAGCATGAGCTGTGTAATTATCGCATTGCGCGACGGACGGCTGCTTTAAGTGCAATAGCGCTGAAACGCAGCCAAAGTCGAAAGTGCTTTAAGGGCTGCTCGCATGCGCAATCCACAATGTTGCTTGTGCTCTGTGTGATGTGTGCTGTGTGTTATCTTGGCGTGTTGTACAAGTGTGGTAACCAGTTTGAAGTAGTGTGTGTGTGTGTGTGTATTTATTTGTTTATTGTTGTTATTCATTTTGTTGTTATGTGTGGATTTAGTTAGGCAAGTCTGCGGAACGATGAGATTTAACTGCAATGACCATGGCCAAAATAAAACAACAACAACAACAACAAAAAATGAGGAAAAAAAACTAGTTTCTTCTTTGGCCAAATTAATGCAAAACATAAGAAATTACTCACTAAGCCGAAATCGTGATGCTTTTAACTTGACCAAATTTTTATGAGGCGTCCAATAAAGCGAAATGACGGCGAGGTCAAAGTGTAAGGTTGACTAAAACTGTGCTTAAGAGGAAGCGTAAATTTTTTTTTTGAAACAATCAAAAAGCGATAAGTCATTTTTAAGCAGATTGAGTTTGTGTGAAAAATTGCTTGTGGAAAGATGTTTTATATGACTAAGTTGGTACTTAACTTTAATTAGTAATTCGGATACTAAGATATGTTGAATATGCCAGGAAAATAAGGAAACTTAAAGAAAATCACAGAAATATGCTCAGGAAGCCATAATATGCAAATACATAATATACTCGAAATTATTGTAACGTTGCAAAGAACTTCAATGAAATATTGTACAAAGTAATTTTAAGTATTTCTTTTACTTCAGCTAACGAACGTACCATGTCAAAAATAAGCGGAGATGTCGTTCTGGTAACAGGCGGCAGCGGTTTCATTGGACAACACCTGATCAAGCAACTGCTGCAAGATAAGGAGAGCCTGGGACTGCGTGAGATACGTTCGGTGGACAAAGTACCATACCAGAATAAAATCGGTAAACTAAATCAAACTTATTTATATGGAAAATTTTATTAAATATATTTAATCTATTCGTATTCTAGGACATCCACCGGCAACGGAACTAAAAACATTCGTCCGTGATATTTGCGAAACTGACACGTTGCAAGAAGTTTTTGCAGGCGTCGATGCGGTTTTCCACTGTGCCGCGTCGATTAGCCTTCAATATCCACCAAACTATGAAGAACTGGAAAGCGTTAATGTGGATGGTAGATATAACTACATTTATATATATATATATATAAAATTGAACTTCAGTCCTAAGTCGATTAAATTAAATAAAATTTATTTTGTTTTTTTTTTCTAGCTACACGCGCTATAGTCGAATTGTGCGTCAAGAATAACGTCAAGCAACTGATCTATACGAGTTGCGCTTCCGTTTGTCTTGTGCCCTTTAAAGGTCAAACGTTTACCATTGTCATCAATCAGACCGAATCGAAAGCTGCCACGCCCATCTATGATGCACAACAACCCATCGAATTCGATAAGTCATTTTTGATACCGGGCTATTCGTCGTCAAAGTTGAGAGCGGAAAAAATTGTCCTAAACTCAAATGGTGTTACCCTGCACAATAACAATGGTGAGTTCAGAAATGACCCATAAATGACTTAAACAAAAATTTTGTAGTTATGCAATTAATCGTTTTTTGGTCTCTCTTACAAGTTTGTCTGTTGGTAGATGTAGTTTCTGTTTTGAAAATATCGGATAGATAATTCTGCACTTTAAGCGAAGTTTAAAGTAATGGGCCTATTCCTTTAAGTACTTCTAGTTTAATATTGTGTTAATATTGATTTAAAAAATTTAGCACCCGTGCAACGCAAAACTGTTTCATCATATTTTTGTACATTGCCGTAGGAATGTTTCATTAAAAAGGATTCTTGATCTTTTGCATGTTATTTTATTCACTTTTTCCTACTGGTATTACTCGTATCATTTGTCTTTTTCATACGACTTTCTCTTTGGAAAAATAAAAAAAATTATTGGTTAGACTACGGCCAAGCGAGATAACTATGTCAGCAGTAATACCAGTCAACAAAGGCGTAAGAAAGACTCTGACAGGGAACACACAATGAAATTTACCTTAACAGTTTCGAGTATAAAAGATCTTATAAAATTATTGAGACAATAAACAAAAACAAATAATTTAAATTCCAATTCAAATAATTTCAGAGTATCTATCAACCGTGGCCATCCGCCCCACACTTACCTATGGCGAAGGTGATGAACATTTCATGCCAAAAATTTTCGGCTATTTGTCAAAACACGGAAAAACGTTTCCACGCATTGCTGGCGCTGGAGGCAAACAACAACTGGTCTATGCGGGTAGGTGTGCCACCTTAAGAGATCCTTCAAATGAAAATCTAAGTGATAAATATTTTACTATTTTCAGGTAACGTGGCTTGGGCACACATTTGTGCTTATAAAACATTAAAAACAACGCCAAAGGCCATCGCCGGTCTTCCAGTCTTTGCTACAGATGATACGCCCATAAATGACGTCTCACGCTTTGTGCAAAAAATGGCCCTCTTGGGTCAAAAGTTTAAGGTCAATCTGACCATGTGGTATTTGCCACACTTCCTCTTC
Source organism: Suillia variegata (assembly GCA_949127995.1). Lineage (NCBI taxonomy): Eukaryota > Metazoa > Arthropoda > Insecta > Diptera > Heleomyzidae > Suillia > Suillia variegata. The sequence continues at coordinate 26,692,155 of OX421845.1, read as the reverse complement.
TTCTTTTTGGCTTTCTTGTCCGAATTCTTTGTGAAGTTGTTGTATCCAGCAACAAAGTATCGCTTGCCATACTCGTTGCGTGGTATCGGATCGTTTACAGCTTCGGTGCTGATGTTCAACCGATTACGTGCCTCCATTCACATGGACTATACGCCACTAATCGACGCGGACAAGGCAATGGGCCAAAGTGCCCGTTGGTATGCCCAGTGGTGGGAGCAAAATCTAGCGTCAGGCAGAGTTAAGAGAGCCAAGAGAGAAAGTAAAAATGCGTCAAACTGACTGTCGTCCAAATTGTGATTTGTTGTTGTAAGAATACGTGTATATATATATATTGATTAAGTGTTAATTGTTGTTTTAATCATTTATACAATATTAGGCAAAATGTTTTTGATAATAAAAAACTATTGGATATGGTTAAATTTTACATATGTACACACATGAGAGACTCTTTTAGTTTGTTCGTTAGGAACTGAGGAAATATTTTTATTAGGTGTACAAATAAGTTTCCGCCGTTTTGAGAAAGATGGCGTGGCACGAGGTTTACGTTCGAATTCGCAGATGGTAACCTACTTGAAAATTAGTTTGTTTATTCCAGAACAACATAACCTTATCATGTTATTAAGTTCGCATTAGCATCATATATTTTTCTTCATCTAAAAATGTCTCAATTTGAGCCAACTAAGTGTCATATGCGGGAACTTTTAATTTATTTTTTTTATTTAAAAAAATCAGCTGCTGAGTCGCATCGATTGCTCGTAGAAGCATATAATGAGGATGCTTTGAGTGAGAGAACATGTCGTGAGTGGTTTCAAAAATTTAAAAAAGGTGATTTTGACATAAAAGACAAAGATCCAGTGGAAGGCCGAACATTTACGAGGATGCAGATTTGGAGAAATTATTGGGTGAAGATTCGTCTCAAACACAAAAGGAACTTGCACTAAGTTTAGAAGTCACTCAGCAAGCAGTCCCACATCGTTTAAAATCGTTTAAATATTATTTTATTAACAAAAAACGGCGGAAACTTATTTGTACACCTAATATTTTTAGAGAAATTTGTACAGAAAGTCAGGTCCGCACAGAGGGTTAAAAAAGGACATTTTGCTCCAGGCAATTTTGTCCCAAAGAAGTAAATCGAATATTTTATTAATGAAATTTGATAAAAAGTGGCGAGTCTCAGCATGCGATAAGAGCCTCGTGGTGAGCCTCGGCACGAAATTGATCAGAGTCTCGTCGTAAGTTTAAACCTTATAAAAAGATGTGAAGAAGGTCCCTAGCTGAAAAAAGAAATAAGTCTCAAAAACTAAAAATCAAAATTAGCTAACAAAAAAAAAAAAAAATGTTGCCCCGGGCCTTCAGATCACTCTGTGCGGCCCTGCGGAGAATATCACTTAACCTATAAAAATTGTTGCTGCTCCGCTACTTACCTCTGAACTCATCCAACTTGTATTTGTTAAATAAAAAACTCATTTGAGATATTCTTTTGAACAATGTTCATTATTATATTAATGTATTTATTAATTTATTTATTTGCTTCAGAGATTTTTCTTATTGTTTAGAGCTTCATTTAAATAACTTGGGTTTTAAAATCATTCCATTTTTACTCGTACTCATTTAAACGTACTCAATGCGAATTTCATAATAAGTTATTACAATTTGCTTAACGCCGGGCGTGGTTTAGTGTATGCACAGCGGTGCATACGCTAGCTGCCACGCCTACATAGCCGTACATCGTACGCCACACACGCCTTGTCTACTCCATCGACGCCTCCTTCACATACACACGGGCACGTTGTGAACAATTTTTTAGCCTTCTTACAATAAATGTCGCTTTCCAATCGGTACGATTTGGATTTGTTTTTTTTTGTTTTGGTTTTTGTTGTTTTTCTTCTTCTTCTTCTTCTTTTTCTTGTATATGTATATATATATATTTTTTGTTGTTGTTTTAATTGGTTTGAGTTTGGTTTTTATAAAGTTGTTTTGTTGTATTTTAACTGCTGTGGTGTTTTGGTTTCATTATTTCATATATGTATATATATATTTATATATATGTATGTATGTATGTATGTATGTATGTACTTGTATTATTGTTAATTAAATTAATGAATTTAAGTTCGTTAATTTGCAGCGTAGCAATATTATATATATATATATATATATATATATATATATATATATATATATATATATATATATATATATATATATATATATATATATATATATATATATATATATATATATATATATATATATATATATATATATATATATATATATATATATATATATAGAGTATATAGAGTTGTTTCTTAAGTGATTTGTTGTTGTATCTCTAACTGTTAGCTGTTGGTTTGTGTCTTAACTTGATTTCAAAAATTCAATTTTTACAAATTTCGTTTCTTTTTTTTCATCTCTTTGTTTTTGTTCTTTTTTTTGGGGGGGGAGGGGGTTATAAACTTTGCTTTTTTGCTTACAAATTCGCTTTTGTTGTTGTTGTTGTTCTTTGTTTTAATATTATTATTTTGTTTGACTTTATACAAAATCCTTAAATTCTTTAATTAATTTTTGTTGTTGTTATTTTGGTTTTTTGTAACTTTTGTTCTTGTTTTTGAGAAAATTAACAGTAAACTTTTTTCCTTGTATAGTTGTTGTATCTGTAGTACTGATTTAACAATAATTCTTAATTGTATTTACACAATGTATTTCATTATTTATTTATTTATTTAATTAATTAATTAATTAATTTAATTGTTTTTTGTTTGTTGTTTTTAATTCAAGTAGAAATTATAACTCAACATTAGCTTAAATTGTTTTCCAAATGAGTATTTATTTATTTATTTATTTATTTGAAAAAACCTCTTCAAGTTGTTTGTTTTAATTGCAGACGACGTAAATGATTCCATAAGTAAATATTTAAACTATACATATGTAAGTATATATATGTATGTATGTATATATTTTTAAAATTAATTACTAATAACAAGAAGTCAACAATCGCATTGTTTTTGTTTTAGTGCAAGATTTCGAAATTCAAAATCACTTTCTTTCGCGCCATTTACATTCAGCTTCAACGAAAAGATACTCTTTGGATTTGTTAATATTCGATAGATACATTCGAGTATCTATCGAATAGATACATTCGAGTATCTATCGAATAGATACTTTCGTGTATCTATCGAATAAGAACAGCAACTTGTGAATTTTTCCATTGAAGATTCAATAAATTTGATGATTAAAGTAGTTGAAATTCGATTAAGGATTCAAAATCGTTTGGCGTTAAAACAAAAACAACGTTTTCAAAGTAAATCTTTAACAAATTATGTGAATTAGCAACAACAACTGTTGACTGCTTCTGAAAGCGCCATCTGCATGCATTTTCTTTTGTTAATAATATTTTAAAAAGTCCAATCAATGATTTTAGCTTAACGTTACATTTAAAGTGGTTTTGTTTGGTTTTGTTTTGTTTTGCTTGTGTGTCTTTTTGTTTTTTGTTTTTGTTGTTTAATAAATAATTCATTGTTTTGTTCAATATTATTTTAAAGATAGTTTTATTTACTTATGTATTTGGTTTTGTTCATATTGTTTATTTAAAATCCAGTATAAGAAATCTATGAGTTCTTATCATATCTTACCTATCATATCATTCCTGTGTATAAAGTATTAAAAGGATTCTTTGTAAATACAGTTTTATACTCCACTTAATTATTTATAGTTAATTTTATTTATTTATTTATAATTGTTTTTGCTTTTGCTTTTGTTTTTTGTTTTTGTTGTTTTTCTTTTTTTGGGGTTTTCTTCATATCAATATTATTAGTTTAGTGTAAAATATATATAAGATATTGTCAATATAGTGAAGGTGTTTGTCGGGAATTCTTCGTCGTGGAACCTAAGCCGCTGAAGAATTCGCGAATAGCAAAAATGTGTGTCAGGCTGTGGCTGGGAAACACTTTCACGTAAGAGAGAGATAGAGAGAGCGAGAGAAATGGAAAGACAGATTGAGAGTAGTAGAGAAGAGATAAATACTGGGAGAGAAGTTAGTTCAAGAGAGACGTTTTAAATGACTAAAGCTATAACTCGAAATAAATCTTCATATATAATATTTTTCTCTTTTTTTCTTCGGTATGCATCTAGGCGCCAAACTCTCATTTTCTACGTTTATTCTGTACACCGATATATGAATATATTAACGCAGTGTGCAATGAAAAGTTCGAATGGCCGAAATAATGCAAGTTATAGCTTTAGTTATTAACTTTGCTTTTTTTTCGATATGAAAGCGCATGAGAGAGAATTCCGGGAGAGGTGTTTTGTGTTTCACAGTGACAGAGAAAGGCCGAACGGAAATGTTTATGAATAGTATGGTTAGATTCAGTGATGCCAAATAAGATACGAGTCCTGGACAAAGCAAAAGAGCTTTTGATTTTTACTTATATACTTAGTTATATAGATTTTTTTTTGTCGCCAGAGACTGCGGTTGAAAGTTTTACGGTGTTTTCGTTTAATATTAACAAGAAATGATATGTTCTTAAGTAGAAATTAATATAGTAGGTAATTGTAAAATTACAAAACTACGCTTAATATTTTGGCGTAGCTTATTCCTTTTCTTTTCTTTTCTTTTCTTTTCTTTTGTTTTTCTTTTTTTGTTTTGTAATGATTTTCGTTATTTTCTTATTAAATTTGGTTTGGCCTAAATTGACTCAAAAGTGTGTGTGTGTGAGTGTTGGTGTGGAAGTTTCGTCATATACAAAATCTGTATATTGCTTCCAGTTATAACTTTAAGTTAAAGCTTTCCGTTAACGCGCCACGCCCACATTGTCGCTATGCAATGTATTTTTTTCAAGGGCGCCGGGAGGGGGAGGGGACTTAGTGTGCGCGTTACGTTTAAGAACCGAAGAAGAATTTTGGTTTTTGTTAAAAGAAATTTAAAGTTTTTGTTAATTATTTAAGTTAATTGACTAAAATTGATTTTGTTTTTAAGGACGCGTATTTATGTATATAAGTATGTAATGCAACAATTTGTTGTTGTTGTTGTGGTTGTTGTTTTTTGTATTTTATTGACTGGCTGAAACGGTTTTTTTTATTCTCATATACAAAAATCGATTCTTCTTAAGCGATTTTCGTTTGAATTGCAAAAGAAAAATTGCCTATTGCAAACTGGAATCGATTGACTGTTCGAAGTTGTTTCGGTTTGATCGAACTGATCACAGTTTTCTCGTTAGCCCGAATTAGTCGTAAACATTTCTGGTGACATTCAGATTCATTGCGGCGTTGCCATGCTAACCAGCTTACAACAGAGTCGTTCCGTACCAATTGTGGGTATATGCAGTTGTGTAAATGTTCGATTGAAATTCAAACAATTGTATGAATGACTGTGTTAGTGTATTTGTGTGTGTATGTCTATTTTGTGTGTGTGCTCTTAGTCCATAATATTGTAAAAATACTTTTTTTGTTTTTTGTTTTTGCTTTTTTCTTTCAACTTACATAATACATTGTTTTTGTTTTTGTTTTGTTTTGTTTGTAATTTTTTTTTACTTTTTGTTTTGTTTGCTATTTTTTATATTTAACGATCTTAATTGAACATTCAATTAATTTTACATATTGTTGTTGTTGTTGTTGGTTTTATTTGCTTTTCTTCTTCTTTTACCCATAAACAAAATCATACAATAAATTAATTGCAGTTGTTTTTGTTGTTGTTGTTTTAACAAATAATTGCATGTTTGTAAATTATAAATGATTCTTAAACATTGTAAGTTTGCTTTTTTGTTGTTTTTTTTTTGTTGTTTTACTAAGTTTTGTGTAATTTTACAATTTTTATACAAGACAAACTTCACAAATTGAAGCGATCCACATCAAAATGCCAAAACAAATGCGGAAAAAACAAAATTATCGTATCAGACAGTCGCATAGTTTGTTTCTTCTTCTTCTTCTTACTTCTTCTTCTTCTTCTTTTGCTTTTTTGTTTGTTTGCGTTTTCTTTTTCTTTCAATAATTACTTTAATATATAGATAAATATGTATGTATAGTTTTGTATATAACTTCATACTAGATTTTGTTTTGTTTTTGTTTTTGGTTTTATTTTTTGTTTAATATTATTTATCAATATGTATTAATTTTGTTGTTTTGAATTATTGCTTTTAGAACATTTCTTAAAAATATATATATATATATTTATTTATTTACTTTTATATACTATAATATATTTTAATGCATATATATATGTATATGTATAACATGTTTCTTCATATTATCATCGTCCACCTTTCATCGTTCATCGTTCATCGTTCATCATTATCATTAATTGTAATTGTAATCGTAATAAATTTATTTTAGCCGCATTTGGGCGGGTATTCCAATTTGTGTGGCAAGAACCATCTTAAATTTTTTTTTATTTGGCTCCTTTTGAAGAAGCGGAGTTTTTGAAACAATACCGAAATTCAGTTTTGTTTAGTTTAAAGTAAAACATTTTGTTTGGTTTATTTGAATTTTTAATAAATTTTCTTTTACTTTTTCTTTTGGACAATCACCGACGCCAGTTTAGCGCGTCTTTAACACTAGCTAACTATACTGCCTAGCTAGACCCTCTAGATACTGGGAGAGATGTCAGCTAAAATACTGCACTATTCGCATTATTCGCCGTTCAAAGAGAAGAGTCTGTTGTAGCCCTAAAACTTTGTTATCGTTGCTCTTTTTACGCACACTCTTGTGTGTGAAAATGTACATTAGTTTGTGTAGAATTACACGAATATTGTGCAAAAATACATTTTTTTTAAAATGCACAATTTAAAAAGTAGACAAACAATTGTATGAAACTTAAACAAATAATTGTTTGAATTTACACAAATGTTCATGTGAATTTACACAAATGTTCATGTGAAATTACACAAATGTTTGTGTGAAAATACACTTTTACTTTTGGAAAAAATACACAAATATCAGTTTGAGGCAAACCAACTTGTGTGGAAATCAACGTTTATTTGTCTGTAAACTTTGGTAAGTAAGTTTGATACCAGCTTCAACCACACAATCTTTAATTTACGAGTATGTGAAATTACACTAACTATCATGCGTGTAAATACTTTTGCTTGTTTGTGTGTAAATGTTTTTGTAATCATTTATATTCGTTTGTTTACTCCAATTTGTGATTTTAATGAAAAAAAGCGATTTTCTCCATACCAAAGAGTGTGTGCGCCAATTTGAACTCTATTCCTGAACTAGCCCTCTGGCCCTCTAGCCAATGTAACATGGTCTCTGTTGTATTTTAACCTATCTAAATGCTACATTTTCATTATGAGTTTCTTTTTGTTTTGTTTACTTATTTTAATTTTATTTATCTTTTTATTGTTTCAAACATTTCTCTTCCGATCTCGCTCTCGCTCTCGCTTTAGCCCTTGCTCGTTGTTTGTCCGCTTGCAAATATTCTCTCGGCCGACGTATCTCTTTTCGCTTTTATTTAAATTTTAATTGTTTTTGTATATGATTTCGGTTGTTTTTGTTTTTGTTGTTTTTGTTTGTATTATTATATTCTGTTTTGTTTGCTTTCCGTCTGCTTTAATTCAAATTTAATTATTTAAACTACTGTGGATATTTGTTTCGTTTGTTTATATTTTTTAGATACATTCGCAGATTCGCGGTTCATTTGATTTTATGGCTGTAATATTACGTTTCGTTACGTTACGTTAGGTTTCATTTCTTTTTGTTGTTGTTGTGTTGTTGTTTTTTTATTTTTTTATATTTAATGTTTGTTTGTTTGTTTTTGTTGTCCCTTATTTCAATAAACTGCTTTAGCAAAAATTTTCTTTTTTTTGTTGTTGTTTGTATGTACTCGTATGTATATGTATCTATGTGCTGAACTATTAAAATTGGTGTTTCAAATTATTAACATTTGGTATTTTTTTTTTGCATTTTATGTAAATTGAATTTTATTTCATTTTGTAATTGCACTGATGCAGATTACTAGGATTTGTTCTTTGGCCCACGACGACAGTCCAGGACAGTGGTGTCTGTCCGTCTGTCACCGAACTATGTATTTATAAAAAGCACAGGGTTAGTAGTTTGAGTTGAAATCGAATTGAGACACATAAATAAGGAAATTTTTTGCATGCTTCAGATATTGATGAAATGTTCCGAATTGCCAAACGATTAAGGGTAGAAAAAGGGAAATTTACAAAAGTATACTTTGTTTTTGTTGGTTCAAGAATATATCGAAATTTAGATAAACTATTTGAAAAAGTATCCTTTGTGAAGATAATTTGAGAATTGGGGTTCTCGAAGTTGAATTCTATTCATTCACCTAACTACGATCTTAACCAGTGCCTGGGATGATGTTCTCGAATTTGTATCTTCTTAATCAGCAATATTTTTAATCATGTCTTCTGACATCTTCCATTCACAAATTTCCAATATCAGAGCGCGAAACTGTTGGCAAAACATTTTTTAATACTTTTAGAAGTGTTTGGATAGAGCAATAAATTCAAATATCAATTTGATAATTTCGCAGATTGTTTGAAAATTATAAACAAACTCATCAATTGTTGTTTTTTGCTTTTTTGTATCTCTGTGAATTTTGCCTGTAGTAAGAGTGGCGGTGCGTTTTTTTAGTGTGTGTGTGTGTGTGTGTGTGTGTGAAAAACGAAAACAATTTGGCAAAGTTTCAGATTCAGTTTTCGATTCAGAAACAAAACAATTGGCAAAAAAGAGAAAATTCGAAATAACACATGTGCCTGAAATAGGGAGGGGCATGTGGCATGTGGCATGCTTTAGACTGTTGTGTTTGTTGGTTTGAGTGTGTCTTTGATAGTAAAGTTTATTACATTCTAAATTGGAAAAAAACTGCAGGAAAGAGTTTTCTTTTATCTTTGTCTGTTCGTCTGTCTGTCTGTCTCTTTGTCTGTCCGTCTCTATGCCTATTCACAATTGCATTTGTGTTTATTTCTCTTGTTTTCTTTTTGGCGTTGTCCAATATTATCTTAACCTACAAAAAACTCGCACTTACATATCTCAGCGTATAATCGCACTCGTACGTAACATGAGTGTGTGTGTGTGTGTGTCTGTTTAAATCTATTTGTGTGTGTATGTATGTATGTGAGTGTGTGTGTGTGTGTTTGTTTTTTAGCTTTGCAGTAAAACAATTGCACATGTATTGGCCTGCACCATATTTAAATGGTCGAAATGATCAAATTAAATTAATGCTAAAATAAACAACAAACAAAAAGTTTAAACATTCCTTTGTGTAAGTGGTATGTGTAGTTGTAGTTGTAATTGTAATTGTTTTTCGATTTTGATTAATCAGTTTGTTACTTGTTTTTTGCGTCATCTTCCTCCTCTTGTCTCTCTTTTGTTGTTGTTTGTTTTAAATTTAAGTATTTAACATATATATTTTCCCTAACTATTATACTAACTTTTTTTGTTTGTTTTGTTTTTGTTTGTTTTTGTTTTTGTTTATAACGCAAAACAGAAAACGGCAACAGAAAAGAACGTGTTACGGTCTCGTAACTAACATGGGATACTACACTCTGCTCTTTGCTCAACTTCGGAGTAAAGGGGAGTGAGTACTAACTTAGTTATACATATCTAAAGTTTTGATATACTCGCGTAACTGTCGCTTGATCCAATTTATTATATATTTATATATATATCTTTTGTTTTTTTGTTTATCCTTCAACTGTCCTTGTGTCTGTCTGTGTGTGTTGTTCGTGTGTATTTGATACCAATTTTTCTAGAAATTAATTTAGGTTTTTTTTTGTATTTTTTTAATCATAATTTCTCTTCTTATCATTTTTCGCTTCTGCACTTGTAGTAAGTAATGAATACGCTTACGCTTACGCTTACGCTTAGTATTGTTTTAAATTAATTTTTGTTTTGTTTTGTTTTACTTTTTGTATTTGCTTTTTTTTTGGTATAATCCAATTTTGTCTTGTTTTGTTTTGTTTTGTTTATTTTTAATAATCATAGTATAAATATTTTAATTATTTTGTTTTTGTTTTTCATATCCATTTCGTAAAATTAATTAATTAATTATTTAATTAATAATTTGTCTTACTTAGAGTTAATTTGAAATAATATTTTGCTATTACTGCATTACGAAGGTGAAATCTGTCGCTCACCGACGACCGTGAAGAAGATTTCCATTGTTTCGCTTCAGTTTCTGCCGATAAAGCGGATGCTCGTTAGATTTTCTTTGGGTTTCTCGATGCCATCTGATGCCGGGAAATTTTACTCCCAGTTTCAGCTTGCTTCGCAATCTTCGCATTCCCAAGAATGCCTTAAAAACGCTTAGTAATTTATTTATTTATTTGAATTTTTTTTTTTTTCATTTTTGGATTCTCTTCTGTACGCTTCATTACTTTTGTTGTTGTTGTTGTTAGTTATGTTTGTTGTTGTTGTAATAAAAGTATGTTGGTTTTAAATAGTTTTCATTTTATATATATATACTCGTATTTATGTACTTTAAATGTATATATATACATATATGTATGTGTATATATATATATATATTTATATATTATATTTATAGTTAATGTAAATATGTATTTGGTGTGTTTGGTTTGATGCAGGCTTTTCTTTCTGCTTAACGGATTTTGTGTTGTTGTTGTTGTTGTTGTTGCGGTCGGCGCCACTTTTTGTTTTTAATGGTATCCATTTGTAAATGCCGCAGGAATTAGTGGTCCCTGCAAATACAGAACAGAAAACCGACCATCAGATACAGGGTGAAAATGAGCGCGCGCTCGCCGCCAAATTCGAATGAATGAATGAATACTCATGGAGCTGGATAGTCTCAGTTACTTAACACAATTTACTTGAGTGACATATGTCATTTAACTCTGGTTGTTATTATTCGGAAAGAGAACGAAACAAAATGAAACGCTTAAGACAAGACAAGTCCGATTGGTCTACTTTAAAGAACTCAATTTACACTCTGTGGGAGGAGGTTTCACACATGGAATCAATCATTTTTATATACTTATATAAGTACATATGTGAATCTGGAAATCAAATGAAGTAGATGTGCATACTCGTTTATATTTTCTCATCTTGTATCCATTTTAAACTTTCAATTTGTATCTTCATTTATCTTTTTGAATACTTATACAAGTCCTAAGTTGTAAATATGGGTATCAAATGAAAGAGGAAATCATCTGCAGTTTAACAAATATTTTGACTTCTATGTGGCAGGAAAAATTAATTGATAGAAATGCACTTTTAAAATGTTCTGCTTTGAAATCCTTGAGAATTCTTTAAGGAATTCAACGGGATACAAATAATATTAGGGGCTTAAGTAAGCCCACACTAGGTTTTCTTTTTTGTTGCTTTGTTAGTTATTCAATTGATAACCATATTTGTAATATAGGCCGGGTACTCGTATAAGTATTAATCCTTTAAAAAGGTCACAAGAACAGAAAATGAAAAGCTGAGTATCCAATTCTAATAGAATTGAATATTGGAATCAAAAAAATATTTAATTTAAAAGTGAATTTCAAATGTTATTTAAATTATATTTTAATGTTTTTGTCCGATTTCTCAATATCCAGAAATGAACTATTTGAACTATTCAGAAAAAAATCAATTATAACCTCTTCATAAAAGGTAAATTCTTAACAACGTTTAGAGGCAGTACTTCAGCACTTTCATCGCTATCTTATATACAATATTTACATATTTTTAGTAAATTGAACTTTTTTCAAAATCCTTTCCTACTTGAATTTTGAATTTTCCAAGTAATCAAATGAAATGAAGTAATCGGTTACTATCCAACTAAATGAGTCTTAAAATATGCGATTTGGTCAGTAGAGCGCTAGCCAAATGATAAGAGCTTGCAAGCAATAGGCAAGTCGTTTCAAAGTAGCTAAATGTTAAATTTGATTTTAGGCCTATCATCTAGAAGTACGATAGTAATTAAAGAGAGCGGTAATTGGTAATTGGTAATTGCGATTTTATTTACTCTGTTGTTGTTGGTTGTGTGTGCCTACCTTGTGCAACTGCTTATGTTTTGTCATTTCAGTCTTATATATTAGCCATCGCAAAGTTCAACGAATAAATCTGTTCAGAACGAAAGAGAGCAATATATATAGGTTTCGCATTATTCAATTGAGTTTTTAGACTACGAAATTTTGTAAGACTACTTCTAGCAGAATGTTTTTTTTTCTTATTGCCAACAACAATTTTACAACATGAAGTTAGGTGGTGGTGGTGAGGGACGGGGTAAAAATAAACAAACCAAAAAGCGTTTAAAATAATCGAAAATAAATGGGAGTCTGTCACTACCTCAAATAACCCACTTAGTATTGAATAAGATTTGTTAACTAATGTCGGGTCGTAAAGGACATAAAATATAAATTCCAATTGGTCTACGAGTGGTCATTTAAAAGCAAAAAGGTTTGGTTTTTATTTCTTTAAAATTATGCTACTAAAGTTTTAAATCAAAGCATATCTTCTGGGTCATAGTTATGTGGAACTATCTGAATACGATCCCTTTATTTTATTTTATAGATGTAGATTTGATGAGAAAGTGCAATTAAAAGAAATAATAATCACGATTTTAAACTCTTCATAAAATTTGATTCAATTCATGACAATTATATACAAAATATTGCATTTGTTACTAATACACCAATATATTCAGGATCACTTCGACTATAACCGTTCAATTGGCCGATATTAGACCATGCCGGGAAAATGGGATGGCCTCACAAGGATAGATGCCGGAGCTGTAACCAAGAAAAAACCAAACGGTTTTCTATTTCCAATGTGAGTGCCCGTGTCTGGGTATTTTACTACTTTGTGTACATTAGAAAAAATCGAAATGGATAATCTCAACGAGCTCACGGAAATTAAAATAGGTTTATAATTAAATCAAAATGGTTTAAATAGATCGGACTTGAGTAGTTCCACAAGTAGTGTTCCAAGATGGCACTTTTGTGATAATTGAACCTGAATTGTGTCTTCCTTAGGCAACACTTAAACCAACCAACCAAAAAACTAATACACAATTCTAAAGATATTTAGAATAACTTTTATCTGTTCGTTAACTAGCTCGAATAAATTACTTTAATGGTTATTTAAAATTTAAACCGAAGTTATTCGAAGATACAATGATGCAGATTCGAGTATTAATCTGAGAAGTCTTCAAAATCCTGATAATGATAAATAAGGTGGTAAATTCTCAATGTGAAGATTTCTAAACCAAATCATAAACTAAAAAGAAATTGAACTTCTGCTTTGGAATAGCACAAATCAATCTCGTGTCCTGCCTCTCTAGATCCCATTTAAAGATTTATTTCTCTATTTTAGCTACTCACAGTGATGGACTACATTCAAAGTTCCACTACTTACCGGACTATAGTTCAATGGAGCTCGACTCACTGCAATCGGAAACCCTGATGGCTGGGGACTGGTTGCCTGAACGTAGCCCACATTATCACCGGCATTCGAGCTGTACATGTCCATAGTGGGTCCGGGCGAATTGGTTGACGGAAACCCCTGTCGAGTAGTGGTAGTATGGGGTGAGGCCGAAGGTCCAAAGCTGTGAGCAGCGGCTGCAGCAGCTTGATAGTTGTTCATTACTGCAAAACGAAAAAAAAAAAGCGAAAAGAAAAGAGTTTTCCATTACTTTGGTCTATTGTTATTTGTTTTTGTGCTTTTTAACTTTTGATCAACTACGAAGAAGTACTTGTCTCTTTGTTGAATCGACGCATAGCCACTACTACTACCACCACGGCCATCGCCTCTTGATGGACGTCTGTCATGTGTCGTAAGTGTGATTAATGGACCACGTGCAGAACTGCTGATGGAATGGGTTGTGATGAAGATGATGACGATAATGTTGTGAATGTTGCCGATGTGGTGGAGATGGTAATGGTGGTGGTGGTATGGCGATGCCAAGGATTCAAGTTCTTAAGAAGCAATACTACTTACCTGATAGGGCCTGGGTGAGAAGTGGTGTATTATTGTTCGGCGTTAGTTGACCATTAGTCAAGTCCACTGCAAATCCGAAGAGGACAAGACAAGAGAAGAGACAAAGAATGAAAGAGAGAAATAGAGAAAAAAAGGGACAAATGTTATTACGTCATGACAGGCAGTTTAGTTTAGAGCTATTAATCAATGCTAATTAAATATTGGCCACAAAAAGAGTTAACTAACAATTAGTATGTAATTTGATATTGATGGATATATCAAGTTCTGCCATTATACGATTAAGTTTATAATATTAATTAAACGATGAAAATACGAATTGAGTCTTCCAGTCAGCAAAATTGAAGCTGGTACTTTCAAAGTTGCTATGGCAAACACACGCAATTTTGTGGTAAATGTAAAAATGTAAATTTAACATTGTTATCATATCAAAATGTCAACGATTTTCATTTTATTTAAATTATTTTTCAAAATTTATTGGTTGAAATAAATAATTGTGGTTTGTTTTGAGATTCCGAAATGAAATCTTAAAGTATTTACTTCCGATATCGATGACTAGAAGACTCAATTCATTATGTTAAAAAAAAAACAACAAAAACTCATTACAGACTTTGGATTACAAAATTAATGTTAAGTAAATAAGTTTCACTACTCGATTTTCTGTTAGTGTGCTCATAGGTTCTATTAAAATCGTTTGTTAGTATTTTATGTTCGGTATATGTATGCATGTGTGTACGTTAGTGACTTCTATGCTAGGCACTAATAATTATTTAAGTATTATTGTTTAAATATTATATATTTCGTATTTTTAACAAACTAATAAGTAAAAGTTTTTTAACTTTAGAGAAAACAAACTATAAATAGCTGGTATTGGTTCGAAATGTCATTATTGTTTTGTTTGCGCTTGATCAGGTGTTGTTGTTGTTGTTGTTGTTGTTTTTGTTGTTTTGTTTTTTGTTTGCAAGCGCATTCAGTGGAACCCTTACGCAACTAAATATGTATGTGTGTGCGGCCGACCAACACAAACAAAGAAATTGCAAGTTGCTACGGAGGAAGCAAAGATTAGGATGTGCTGGCGCCAGTAAACTTTCAATTATAGCGAAATCTGTAGGGCGAATTCTGCCAGTCCTATCCACAGGAACTTCACCACGTGCATTTCGAGACAGACAAAGTTTTCGTCTTAAGCTGGAAAATACACACTAATACACGCACACACTCACACACACACACACACACGCACATATAGTAGTCACAGTTTAAAGATTTCAGTTGAAGCTGAGTTTATATTTGCGCTACGCAAAATAAAATACAAATACAAATAGAACAACAATAAAACATGACATTATATGAAAAAAAAGAAACTCGCAAGCAATAAGTCACACATTGAAGATGGAAATATTTCCGCAAAAGTTTCTCAAAATATCCATTCGCATCTGAAGAGCTAAAAGTGACTTTGCTGAATATCCGCATAAACTCGAAATTGGCATTTCAATATGGCTAAGAACTTTGTTTTTGTTCACGCAACAAGACTAAACATTTATACAAGTTATACAAATATGTGGTAGGCACAAAATATCACAACTAATTATTAAGTAAGTTAATGAACAAATTATTAAACTAAATAAGTTTATTAGATATTTCTAATCGTTTTATTTGCCGGATTTTCTTTAACTAACAAATTATAACTTACCAGAAATTGTTAAATCTATCAAGAATCTTTCTATATATCTAATGGGAATATAATGGGTTCAAATCTACAAAACCGGAAGAGCAGATATAGAGAGATAAAAAAGGATTGCATTATGGCATGGAGAAAAGTCGGGATGCAAAAAATATATCGAAACATTGATAATAACGATGTTTCAAACCGCGAAATCAATGTCATCTAATTCGATATTTCTATATAAAAATAATTATATATACAAATTTGTCGCCATATATCTATCTATTGTATGTATCAGTTGTTGCTAACTTTCGTAACGATTAAACGACTTTTTTCTAAGGCCGGAGCATCAATCACTCAACAATGCAATTGGATTACTTGAAAGATGTTTTCTATATAATGGCTTACTTTCTTAATAGTTTCACATCGTGTCTTAGAGTTCTGTATATGCACTATTTAAGATCTCATTCATATTTGATATATCCCAATCATCAAAAATATATAAGATATATTTTTATAATAGCAACCTTTAAACATCGGGAATTTTTTTATAAACCCGAAGTGGAAGAATTTGCAACGAAGAAAATACAATATCGATAATAGCAATATCGATATTTCTTTTTCGTTGTTTGCATCCCTAGTTGTTACGCTTCTAGCTCAGATAACAGCGCAGACAGAAGACTGAGGAGAATTATCATTACAAGATAAACTGATGATTCGAAGTTGAATCCTCTGTCTCTTAAATAGATAATGGTTATAAGGTTATGCACCGTAACTAACTGAATTGCCTTATTATGATTTGAATACGGATTAAGAATCAAGAAGTTATTGTTAGATTTAACACTTAATTTCGTCAAGTTATAATTGTGGCAGTATTTGATAAATCGGTTTATATTTAGCGCTGATTATGTAATTTTTATATATTTTACCGACATCTCGATATCTATTATTTTAAATACAATAATATCAAAGAACCCGGTACTAAGCGGTTACAATATATTTTAATAACTAGGCTAAAATATCCAGTTAAAATTTCTAAAATTATTTTGATCCTACTCGAATGTAAAATAAATGACTACGCACTGTAGTAACAAGTTTCTAAATGACTAATAAACTAGTTTTGAAATTGTTATAAAATTTAAATAATATTTATTTATATATATATATATATAAATGTATATATGATTTTTGCACTACACATTTTCGAATAAGAACTACGGTACTGCAAAGAACTGGCCTATAGTGGAACACTTCGATGCAGTTTACATTATTTTTGATATATATATTTATATAAGTGTACTTGTACATATGTAATAGTTTAGTCTAATAGTCGTTCTAAAGGTCTTTCTCCAATTAGCAAGTATTTAAATATACTCTTAAAATCTTAGTTTTTTGTAAAATAAATTTTTTAATTATGATATATGTCTGAAGTTTTGTAAAACTTAAGAACTGGAGCAAGACCTTAACAGTACACACTAAAATAGAATTCCAAGTTCAAATTCAAATATCTTTGGCAATTTAAAAAGTGGATTTTACTTTACTGTGTTTGTATGTACTATGATAATTGAAACTATATCTAAAAATTGATAAGAATACAAGTAAATGTTGTTAAATAGTTTTGAAAACATTTTATGTTGAAAAAAAAAAACACATTAACTAAATGACAAGTATCTGACCTTGCTGCATTGGTTCGGCGTGTTCGATGGTGGTAACTGCCAGTTTAACTTCGATTTGATTCCTCTAGCTTGATTTCTTAGGCTTCCTTTCTTTTAACAGAATTAGCTAACTATAGTGATGATTTTTGTTTTGTAATAAGCAACAAAATAATAACAATAATAAGGGGATTCCCTTAAACGCAAACATTTCTCGACAATCTCGAAACTTTTTCGAGCCTAGAAAAATAACTTTCGAAAATTTTATGCAATATAGTTTTCGCAAATGTTCGAGACAAAGAAGATAAGACAACAAGCCTCGAAAAGTTGTTCATGTGTTTCAGTGTTGCCTATATGTAAAAAAAACAACTACTAATGCCATGAAAAAAGTGAATTTTTTTACTTTAGGTTAAAAAATTGAGGAAAATTAAAACAAATTTTTATATATATGTTTTTATACTAGTTAAAAATTAAGCCATAAATAAAAAAGTTGTTTTGTAAAAAATATTTCACAGCTTACGTACATATTTGCTAAAGTCAAACAAGAGACAAGCAATACTAATTAAAAATTGACAAAAGGCAACACTAATTTAAAATTTAGTTGGAAACAGCTGACAGAACTTCTGAACTTCACGCTTGTTTCGAGGTGCGTTCCCGAAAAGAAGCTCGAAATTCTCAAACTTTTCGAGTTTTCCAGTATTCGCGTTTAAGGGAGTCCCTTTAATAAAAATTTTCAAATCTTCCACATTGAGTGAAATTTTGTCGATGGTCAATCACAACCAGGAATACAGCCGGTGTTTTGGTTTGTGTGTATATATAGATGCGTTTATTTGAGAATTTAGTATTTTATTTTATTTTATTCTTTAAATAGTTTATAAGATTTTGAATGCAAATTTGTTTAAGCAAGTTAATTCGTTTGTTTTTGTTTTTGTTTTTTGGTTTCTTCTTTTTAGTATAACTATTTGTTCTTAAATCACAGAATATATAAATTTAAGCGGTAAATATTTTTATATACTCGGCATATAATTATTTGTGTTTTTTTGTTTTGTTTGGTTTTGTTTGTATATATATATTGTATGTATGTAGTACTTATCCATATGTTATATGTAATGACTTGAAGCAATAACGAATTTTTGGTTTTGTTCATTTTGGAATTGATTTTTTTTGTTTGTTTGTTTGTTTGTTGACTTTTTTTAATTTGTTTTAATTATTTTGTTGTTTTAATTTCGCTTTTTTTGTTTAATATTTATGGTAAATATTTATTAAATAGTTAAGTAACAGCTTAATTAATTATTATGCAAATTTTAGCGTTCAGTTTTTAATGTATCCTCAATTTATGCATTGCTTAATTCGATAATTTATCCGATGGCAACAACGTGTAATGATGAACTTGCATTTTCCCGATAGTACAGTGGCGGCGAACAAAATGTGACGCGTGTCGTTGCGATGAGTTTTTCAACACATGCCAAATAAATCAATTCTATTCTATTCTATATTAAACCACACAAGTGTTTCGTTCAAATGAATTATTGCTGTAACAAATGAATAGATTATTTCAAATTCTTTTAAACTATTTACCCAATTTTAACTAAAACTATAAAAAACAATAACTTTCTTTTAATAAGAAACGAAATTCAATTTAACTTTAGTATTCAATTTTCGAATTTTTGAAAGATCAATTATAAACTTTCATTTCAAAATCCGTTTTAGAGAAAGCCTATGAATGGTGAATTGAGTTTAAGTTAATATATCTAAATAGTTATTAATATTGAGCAACCTTTTTTCTACAACAAAGAAATAAACAAATAATATTAAGAAGAGGATGGTTACTTAAGTAAGGATAATTATCCAAAAAAATCTTTTATATAAACAAGGTTTCAAATAATATAATAATTATTATTGAAAATAAGTGATATAGGTATTGCGAATCTTGGAATGTTGTAAGAATTTCGATATACGAGAGAAGTAATTATAAAAGGAGTACCAAGGTTAGGTTATGTTAGGTTAGATTAGAATGGAGGCAAATGTAGGTCCATAGCGATACCACAAGCTCTCTTTAATTTGACAAAATCTTTGACCTTACTTCGTGATATTGTTTCATTATTCCTTAATTAGAAGTATTTAAGATTGGCGATTTTTATAAGTCATTGAGAGATCTAAAAATTGTTTGTCCAAGAAAGAATCGCCTTATCGCATAAATCTAGCGTTTGATAATGGCGAAGTAAGTGTTCTAGAGTTTCTTCCTCATCCATTTTTTCTCAATTTCATACACTAGTTGTTAGTGACTAGTCTCATCATAATGTTTATTTATTATATCGCAAACATAAAATCGTAATAACAGAAAAAAAGAACATTTACTTTTTTGATATGATCGCTATTGACATTTGTTTAGCTGTATTGCAGCAATTTCTGTCCATAGTAGATATCAGTTACCCTCTCCTTTAAAATCTTTCGAGGGATCAGTTTAAAAACAGTTTGCATTTGTTTCAGAAATTTCATTGTTAATAGTGTCTATTATTTTCCGTTTACTTAAATAAATTATTTAAACACCAAAATTCCTTTTCTATCATCTTTTTGGAACTATTTCCCATATAGACTCTCGGAAGATAAATTTGATTAACGAGTACTCAGCAAGATGAATCTGCTCTGACACAGTTACTTTTATGTTCGCCACCACTGTCGAATGAATATGCGCTTTATGTATGAATTTATGTATTAAAAAACAACAAAAAAACAACAAAAAAAACAAGAACAAGCGTGTTTAATTTTGCGATTGCAAAATTGAGTTAAAAAATAGTTTTCACAGTTCTTGTGTTTCCTCTTTTGGTTTTTTTTCTCCTTTTTGTGTGGTTTTTTATTATTATTATTAAAATTTTTTTTGTTGGTTTTGTTTTGCAAAATACGTAAATGGATGGACAATTTATTTTTTTTTATAACGTTATATAACTAACAAATTCGCAATAATAAATATAAATAGTATTTTATAAAATTTACTTTTCATTTTAAAAAATATACTTATTTCGATATATTTTTTTTGTTTGTTTTGTTTTTGTTTTTGTTTGGTTTGTCTCGATAAATTTGTTGTGTTCATATTTTGATGCATTTAATTTTTTTTCGTTTTGTTTTGGTTTTAGTTTTTCAAAGCCTTTAGACCAACGTTAACAAATCTGAAAATGAAATTTTCCAAAAGAAATAACGAAAGAAAAAATATTGAAAAAACTACGAACAAAAGTTGAAGTGTCTAAATTGGATTTTTAAACAATAAAAGAGTATTACTAACTAGAATAATGTAAGTATGTGCAATTAATGTGAAAACGCTGAGTACATAAAATTAATCCAAATCGAAAGCAAAAACAAAATTTCAAAGAGTGCTAATTTCGTATTTAAAGTTAATGATTAGTAGTTCATACTAAATGCCACGCTAACGACGTATGTATGTAATTAATACAGAAACGAAAGAACAAAACAAAAAAAAAACACGATATAGTATATAGTATATAGTATATGGTAAATGGTATATGGTATATATGGCAAAACGACAAAATCGTGATTACTTTATGTGTATGTGTGTGTCTCTATGCCAACTACTTTTGGGGTTTATGTACGAGTATATACTTTATTTTTTTTCTGTTTTACTATTTATTGCTACAGGCTAGTTACACTACCATTAGTTGATAGCTCGGATTAAACTAAACTATGTGTGAATACTAGTTATCAACTAACGCTAAGTACTGCGTTAAACTAACACTATGTATAGTAAATGTCCTCAAATGTTGCTCTCCAATGCGGTTTAGTTATTACTCTAAAATAAGACCAAATACATACATAAGAAATTAATTTTTTATATATATATATATTTTTCTTGAATCGAATTATGTACAAAAGATGTTCGTTTCTCAAATGTCTAAAATGTCTAACTTGTTTGTTGTATACTTATACTAAATCATAAGTTAGGATAATAAAATCTAACTTCATAGTTCACACTTAAGTTATTAAATCATTTTGATTGGGGGCTTAAGTGTGCACTATAAAACTGAACTTAAATGAAGTGGTTAAAATTTAATTTAATTTTTGATAAATAAAGAAAACAGTTATACCTTAACTCTCTCTCTAGTGAAATGTTTATTGTTTGTATATTTTTTTGGGATAAATAACGTAAAGAAAAAGTTAGACTATAACTCTCCTTAGTGAAACAGTTTCGTCTAAGATTTTCTGTAAGACATCTGAAAGCGTTTATACTTTGTCATACGTAGATTTGTTTATCAGATATCTACCAGATTGTTTTGTATGTACAAAACTCTTCTCCAGATATCTTCCAAATTGTTTGTATGTGTACAAAACTATTTGTTCTAATATTTTGCTATTATACAAATCACGAAATAAATTTTAACAAGATACACTAAGGAATCTATTACTTTGTTTAATTAAAAATTAATTAATTTAAATTAATATGCATTTTTAGTACACTTTAACTTTTTTGCATAAAAACTTGAAAATTGTCGCGTTGATTTAAATATTCGGTTTATCTATTAAAATTTTACGATCGTTATATGGATAAATATCGCAACACTTAAATTATGGTGACCAGAAGTTCCAATATATTTTATGGAACAGTTCTATATAATGACCTACCCACTATTCTATATAATTTTCTGCTCTATATAGAACGTAGAAGTGTTTTGTATTTTAAATTTTGTAGCAAAGAATGTCTGTCTATATTCTCATATCGTAATGTAGATTTAACGCAGTTTGTTCTTTAATGTTGTTTTTATGTTAACAATTGTCTTTAGTGTCTCATGGAATACCAAGTTTTATGTTTTCCCAAATAATAAGACTGCTATTGAGATTTACCATATCAATGTAAGGAAGATTACTGTGCATATATGAAAACTCTAGTTCGATCCCTTCAAATATTTGAATTTTTGAATGCGAGACAAGAAGAGTAAAATCTTTGTTCGAGCACTTCTGGTCAACTTAATTTCGTTTCATATAGATATTTAAACAATATATATAAACTTGTCTAAAAACCATATTGTAATTTACATCTAATACAGCTTAAGTATTCGTTTTAGAAACAAACACTTTGATCCTGTAGACGTTTGTTAAAGCAAATGTTATTTGAAAAATTGTGATTAAGGAAACATCAACTTAAAAAACGCCGGAAACAATTTTAGATATCTTAAACTGTCTAGCATAAGCCTTGATTAAAAACAACTTTAAAAAAGTTAAGTTTGACATTTTCTGCATTTAAATAAGAATTTTAATGGGCTGTACTGTCTTATAATGCTTTAAACAACAATCTACAAATTGACCAATTTCGCAGACAGGACATGTCCGCTTTAAGGACATAAGTAAAGTTTTTACATTTTCTTCACCAGAGGTATGAGGATACTTTAAATAATACAAAATAATGTTATATTAAAAATTAATTCATGGAATGTACTTGAACCGATCAATTTGAACTTCTTTTTAAAAATTCAAATGAAAATAAAGGTGTAAAATAAGAGTAGAGTATGCTGACAAACTATCAAATCCTATTAAAAACCGATCTAACAACTATCTGTATATATGATTCTACAACTGGGAAAATGGTTAAATGCGTTTATATTGTATATTGGCTAACAAAGTACGTACGAGTATGTATAGATATAAAAAGTGATCGTTAAGCGTGATCACACTAAGCTATATTAATTATTTTTGCAATAAGATACATTGACTAAACTACAGTCGTATAGTACACTGAGATACTTAGCCGTGTTCGTTAATTCAAATTCGTTTGGGGCATCTAATTCTCTTCTTTTAAATGACATTTTCAAGGGAGATGATTTTTTTTTATTTCGAAATCGGATTACAGAACCTGGCCGAACAACTACCAAATGACTTAACATATTTATGCAATATGATATGCTAGTATCTATTATTTACTTAAGGGGACTTTAGTATGTTTATTTGTTTGTCATAACCACAAAATGCTAAATATTATCATTTGCCTACTTTGATTAATATTATTAATTTTTAATAACGTTTAAACAATTAACTATTCGCAATTATATGAATTCCATTACGATTGCAAATGTGCTTGTGTCTTACAATTACAATGTGATATATCCGAAAGATACGCTACTGTACAGAATAGTACTGAGTGGCTCTTGTTAACCTTAGTTTGACAAAATGGATTTTTAATTTGTAAAATTTTGTTTAGAATATCTTCAGGTTCTCAAAGAACTTTCATTACCTTTTTTATTGAAAATAATTCAAAAGTAATTAGAGATTATTTTGATTTTGTAATTTTGAAAATATGTTAACTAATGTGAGATACATCAAAATTATTCTATTACATTTTAGTAATGTAAAGTTCGAAAAATTTAGATCGAGTAAATTTTCTAGCATATTCTACTAACTAAAAGGATCTTTAATGATTTCTAGCTTTAATGCGATCGTAATGAAATCGAAATTGTGGTTTAATATAAACTTTATAGTTCTGCTTGCAACTAGCTTAAGTTCGCACTAAGCAATAGCTAAGCTAAGCTAAACAAAATTAGAAGTAGTTATATAATGAATGCATTTTGGTTTGCTTAGCCCAGAAAGAAGTAATATTGTTTTTTTTTTTCAGTATTCTGTTCGCTTTTCTGACAGTAGGGCCTAAATCCGCACAGACCGATTTTGACTGATTCGGCAATTTGTTTCGGTTTCGGTTTCTATTTTTTCGTTTTGTTTCGATTCATTTCGATTCTTTGTTTGTTTTTGTGTAGTAGGTAGTTTTTTTTTTATTATTTTTTTTTATTAAAAATTGATGTTTCCCAGATATTGCGATTTGATGCTGTGCGCCGCAGCGGCGGCGGTGCGCGTCAATGCCGTGGCCAGGGGCAATGTCGTCAGTGCCTGATGCTGATATCCTGACGATGGCTGGTGGTGAGCGCCACCAGCACCACCGCTGCCACCACCGGCGGGCCTTCGGCCTGCATTCGTACTACACGTACCAAAACTTCTACCGATTCCACATATTGTTAAGCCTACGAAAATCATACACAAGCACACGAATAATATGTAGATATGTAGATATACGAGTATACTTAAGAGCTTCTCCTCAGCTGAGGTGAAATGATGCAAATGCTGATTATGTGTAGTAGAAGGAATGAGCATAAATATAGATATAGATTCATATGTATATGGATATGTATGTGTGTGGAGTGGTTAGTTCGGGTGGTTAATGTATGAACTTTGATAATTAGTTGATATGACGAAAATCCAGAGTAATGACACGTTATCAAATTTTAAAGTTTGTCATTGCGTTTTATTGAGAGCTTATGTGGTAGGCATTTAAAATATTATATCATATCATATCAAATAACAACAACTTAAAAGTATCATAAGTTTGTAATTTACGTATATTAATTGCAAGTGTGTGTCTGTATGTGTTTGTGTTACTCTGTAAGATTAAAATATTTTTAACATTTATCAATAAATACGTATATTTGTTTGTAGGTGTATAATTTTTTGTTTTCGGTTAAAATGTGCTTTGTACGATTCAAGTTTGAAAATCATTCAAAATGGAGAAGCAACATTTCAATTGCTTGAATAGGTCCTGAAACAAATGAACTTTGAAGATAAAGTTTCTTCTGGGTAGTAGACTTATGAAGAGGTTGTAGGTGGTGCCACCATATAATCGCCGATGAGAATTCTGTTATCCGGGACTACACTCATTACACCAGCTGTCAAAAGAAGCAACAAAGAAGAAGAAGAAGAAGAAACGATAAAAACTCAAATTAAAACCAAAATCACTTTAAACTACGCATTAGGGCTGTGCGAAAAAGTATCTTTTAGATACATAATTATTTGCTTTGTTCGAATTAATGTAAGAAGAAATTTTCATATAGGCAAGTTATCGCTTTGACATTGGAAAGACATATTCAAGGACTCGTTAAGTCTAAAATTTGAGAGCGTTAAATATGTTTAAATAATTCAAATGGTTATCTTTGAAATTTCAATTGTAAAGAATTCATAAAATTTTTAAATAATCACATTTGATATACGAAAATGTATTAACTTTTTTTATTGTACAAATGACCAGAAATGTTTCATATTAAATGAACTTTTTTACTACTTTCCAAAGTATCTCCAATTGAATATTTCTAACATATTCGAACTGAACACTTGAAAATGTAAACAATTCGCACATCCCTAATTAAAAACAAAAGCACATAATTTGGAAACAATTATAAAGAGGAATAAGTTGGGAATTGGTTAGGACAAGCATACATTCAAACTTAAAAGCAAACACATTGTTAATTAAACTTAATATCCTTCAACAATGCACACCAGTAGTGTAGATACATCCAATGAATACAGAGCGTATCCATGGGATATATCTACGAGTATGAGAGTAGTCCCGCCACATTTGTATATTGTTATTATTGTTTTATGTTGCTTTATTGTAAAATATCAACTCGAAGGAGTGCTCTTATTTTCGTCATATCATTATCGCTGACTTAAATCTAATTTTGAGTTTTTATAAGTTACTTAAGTACTGTTAAATTCTTTAAAAATATTCTACAAGTGCCTAATAGATTTTTTTTCTTTATTGAAAAAAAAAGAATAATTTTGGAAAAGTTTTGTTTTTGTTTTATTTTGATAATTTTGCGATTTAAAGTAAATAGTTTCGATGTGTCTAATACAAGCATGAGTACTTTGGGCTCAATATTGGTTATGATAAATCGTTTTGTTTTTGTTTTTGTCGTTTGGATTTTTGGTTTAGTTGCTGACCACATTTGGTTTTTTATTTGTTAGCCAAAAAGCAACACTCACTAATTTAGTATCGAATTTTTTAATGTTGTATTTATGCAATTGGAAGACAAAACTCACCAGTTGGATAGGGTAGGCCAAAGCTAGGATATCCCGAGTAGCCACGTCCGGCTGCGTATGCGGCATAAGCTGCTGCCGGAAATCCTGTAATTATAATGATAAACATTTTAAAAGAGTAATAAATAAAAAATAAAAAAACGTTTGGTTATTAACTGTTTGATAGAAGGAGCACTTAGTTCTTAACAGTATATGTAAAATCTAAAAGAACTACGCTCCCTAAAAGGGTCTTGTATTTGCTTATTGAGAATCTGAATTTAAGTGGGCATAAAACGATTCTGAATTTTCTAAACGAGATTGGCTTTAAACCGACATTGCAATGAATTCTATAAATAAATAAGTTAAATGGTACGGGCCCTCATATCGTAATATTTGTATTAATTGAAGCTGCATTCGCTGGCTATTTGAAGTAGATGCCTTATTCCTAAAATTCTGATATATTTTAAATTTCTAACTAACGAATGCACAATCAGATTTTAATGTTAGAAGTATTGATAAAAATTGTTTTTTTCATTCCTACTGTATGAAATTCTCATCTGGCTTGGAATAAAAATGTCGTCTAGTAAGCAACAAAGAACTTAAAATATTTGCAAAAGTCTACTGATAAGGATGATGTGGAGACCTACGAAATGCAGCCTGACTTGCCATTAATTGTTGTTGCATTTAATAAAAATTGTGCTAGCAAAAATTTGTTTTTGAAGAAGGTCTTGAGCCTGAAATATTTTAATACTAAAAATGAGTTTCTATATCTAGAGTTTTCAAGTTATTCTAAAATAAACTCATATAATATTCAAATGATTCTAAATTTTGTTATGTAAAAATAAAAAAACAGTTGATCATTCCTACTTATTATATATCTAGAACTACTTGTATTGCTTTGTCAAATGAAATGTCACAACATTTCACAATCGATCACAAACTTACCGTCAGGAAGTGTCCCAAGACCCCACATAATGTTGTCTGCCATGGAGTAAATGAAAAGATAAGAAATATAAAATTGTTTTGTTATAAACACGAACACAAGCGAAGGTGTAGTGGGTGTAAATGTATAAAACGCTAACAGAAAAAATAATATTGAATACGTATCTATCTTAATATTAGACGCTAATCGAAAAAAAAAAACTAAAAGGGCAAGTGCCCTAGAGTAAAATAGCTAATACAAATAAGAGAAAGAAAAATATATAGATTTATATATATGTATATAATATAAAGACATTGAGTTATGTTTTCTAATGAAGTATAAAATTATAGTAATGCTATGAAGGATACACGGTGTGGCGCGATGTATCCTTACGCTATGTTTATATTAAGATATTGTGTTAGTGAATACATTTTGTTAAACATCTAGTACATTTGATTACAATTGCTACTGCGCATCTAGTGCTAGTAGATGCTAAGTATTAGTATATTATTGTTTTGACGATTGACGTATTTGGACTTATAAACTAGTGCAGTAGTTGCTTATATGACTATTAAGACAAGAAAAAAAAAGAAATTTAATACTATAATATTTTCTAAACACACTTTTCTAAACACATTTATTTAAGTATGTACGTATGTATGTATGTATGGCGCTGCTAGTGCCTCGCTAATCGTTGTCTGTCTTATCTTATCCCCCGAAGAATTGTGTGGCAACTGCTTGACTCTCTTCTACTAAGAAATTCAGAGTGTTGTGCACAATCACAATTCGAGGGCTCTATTATAAACTATGTTATCATCTAAGAGTGGTATATTGAAAATCAAATATTATTAAATAATCGAATTAAATAAACAATAAAGTACACATGTTGGTATAAAAATCTAAAATCTACAAGCAAAAAATGAAACAAATATAAAAAAAAAGATCTATAAAAAATCAATAATTTTTTCCGTTTCTCTGATTTCCGCACGTTGGTATCTGACCGATCGATCCACGATCCACGATAAGTCGTAAGGCTCGCCTTGTTTGTGCTATCCATGCGCTGTTACTCGAAGCTATTTAATAATCAAATTTAAGACCATCGAAAATTATTTAAATAATTTCGCTATTGCTTTTTACATGAAATATTAAATATTAAAGAAAAACCAAAAACATCTTAAGTATGTTTTTTTTTCGGCGCTATTAAACAGTTAGTAAGTACAGTATTACATTGTATAGCTTAACTAGGTTTTAATAGATGACACTTTACATTACACGTGATTATTTAAGCATGTTTTACAATTTTTCCATATCATCTTTTCCGCTTGGGCGTACATTAAGTTAATCAAATGTTCTTCTAATGCCACAATGAATTAGCAATATTGTATTGTGAGTCCACGGGTTGAGACCAAGTCGATCAATAATATTTCGTAAAATTCGAGATTCTTTTAAAATACATATGTACATTGTATCAAGTGTTAAGCACATTTTTTTCGGTTTTGCCTACAGTCAAGAGATGTAAAAATTAAAGCTAAGTTTACTAAAATTAGATTTCCTACTTTAGAAAAAAGAAAAATTTGTTTCTAGGTTGTATATTAGATGGACATTTCGTTTTTAGGTTGCAAAAAAATTGTGCTCCATTGAGAATGGTCTTCGTTACTTTTATCAAATGTACATACATATTTTTGGTTTAAGGAAAAAAAAATATTATTAAGTGTAACTTAAGTTTTAAGATTTAGTTAATGAATTTTTGGAATTGTCACCGGATGATTGCCTCTTTCGGACAAAATCTCACCGGGTTCATTCTGGTTCATTTTTAAAACGAAAATCAGTTTTGTGAGGTATCCGTGAGACCCACTTACGATATGCTACCTAAAATGCGTTTTTATATAGTAAATATATATCTAAATTGTTAGTCCTTTAATAATATCTAAGTCAAATTGATTTTTCTTTTAATTGGAATTAGTTTTCCATCTAGTTGAACTTTATAATGCAGATTTTGCCGATACATTAGGAGAATGAAGTAAATAATTGAAAAATTGATTTTACAGGATTAATACATAAGATGAAATTCCATGTTAAAGTTTATCTTTTAAAATTGAATTGTTTTAATTGTCATTTAAGTAACTAACAGTCGATGGCATAAACCTTTAATTGATAGCAAACTCAAAATTTATATATGATAAGATTCAGCTAAGTCCTTGAATATCAATTAAAAGTTGTATGTCACCGCTTCTAAGTTACTTAAACTTCAAAGTTGGGTTAAATTTTCAAACCAATCTCGTGGATACGACATAAACGAACTTTCAAACTCAATGACAATCGGCAATGTTCGACGTTTTGAATTATGATTTTCATTATTTTTCGCTACAAAAGTTGTTTTTATATTCTAAAGTGTTTTATATTCTCTTTACAGACATACAAGAAATAATGCTACAGATCCGCTATGATTTCTTAAGTTAAAAACGCTACTTAATTGTTATTAAATGATTTTAGTTGGTTGTTTTTTGTTGTTGTTGTTGTTGTTTAATTATGTTTAAATATTTGTCACGCCTTTGGAATTGTGGTACGTACAAATGTGGCTTCTAAGCCCCCTAAATTACGGATAACAAACACATTTGACACAACTTAGTGGCTAAGAGTTCAAACTTTTAATATACTTATACATATTAGAAAAGTTGTTCCTATGTTGTAAGCAACTTTTGTGTAGTTCGGCGTTCATTTTTTGATATATATTTAATTATTTATATTAATTGTAAGTTTGTTAAAATAAGCTAAAATGTCAAGTAAACTGCTAGAGCACTAGTTTCTTAAAACAATATGGCTTTTATAGAATTGTTAGTTATTCTACAGATAAATTAAGAAAATCCATTTTGTGTGATTTTTGTTAAGACATATCATGAAGAAATTTGTTCTTAATCCGCCGCAAAGGTTTATGCAAGTAAATGTTGTTGATTTGTATAGTAATGTGAGTAGGGAAGAGGAGAACTTTGTCGCAACCGGATTGGGGGTGTCCCTAGTCGTTTTTTTAAAAATATATTTTTAAAACTCTTCTGCTGAAAAAAATATTAAATTACTTCAGAAATTCAGTTCCAGAAATCGTTGGACAATTTTACATAATAAGTTTCCTTAGATTAAGCCCGGTTTTGCTGAGGACCTAGTAGGTCTATAAGTGGCTTCAGCCAGTCAATACAACTTAATCTACTTAAAATTAGAGATTATTGGCATTAAACAAAGAAAAAGTCCTTATTTGTGTGAGAATTGTCGCACGCCATATTCATCACTAGTGACAATTCTCTCACGAAATTTTATCACTAGAATCTACTTCTTTATTTTAAAAAATATTTGGACATTTTATGCTCTTATGTCGCAATTCTAAATCAATTTAAAAACCAATCCTAACTACAAGATGAGATCTTTGAGATGAGATCTTGTTTTTCACTTTAAAAGTATATTTGAGCAATGAGTTGAATTATAACGGTTATCGCCCTATTGTGGGCGTGGTAATTGTGTCAGAGTTTGTGGTCAGATTCCGAGCGAATTTGTACCCGGCAGTTGGTACAAGGTCGCCGCGTTTATGTCGAGACCTTGTACCGAAAGCAAATCGCTCAATGGATAGGCGAGTGTAGCCGTTGGACCACGCAAATGTGCGTTCTGTGCCGACGAAGCGGCAACGGCAGCAGCGGCCGCTAATGCGCCTTGAGCACTCTGAGGACGCAACTGATTGACAGCGGCGGCTGCCAAAAGCCGCTTATAGCCGACAATGGCAGCGGCATCATATAAAGAGGCGGCTTGAGGATTTGTAGCGGCGGCAGCGGCAGCGTATTGCAGCAGTGACGGACCGCCGCTGCCGCCGCCACCAGGTCCGGTTGCGGCAGCATGCAATGGTATAAGCGTGTGTGTAGGTGTGGCGCCGGCAGCTGCAGCTGCCATTGCATTGGCGATGTTCTGATGCTGCTGTTGTTGTTGCTGTTGTTGATGCTGTTGCTGCTGCTGCTGTTGATTGGCAGCCGCAGCGGCAGCAGCTGCAGCGGCCGCTGAGAAATGTGTTGGCAAGGGGTAGGGTGTGTAGCGGATCGATGACGCGGCTGGTCCACCTACGCCGGCAGCAGCAGCACCACCGAATAAACCGGCAGCGGCGGCTGCGGCGGCGGCGGCTTGTTGATGCTGATGGGCGTGGTGCGAATGCGCGTGATGGTGGTGATGAGCGCCTGCATGTGCGCTCGTTGCAATACTACTACCGATGAGACCACCACCACCCACTGAGCTACCGTTACTTCCCCAAACTACCAACTCACCGTAAGCGGATCGGCCAGCGGCACGGGTCTTCGCCAAATTGGCTGGTAGCATAACTTCCTTCGGCTGCGCCTTCTTGCATTCGACCTGGAATATAAAGAAGGCTGTCAGATGGAGTCGTACGTACATGTACATGAAGAATAAATTAAAGGTTCACCCTAAGTCGAAATATATGAAACCCCATACAATTTCCAGTAGGCAGGACCATATCAAATTGAAGTAAAAATTTTTCGAACTATGATATCGATTTTTAAACACTGGTGAACCTATAATTCACTCGCACAATGTTCGTCTGCAAGACGTCG
Source organism: Suillia variegata (assembly GCA_949127995.1). Taxonomy (NCBI): domain Eukaryota; kingdom Metazoa; phylum Arthropoda; class Insecta; order Diptera; family Heleomyzidae; genus Suillia; species Suillia variegata. The sequence goes on along the minus strand of OX421845.1, from coordinate 26,660,577 downwards.
TGCCATATACTCTTACCATGCCTTAAAGGATACTCACCATTTTATTATTTATCTCATGGAAATGAATTTCACAAACTTTGTCTACCACATCCTCGCTTTGAAATGTAACGAAGCCAAAACCTGCAAAGAAAAGTCGAAGGGAAAATGCACAAATTAATAAATTAAATAATTTAGGAAGTGTTTGCTGGCTATAGACGGACGAGATGAAAAGCCGCAGTCAGTGCTGGAGCGCTTGAACATGAGATTTGAAATTTTATGAAATAAACCATCCAAGAAGCACAGCTGTACAGATTGTGTGGCTTTGAAAATAATATGACCCCAATGTAGCTAGCTGACTGTAGCTGAAGCTGGCCACTTGAAGGCAACAAGAAACAAAAAAAAAAAACAAAAAAAAACCCCCTGTCCAGAAGTTGTTGGTGGTGGTAGCCAACCGCAATCACAGCTGCAACAGCAGTGGCAACGTTTATGAATTCGTCATGATGATTCATTTCCAAAACCAAATGATGCAAAGAATCGTTCGATGCGTTTAAAATAATCTTGTCGGAAAATATTTTATGTTTAAATTGTTTTATTAAATTTGCTTTGTTCTCTAAAATTCGATAAAGGTTTAAAGTCATCCTGATTGTTTCTTAGAACATGTGAGAAATAATCTTTAAGATGCAATATTCAAATTGATATTTTAATAGCGAAACGCTTTTTCTTTGAATTTGTTTTGTATCTGGAAATAGTTGAACTATTTTTGATTATAGTGAAACATGTTCCTGCCAAATTGGTTCTTATTCGTAAGAAAAATCATTATGTTTGTCTAAGAAAATCAAATCAGCTGGAATTGGTTTGATTCCTTTAGTAATAGCAAAAAATAAAGTGCTCGATTTTGTACAAGAAGCTTGATCAAAATTATTCAAGAATTTACTTGATTCACCTTGACGAAGAAGAAAAAAACAGACAGGGTGCTAAAGTTAAGGAGCATTCCATTAAAAAGAAACTACAATCCTTAAATGTGTGCAAAGTGTAAAGCAGTGTGGCTGATATTGAAGCTAACATTGCCAGTGTAAATACCAAAAAAGAAACGGTCCAAGTAAAGGCAGCCGAGAGCAGCAGCGAAGGACTTTGTCATTTGGGGCACGTTACGTGTTGGCACTGCTGGCTTGTGCTGTAATTTCAGCAAATAAAGCGAACAGCATTCGCAACTGATGTTTCTACTAATTTGCTGCTTTTACTGCTTCTACTCCTGCTGTTGCTGGTGTGTGTGCCTGCCCGCATCCTTTAACCAGAATTCTCCAAAATCCAAACAGACGAGTGAGTGTGTTCCAACGAAAAACAAACAAAACTGGCGAAGACGCAAGATGGAATCTTTATTAGGGCCACCCAAAGCGTGCGCGTAAAAGACGTTAAACACAAAAAATACGCGCCGCGCCGGTTGAAGTGGCGGCAGGAGTGAAGAAACGCATTAACGCGTCTTCTAAAGGAAGCTCTCGCCAAACAATTCAGTTCAGGCTAAAGATGTGACGCTAAGGAGTGCGGGTGTGCAATTATTTACACGGGTTTTTAAAATTAAACACACGCGCAGCACCTGGAACCAGTCACACCGGATTTCGCCTTCATCGTTCAACCTCCGCCAGCCAGTCAGTCAGCAGAGCGACAAGTGGAGTAGCTGTGGGAAAATGCAATTAAAAAGCGGTCACAGTGGCAATTTCGCGGCAGCTCTCTTTCTATCTCATTTTTAATCCTTCTCTTTTGCTATCTTTAGAACACAAAAATAAAACAACAACATACAAAAGAGCGTGGTTGGTAGGAGGGGAATGATACAAATTGTTGTTGGAATGAACGTAAATCCGCGCTTTAATTCACCGTTTTGCTTTTTGTTGCCCCAAATAATCAAACAGACAAACAGGTCATTCAAGCAAACGCAACACACACACACACATACACAAATACATATTTAAGCATTTAAACGTCAAAATTGACAGCAGATGTTTGTGCCACATTTGAGCAGTTGTTGTTGCTGTAAGTGTTAGTGTTAGAAATAAAAGGGGCAACATTGTGCTGCGCTTTTTTGTTGTTTGCTAATTTTACCTTTTGAAATAAATTTGAATTTCCCGCAGGAGTAACAAACATGAATTGCACACTCATGCATGATATTGCCTCCATTCTTTTGATTTTTCATATCCCTAACATCACTGGTATCCCTATGGCTGAGGTTATGATTAGGGCTACCAACTGTGAACGTTTTAGATCTAAATAATACAAAAGATGTTAAAAAAAAAATAAGACCCGGTTGAAGTGGCGGCAGGAGTGAAGAAACGCATTAACGCGTCTTTTAAAGGAATCCCCGCCGAACAATTCAGTTCAGGCTAAGGATGTGATGCTAAGGAGTGCGGGTGTGTAATTATTTACACGGGTTTTAAAATTTAAACATACTCCTGGAACCAGTCATACTGGATTTTGCCTTCACTATTCAACTTTTATTTATAAGGACTCTTTTTTATGTACAAATATTTGTTTTAAGCTCCCTTTTGTTATTATTGACATTAGACCATGTTACGTCAAAGAGACAGCTAAATGTTGCAAACCACAAAAATAAACCATTACCAATCGATCTGTACAAAATAAACCATCCACTTGGTATCCTGTTTAGCCTTGGTTGCTGCTGCAGTTGGTTACCTGTCAAATATGTTTGCAAAACATAAAGATGGTTGCCCTACCAATGACCATAGGGTTGCCAAAAAAATAAAATTGTTTTCAATTTTAATATTATGAGTGCTTGGATGTGTTGTCCTTGGTTCTCGTTCTGAGTTAGTAAAAGAAGTCTCATGTTTTTGGCTCTACCTCTACCCCAGCTCATGTTCTCTGTATGGAATTGTTATTGCATTTGAGTTGAATCGCTTAAACGACCACAATATTGGAGGCAGTGTAAAATACAGTATAGCTATATATGTGTATATATGTATGCACGAGTATAGCTGCTACCCTGGCATATTCATGATTTATGAATGAACCGAGCAACGATAGCAGAACCAGTCGCAGCAAAGTTAAAATCGTCTTCTTTTACTTCTACTGCGAGTGCTACCTTTGCCACTCTATGGATCGATATAATGCAATTACGGAAAAGTTGGCGTTGCGAGTGGGTCAGCATGTGTACAAGTATCTCTGCCAATGTGCTGAAAAGGGGCGGTGGATTGGTGGTGTTTGTTGGCCAACAACAGGCGGCGGCAGCACAGGCAAAAGGCAGGACAAGCAAATGCACAGGCTTAGAGTGGTCATTATTCGGGCTTAGGCTAAAATTAAGGTACATAGTCTCGTGGAAACTTGAATTTAATTAAAGATCATAAAGTGGACAAAGGGAGAAGTTTGTGAATTTCTACTATTTTTTAAGTCAATTATTGATTTAACATCTATTTAGGATTTCATCCATAAATAAGTATGAAAGATTTACTATAAACCAAAATCGATATTAGATTAAGTTTTTTCGTAGGGACTAAAATTAGTATGGAAACTATCTTTGGTTATGCAGACACTAAAATATCCTTCACCATTTCATATACTTCTCATAAGCTCACTAAATTTCAAATTGTTAAAAATACGGCTTAAATCGTTAGGGCAGACAGTTGATTACCCGAAGGTACGAGGTCACATGAGGAATGTTACGCCTATTTTGTGGACTAAGTTTTAACAAAGCTATCAGAACAACATATCAAAATTTGATATTGATATCTGCATGCTTCTATGAATATGGAGATATTAATTAAAGTTAATTCAAAAACTTATATTCTCTTTTCCTACTAACTAATCCTTAGATATCGATATATCAATTGACATATAAACCACGCCTCCTTTTAGACTCAATATACTCTATTCCCGGGCATTGTATAGGCTACAAAAAAATGAAGGATTGTATTTTTCAACCCTACGTAATAACCGCAAACGAACATTAAATTTGTGCTAGAGAAAGACCTTGAGCCGAAATACTCTATTCAAATAGTTAATAGCCACTCTAACAAGCAGCACACTCCAAGGCGGTTGTAACAAAGAAGAACGAACAAAAACAAAAAATGGTACTCTAATACCCTTTGATTAATGACGTTCATTTTATTGACTTAAGCCTACTACAGTTGGCGAATTGGCAAGTGCGGTTCGGTTCGGTTCGGTTCGGTTCGCTTTGGTTCGGTTCGGTTAAAGGCGGAACAGAGGGCGGCAGCAACGCAAATGGCTGGCGAGGAGCGGGCAAGAATGCACATATAGTCCTTTGAATTATTGGTAATTTTATACGGTGCTTTGTGCCGCCAACTCGACCACATCGTGCCGCGCTTCACTGTGCTGTGCCGCGCTGCGCCACCTGTCAATCTACGCAACATTCATCATTTAAGTAATTTGCGAAATGATGATGATGACTTGGCGTAGCATTATTTATTTAGACTCTGGCAGAAGACCGTCAGTCGTCCACGTCTTCGAATCGTCGCTGGACAAGCACTTGCAATGTCACTTTTCTATTGCAACAATTACCGCAATTGCAATCGATCTTATGTCAACAATGGACACACAAAAAAAAAACAAAGTTTTAAATCCACTTTTACGAATGTATCGAATTAATAAAGAGTTAAACAACAACAAAACCGCAGCCTTTTTTTAAAATTGTTACAATTTTGGTTAATTATGTGAACTAGATAAAAAGTATCTATCAGATCGGAAGCAATTATGAACAAGCAAATAATGAAATTAAATTTCATTATCTACAATTTTCAATTGTAATGAAGAAGTAATGCTTCTGGACATTATCCAGAAGCGTTCAAGAATTTTATTTCAATGTAACCAATTATAATTAGTTATACAAATAAAATACTTTGTATAAATCTTCTCTAAAGCCTATAAAAATAATTGTACAATAAACAACTTTAATTGTCATTTCATTCCGAGAAGGTTTCGTAGTGTTAAAATAATTTCATAAAAAAATAAACAATGAATTTCTGATGAAGTATACATGCATGCATACATACATACATACATACATACATACATACATACATACATACATACATACATACAGAGTATGCATATTTAAAATTTAATATTTGCTTATTTTTGCCAAATGCAAACTTGATTGAAATGATAACGCTCGACAAACACATTTCTGCACAATTTACTTGGCCCGAGGCCTGCTTTTATATTAATGAAAATTAAGACGAAAAAAACAGAGGAACGAACGAAAGTAATTCCACCATAAATCCAAGCAAGTCAATTTAATTTAAAGCAAAACTGGAGAGAACAAAAAAAAAATAGAGAGAGAGAGAGAGAAAGAAAAAAAGTAATAATAACAACTTGAGAATAAGCTGCCTGTTGAAAATTAATTGGATTCAAGACTAATAATAACAATTTACTTCATTTGTTCGGAAAAACGGGAAAAAAGAAAAACAAACAGAAAAAATGAAAAAAAATTATGAGTTTGCCTATTTCCGCTTGCGGCTCGTGTCGTCGCGTCACAAGAAAAATGTGTTTTCATTTTTTTCCCGACGGCTTTGCTCCTGGTTTCTTGCTTCCTCTTCTTCATATTCTTATTTTCATTTTTTGCTTTCGCCCAAATTTTTTTCGTCGGAATTTTTCTTTCATAGTATTTTTATATATTGTATGTTTTTTGTTGTTGTTTGGTCTTTGCGGTTATATATAGTAGTCTCATATATCATCTACCGCTGTGTTATATTTTACTTGCTGTCATGACCGTGTACCACAACTTGAGACGCTGCTGCCGCCGCACGATGAACTCTTTTGTTAAACTGGGCGGTGAAAAAATAAAAATGCTGCTTTCAAATGGCTTATATGGGAAATTAAACGAAAATATTTATTTAACAAAATTCTTAATTGCTATGGAAAATTAAACATTGTTTTGATTTGTAGTTCAGTTCATTGCGATCTAAGCTATATTGTTAATATTAATAAAAAAAACATTTTGCTTTATTGGAATGATTTTAATCAGCATAGATATGTATTACTATTATCCTGTTGTTGTTTGTCAAAAGTATCATAAATAAAATCAAGCTTCTTTAAGGATAAACTTTCTTATATATCTTTGCTTATATATTTGTGGGGCCACAAAGTCCTGTCAATCTTCCGGCCATAATTTAATTTTTACTTATGTATATACAAAATAGTCCCTTAGATAGTTTAAGGTTTGAAGGAACTTATTATAACGCTTTCACACTGTCACAGTCTTAAACTTCATAATTAAGTTGATTTTTAAACAATTCATTCGGTTTCTTATTTCTCCGTCTTTGAGAGTGTCTGAAAATTCCATTTAAAATTTCGAATTAGTTTCACATTTTCCTCTAGATATCTACAATAAATAAGATTTAAATAATTTTGGAAACTGTTCTCGCAATGGTGAATCTCAAGTTTTGACGTCATTTGAAGCATTAAGCAAAACCTTCAATTTCGAAACTGGAATATAAAATTGGAAATCTTTCCTAAACTTTTATTGCAATCTTATAATTGTTAAATGAATTTTAATAGGCTTATAAAGTTCACTTTGTCTTATTCTCAGCGCTTCTATATCTGCGAGTCCGAATGAAAGTACACTGTGCGCCATCGTCCACCCACATGGGTCGATTTCGCAGCTGCCAACTTGTTTGTTCCCTTATTTGAAGTTGTCGTTTGGGCATTGTCGTCGTCGTCGTCTTTGTCGTCCCAGTCTCAGTCCCAGTCCCAGTCGAGGATGGAATAAATGAAGGACTTGAAACTGCTACTTCAGCGCAAATGTTTGTGCGCAACGCGACGCGACACGACACGACGCGTCTTCGCCTGCATTAAGGACATAATTTCTTTTTTGCTGCTTATTTTCTTTATCCGACTTCAACTGCTGTGCTCGTCTGTTTATACTCCACATACGCACACACGTACACACGCATACACAATAACACTTTCGAGTCATTATTGTTGTTGTTGTTTTGCTATCAAATCACTCGAAAATCAAATAAAAATAAAATACAATTCTGCATTTTAAATTCGATTTAATTTGCACGTGAGGAGGAACTCCTTTGACCAGGATTTTTATTTTGATTTTGATTTTTATATGAATTTGTATGCATGTATGCATGTGTGTGTGTGTGTGTGATCGCTATCCTTCGCTAAGTCACTGCACAAATACATTTGTGTTTTATATATGTGTGTATATAGATATTTGTGTATGTGTGTGTACATACATCTGTGTATCTAGCGGATAAACGCCAAGTCAAGCTGAGTTTATTGGTAAACAATGTTTTTCTATTAATACCTATGAACGAATGGATGACAAAAAAAACAAAAACAAAAACAACAACAAGAACAACAATAACAACATAAAAAAATAGAAGAAGAAAAAGTTATTTTCAATGTTTTGCTTCTTCGCCGTGGCGCCGTAAACTGTTTACGACTCACTGTTTTGGTGTCGATGTGGCTAGACGCTTGCCACGCTCGCTCCACCCGGTCCGGAGGCAAATAACCCCGGTGCGCGCTGCACTGCGTTGGCTTGGTTAGCTTCCGTGGTGTTACTGCTTACTTACTTTACTTTACTGGTTTGTTTGTTTGTTTGTTTGTTTGTTTGTTTGTTTGTTTGTATGACTGTCTGTCTGTATGTTTGTGTGTCTTATTTTTTTACTAGTTTGCCTCGTGAAGCTGCAAAATGTTTTCCGTTGATGGTGTTTGCAAAACAACAAAAAAAGTTAGAGTTATATTTTTTGGCTAGACCAAAAGAAATATACTCCACAGTCAAAATTGTTTAAGTTTATCTTGAAGTTTAACAAACAAAACAGGAAAAATTGTAAACAAAAAATTTTTTCGCTTAAATTGAAGATGCGAAACTTTTCCACAAATCACGATCGAAGATTATAATTTTAAAATTTTCGTCGCCCCGCGTGGAAGTGAACCTAAATGCGGATCAAAATGAGCGCTAGTAGCAGATTAAGCGCACTAACTCACCAAGCTATTGGACGCTTAAATACCTGCTGTATAAATCTAGAAAAATTATTTTTTAATTTAATAATAAACTATTGAAATACAAAAATAAATATACTCAATGAAACTTCAGTTTGTGGTATACAAATAAACAAAACCAAAAACAAAAAAACTAACGTAACAACAAAAGTAGTAAACTGTTTCTTTTTGGTCGCTTTGTCTCGACTTGGTCAGTGGGTTTGCATTTGTTTTCGAATTTATTGTCAATTTATGGCACAAATACACATAAACACAAATACTTAAACTTACATACACTCACTCACACACACACACGCACACAAACTTTAGAATTCTGCTCCTTTGACAGAAAGCATCGTAAAAATGTTTTGTTAGCGATTGTATTTACCTGAACAGCACAGGGAGCGAAGCGATACCAAGCAGGTTGGAATATACGACAGGTTGGAACATTTCCACAAAGTACAAATCAAAATAAATGACGAATGAGTAGCAATCGCGCGCGTTTCCTGCACATCGATTTAAGGACACATCATGCCATCAAACGGCAAGACGAGATGTGTCCAGCGACCGAAAGAAACGAAAACGAAATAAAAATCGGTTTTTTCTCTCTCTTTTTTTAACGAAAGAACGAACCAATGCACGAACGAACGCAGGCGAGCAGGAAGCATTTCCGGTCAGTAACGATATTCGTGACCGGAAATGTGTGTTCCTCTCGAATTTGAAAAAAAAAATAGTAAAGATAATATTTTTTTATATGACTACTTCCGTATTGCATTACTTCAGGGCTAACGAACAACAAATAAGTAACTAATATTCGAATTGGTTTCACTCGGTTTAATTTTCAGTTTTTTTTTTAAATAAAACTTTTTTCTTTTAAATAAAATATTTGAATTATTGTAATTTGAATATTTCTAATTGGTCAATTAAATCGATTAATAATTTTTACATTTCTAAAAATGTTTCAAATTATTTTTTTAAAATTCAGTTTTGATTGTCTGATTAATATCCCAATCCTTAAAATTTCAAATGTTAAGCCTTGAAATAGAGCAAATTGTTGTAATAACATTTGGTTAAATTTTAATAGTAAAATTTTTACTCAATTTCGTATTTGCATTTGCTTCTTTTGTTATACTTTTAGCTTGACGACCGGTTACTGCTACTATCGGTTCATACCACGCCTGGCCCCCTGGTATTACATAAATCCGCTGTGAGTCGGCCAGAGGTGGGAAGCAGAAAGGCAGCAGAACTTTTGACTTGTGGCGCGGTGAAGCGTTAATTCACGTCTTTAGCGTTTATTTTGAAATCGGTTTAACTTGGTGGCGGAAGTAAGCTATGCGATAAGACAGCCTTTTGGGCAGCAAGCAGCCATGGGAATTAAACTGCAAATTGTGATAGTATTAAAATGAAAATTTATATTTTAACTAACTGCTTGAATTTAATCGCTTTCATCTTAAAAGTGTAGGAAAAATCAAAAACTTTGGTATCAAATTTTTTACTTAAAATATCGGAAACTTAAGCATATGTAAAATTCATTGATTTTTATATTTATAAAGATAATTTTCTCAATTTCTTAATAACGAAATTATTAATTCTACTTAAAAATTATACTACAAATATCAGAAAAACCAAACATTTTTGCCAATTCTATAACAAAATTGCTTAATTGGTAAAATGGGTCAACCGAATCGTCTACTGAAGTTCAACAGGAAAGACGTAAGAATTGCAATCCAAAATGGACACAGTCTCTAAAGAAGATATTTGAGCAGACGTAAAAGAAGGAAGGAATGTCCAACACCTTTTATGCAAGTGCATGACTCTTTGTTGATGAAGGTTACAAGTCCATGAACTTGACTAAAATTCGAGCTCTTTATGATATAACCAGAAAAATCTTAACAAATCATGATAACTTTGTTCTGATGTCTGGAACATTTGTGCTATAACAAAAAACCTGAAGCGAAGTTAACATTATCTTCCAAATAATGATAGGAAGTAACCTATGTGAGGCATTTGTCGTTACAATTAACATAAACTAACTTTGATTGACCTTATTTTAGTTTTAACAAAATTCATAGAATCAAATGATGGCATAACTTTGTGATTAACTTTGAATTACTAAACATTTAAAACTTCTTTCAACCTGTCAATTTCATTATTTGATTAATTATTCATAATAATGCGTTTAATTGATATCACTCATACGTCTCCAAGTTTTGGGAAGTCTTTAGACTGCATTGAAATTGTCATAATCCAAATTTACTTACATATTTATACAACTTCAGCACTTAATAATCCCGCAAATAGTAAAAAACATTTAAACCGAATTGCAACAGAATTCGGCATAATTAAGAGTTGAAATAATCGCATTTTTCTTTGCCATGGGATGTCATGAATTCAAAAGTTACTATAAAAGTTTAATATAAATCTGGTTAAAATAATTCTCATGAAATGATAAAATTAAATGCAACGAATTCGTTTAATCCAATTGTGTGTGTGTGTTATAAATAAAAGAATAAATAATTATTACTCATACGTTCCGTGATTTTAAGAATCCTTTATAGTCCATTAATTTGTAGTGCGGCTAATTAAACAATAAATTAAAAATGCTCACACAAAAGCGAACAATCGAAATGTTCGAAATATTTTTAAATATTAAAAGAAAAGACAGAAAGAAAGAAACAAAAAAATCTCAACAATGATTTGCAGACAGAGAAGACTCTTGTGGGATTCCAGTTTAAGTGCTGCCCGATAGCGTAATTTTCATTGAATGCTTTGCTTTGGCATGGCGTGCCTGGCATGAGATTTAAATTGTCTTTAATTGTCAACTTCTGCTGTTGATGCTGCTGCTGCGTTGCACTGCGTCGGCGATAGCAGTTGTCGTTGACAGTATTATTAAAATAAAAACATGAAAGGACGAAATTTCGCATCGTTTCGAATTCGCTTCGCATCGCATCGTATCGCATGCGCATCGACGAGTAAATTTCGGGCGTAAAAATGACGTTGAATGCAACAGCACCATTTGACATTATTTTCCATTTTTTATGTTGCGTAGTTTTTGTCGCTTTTGTCGATGTTGTTGTTGTTGCTGTTGTCAACTCAGTTGACATGTCATTTCAATTGAAGAGTCAGCAGCACCTGAACCAACCAACCAACCAACCAGCATCGCATCGCACAGCGCAGCACATCACAGCATAGCGTCAATGTTTCAGATCCAATAAGATCGATGCGAAATGTCAACGAAAATGCGAAGTGCCAGAGCGTTCGGGGGGAGGGGGGAAACACTAAAATGATGTTAAGAGCGTGATGTGACAATGTGTCAAAAGTAATTAGGCATTGCATTGCACGGAGCAAAGACGAAGAGAGAAACGAATGCGCAGCACAAACGAAATGAACATGGATGGCGCTTGTCATGTCAACCTGTGCCAGCAATCAGCCGCATCAGGCACACCATCAGCACAAGCATCAACATCCGGACATCAGCATCAGCATCAGCGCTAAAATAAATCGAACAGAGATACGGAGCAGCGAGCAGCAGCAGCAATGACAACGTTGACAACATAGAGCAAGGAAGGTCGTCGTTGGAAAAATGAAAAAAAAAAAAAGAAAAATGTAAAACAAAAACTACCGACGAACGAACAAACGAAGGAAGAAAAAAAAAAACAAGCAAAGAAAAAAAGAAACATTGTATTACACACTCAGGAATATGAAACACGATTTCTGGCACCCGCGCAACAATAAAGCAGACATGCTACTGCAACAAGCAATATTGCGCTTAATTGGACACGGGAGAACACTTTTGTACAGCGCCAGCGTCAGCGACACACTCAAAAACGATAACGGGACCAAGAGTTGTAAATTTTTGGTATCGTTTTTGGCAGCATACCACAAAGAGTATTACTATAAAAATAAACAAAATTTTTATTAACGATATTGTTTAAACCAATTCGAGGATGCACAGGCGAGGCACGAAAATTAATGTCACTCATACGCTCGGTAGTTTCAATGAAAAACCACTAACAGAAGACATTGTTACTATAATACCGAAGATACTCGTACGTGAGGTAACACAATTAAATCGTATTGAAATTAAAAATTGCATTTGAACTGCGAGATTTATTTTTCAATATTTATTAAATGAGTAATGCTAGAAATTAAACATACTAAAAAACCAACAAAATTAATATTAAAGATGTAGTTCGAATTCTTTGAACGTTTTGAAATACTCATATTCAGTTGATTATAATTGAATTGGTGTGATTCTACAGAAAACTTCAGCAATAGGACGGCAAATTGTCAGCAATAGTTCTACGGGAATAGCAATACCTATTGCTGACAGAAGGCATTACTTTTATATGAGTCATGTCCTTTGTAATGTGAGGGATGCTTTTTTATTTTCGTTTTGTAAGTGAGGTTGGTGTTAATAACCAAAAAATCTTCCGTTTTTGCTTACTTGAGAAACGGATAAGGTCGCAGTGAATTCGCTTTCTCTTGAGAAGTGGATGAGGTTGCAATAACAAATTGATTCCTAAATGTATGACATTAAAATATGGTATAATCATTACTCATTGTGCCGTTCAGTAATGAAAAAACTTTTTCAAGAACAAAAAAATAAAATTTCTCATACCTTTTTGTAAAAAAAATAAAATGAATATTTCACAAACCACCAAAGATATCAAGAAATAATCAGAATGTTGAATATTAAAACCAAAATAAAATTTAATTTCTGGATATTTCTTTAATTCTGGAGAAAGCAAAAATGGAAAACATCGTGAGACCACAACAACAACAACTCTGTCCAACTGCACCATGTAATCTAAAAATGTGGCACAAAGATGTTGAGGTTCTTGTGCACCCTTTAGTGGGCATATTGTATTTGGCTTGAAGTTTTTAAGATTGAAATATACTCAAGATACTTGTAGATAAAGACAAAAAAAAATATATATATATATATTTACAATTGTCTGTCTGTAAACATTCCTTGTTAATACAAAAATGTGACAAACATTAGAGATATTAAGCTGAAAAATTGCACGCTTATTGCTCATATCTTAATTTATGATCACGATCACTAAATGATATTTGGTGTTTATTGCCAACACGATATCTTGAAAACAATCAGAAATATTGGGTTGATATTTTGTACAAAGTTGAGCTTGTGACAAATCTGCATATTAAATGTATAAAGTGAGGCAAGTAGAAAGTTGTCCCTCTCCCTTCCCTGAGGGGAGTTCCTTCTTTCCTAACCTTATATTATTCAAAAATATTTTATACTCATATTTATTTAATAGAAAATGAACACAATATTTAAAAGGAAAGATAAACAAAAATAAACAATTTAATAAAGGTAGTTCAGTAGCGTCGGTAAAATAAAGCACAGGGGTTAAAAAAAATTTTCACATGAGAATGTGAAGCACTGGGTGGAGGGTTCATAAACTTCATAAACAAAACCCAAAGGAGAACATCCTCATCTCTTATTCGATGCATTTCTAATAATCGGTAAGACCGACTAAAATTATTATTTTTTTTTTTTTATTATAGTTTTATAAATTCCTAGGGACAACTAATTAGGAAAATTAAAATCACTTACCTCTGTGTCGGTTGGTCTGCTTGTCGAACATAAGCATAGCGTCCTCGATCTGCAAAAAATCGAAAAGAATTGAAGAACGAAAATAATTAAAAAAGTTACACTAACATTTTTTGTTTGTTTTTGTTTTTTGTTCTATTTGGTTTAAAATAAAATAAAGTAAAGTAAAGTAACGAAGTTGTTTCTTTTGAGTTTCATTAACTTTAGCAGTTTGTTAGAAAGAAAGTAAACCCAAAGTGTGAGGAGCGCCTCACACTTTGTGTGCGCCCTTGACTGAAGTATGTCTCAATTAAAAAAAATCAACGCGCGCGCTCAATGTCATCAAAACTGCCAATTGCAATATGCTGCCTGCCACTTTATTTTGGCGTTCTCTCAGCGTTGATTAAACGCGCACATTGAAACTTGTTTCGAAACTCTGGCCAATACAAACACACACACACGCACACGCACGCACAGCCGGTTTCAGTCAACAAGACCACAAGCAAAAGTTTTCCCATTATCTCTAATAACTGATAATGGTTAGTTTAGCGCGACGTCACAGTTAGTGCCCGATTTACCACCGCCCCTTTCGGTCTGTCCTGCTTCTCATTCTCTTTTCTCTTTTCTCCTTCGGTTTTTGTTCGGAAGTTTATTTTAAAATTTGATTTTGACGTTTGTCGAAGCTGTTAATAACCATGGGCTTGGCTCGCTTCGCTTATGCTCGTTCGAATAGCAAAATAAAGTTGTTCCTTATTATGTCAAAAGCACACGCTACTTAGTCTTCTGACGATAATGAACGGTTAGCTAAATTGTATATGACGGGCAGTGTCATCAATGTGTATAGTAAGTAGATGGCCCCTACCTGAGCTTATGTTATGTGATAACAAATTGAAAAAATTTCATGTGTACTTGTTTCACTAATATTTCGATATAAGGCCACTAAAATACCTTTATTGTACTTCTGGGCACTTTAAGTAATTTATTTCAAAAAAGTCCTTCAAATAGCAACAAAATAGAGTACTCTGGAGTAAAATTTAAATATCATCAATATTGATACCAGCAACGAAAGTCAACGATTTTTCGATGTATCGAACAAAAAACTATCGATATCACATTTTCGATATTTGGTTTAACATCTACGAAATTAAACTTCAATCACAATGAAAAACTTCGATATAGTGAATAAAATGAAAAATTGTTTAATATTTATGAAATTAAATGTCATTCACAATGAAATCAAACAAAATGAAAATATCACACTTTCTATCATATATTTATAACTTGTAAAATGTTATCACCAACAAACTTTTGTTAATGACGCAATTGCTTAATGCTCAAAGTAATCGAGAAATTAGTTTCAGGCGTTAAATCGAATTTAAATATTTATATCGATATCATTGTTATATAGATTTCTAAAACATTGATGTTATATCCGATATATATATTATAAATATATCGAAGTATCGACATAAATTCTGCAGTCTTATTTTAGAGCGAAATATTTTTCAAACTTGTTTTTAAGTTAAGAAAATCAGAAAACCTTGACTTTAGATCTTGATTGAACTAATCTTAGATTAGACATAAGATTAGGCAGAGTTTCCAAATATCATTAGGCACTCAAAATGTCAACAGAAAAGAAACTATGAACATTTAGACAATATTAAAATTCTCTTACTAGATTTAAACAAGTATTGAAATACTAACAACTTGCTTCCCCATCTGAAAGTTAAACAACAAAATCCTAATAACAATAACTACAATTACAATTTAGAAACAATGCAAATAAAATGACAACAACAGAATTTATTGTCACATTTTCACGACGCTTTCGGCGTTTCCCCTCCTCATCTCCCGTAGTCGTATAACCCAAAATGTTATTAAAATGATTTTGACAACAAACGCCACAAAACTGCCCAAGTCCATGTTCCTTTTCCATTTCAGAGTTTTGCCACAGAGTACTCAAGCTACTGCTTTGGAAAATCACTGCCAACAAACGTGGACTTGGTAGTTTTATGTACGTGTACGGCTGTCGATGTTTTCTACCAGATGCCGAATACTCATTTAAAATTTAAGGAGTAACATTATTGCGCGCCTGAGTAAGTCCAACAACCGAAAAAAGCGCACAATAATGCGATGACAGAAAAGACAACAATAACGAAAACAACAGCAACAACAACCAAAAAAAAAAGTCATGAAAAACACCAGCAATGGCAACAACAATAAGAACCATCACCACGTCTATGAGCCACGTTAGAGCCAACCAAGTTTATTGTTTCCATCATGAAGTCTTGACGGAATTTCACTAAAGAATGAAAGAAGGAAAGCAAAGGAAAACAAACAAATCCGGATGGTAAAATACACAGATACAGATATATATACACACACACATACACACACATAGCGAAACCCACACAGACAGACAGAATGACGGAAAGAAAGATTCAAATTCCGCTGGTATTACAAAAATACGCCAGAATTAGAGGAACTCTCATTGCGGAAGTGACACAAGTCGCGCACAAGTAGAAAATAATATGAAGCGTTTTTTGTTGTTGTTTGTTTTCTTTTTCATCTGCTCTCTTTTTATTGAATAATTTTAAATGTTATCCTTGGTGCAGAAAAGAAATGAAAAGAAAAATAAGAAAACGAAAACGAAAACGAAGGATAATGTTGCGACGGATGCAAGAAGCACATGCTGCCGCTTGAGCGATTGAAGCAGTCGTCTGTGTAAATGTGATGCTTACTTGAGCGCGCAATTTGCAGAGGACGCGCGCGTATTCCGCGACTACTTTCAAACGTTGAGGAACAAACGAACTACGTGGCCACCGCCAGCACCAGTGGAAGGTATAACAACGGTGACCATATTTCCTGCAAGTAAGTCGGGAGGAAATAAATGGGTCACAGCCGGTTATTCGTTGGGAATTGTCTCTTAAAAGCAATCAAAATGTATAGAGAAAATATTTTATATAAACATTTCTCGATGCAATTTTGACCTAAGGGTCATTTTACGCATTGGCCAATCCTAACCAGGAAATATACAAAATTCTTAAATCTATATCTTATGTGTCGATATACATATATACATTTTTACATCGTTTCCGGTTTAAGATAACATTGGGGATAGTTAAAAAAATTCCGAGACTATTGGTCACCGTATACAACAAAAATAATCAACATTACAGCTTCGGGACGAGAACAGCGCTCGTAAATGAAAGTAAAAGTGTTGTACTCCTTCCTCATCGCCATTAATAGGCGCTCCCCCAGGAATGCATCATTCCGTGTTGTAACTCCATCCATTAGGATGCCATCATTCGAATGTCGCTTCTTGACCTCAGGTCTCGCGCGGCTCCGAAATGAAACTCAAAGTACCGCCGTGCCGTTAAATTCCAAAACATTTACGATGCAAACTTCACACTGACAAAATGTTTGTTTGCCACATCAAAGAGTTTACGACACGACATGGTGCGGCGGCAGCGTTCGTTGCACGAGCGTGTTGCACACGTTGCACTATAAAGACGACAGCGGCGGCGGCGACTACGACGACGATGACGACAACAACATCGACAGCGAGGGCGAGGACGAGGACGAGGCAGGCAGCCATGGTTGGGCACCGTCATCGTGTTGTCATAATGAAAATGGCACGACGTTCAAACTGCCGCCGCATGACATCACGTGCGGTAAATTTTATTTTTACAACATTGCCAAGGAACTCGCCCGACAAGGAGGCAAGGAACATCCAAGCAGTGTTGCAACAACGTTCGTTCGTTCGGTCGGTTTCGTTGTCGTGTTGGTTGCAACAGCAGCGGACATTAATGTCGCCATTGTTGGAACGACATTCGAAATTGCCCTTTACTGCCTTTTACTGTGTTTGACACTCGTGCGCGAACACTAATGGGACTCGCTGACTTGGATATGCAAATATTTTTTACTTGCTGGAACAGGAAAGCCCGACGTCGAGAAAATCCAGTTATTTAGAAAAGCGGTATTCGAGAAAATCAAGTTTCTCTTGAAATCGGGTTCTCGAAAGATGGATTCCCAAAACAATATTTTAGGTATACAACTTTATCGAGTAAATCATGTTTGAATGAAATGGTCAAGAATCGCTTTGTTGCATCCAATGAGTTTAAGAAGCAATATCAACAGGCAATCTGAAAATGACTATTCTTAGTTATGAAAAGATGCATTTCCACGCTACAGGTATCAAACGTTTGGAGACCAAAAGACATTTATTTGGGTCTCTTAAATCAACCAACATCTCCTTCTTAGGATGATTCTCCTTTTTTTAAATAATAGTATTAATCCCACTAATGGGATTCCTTGTGTCTTATAAGACAACAAATCGATTTGAAGAAATGTTGCCCATTTAATTTTTAACATTGATGGGAAAAGTTTCCTTACTTCATTAGGATAACACAAAAAATAGGTCAAAATGGCGACCATTTACGCCTATTCCCGTGGGCAACAAAAAAAAAAGAACATGATAAATTCACAAACTCGTTGTAAATTCGACCAAACATTCCAGCAAATCGCAAATTACTTTATGTATATTGTGGTTAAAATACATGCATACATACATACATACATACATACATACATACATACATACATACATACATACATACATACATACATATATTGAAAACAAAAAACGAAATGAAACATTTTTTTAATATAAAATTAAAAATGGACACATCCTACTTCCCACTAACAAGGCTTTTCAATTAACGGCCTCACATGTAAAATATTATTTTGTTTTTCTCTTTTTTGTTGTTGTTGTTGTTGTTGTTGTATTTAAGCTGTTTACAAACAAAACGAACTCGCCCACTAATTAACGACTTTGGCGGCAGAGTATGAGTACTATCGGGTGAGTGTATAGATGGGCGGATGACACAGGGTGAGGACACTGGCTCAGTGACATAACAAAAGTTTAAAATTTGTTGATTGTGAAAAGTTGTCCAACCGTTAAATGAGATACAATTACGAGAATTATGCAGGGACAATGTCGGCGAACGCGACAACAGCGGCAATGGCGACAGCGGCGGCTATGAGCCGCCATCTGGACGACGATGACGACAACGACTACGACGACGCAAAACCGTTAATTATCATTAAGCCACAAATCCATACAGCGCTCGAAGGTATTATAAGTTCATTTGAATTTCGCGAATTTCTGCTTACAAAATTTGTTGTAATATGGAAATTGCATTTATTACAATTTAATTGGGCTAAGCCGAAAGTAATTCTATACATTAACATGGAGAATGTCTCTCCAATATGAACAATTTTCTCCAGAATTTAGATGAACCTATAATACTGTGCCTAACTGTCGGCACTGTTGCCAATGCAGATTAATTTTTGCAACCGCTGTGGATTTCAGGGTTTTGTCATTAATTGTCAATAATATGGCGATCGTCTGCTGGCTGCGCTGTACACTGCAACCAAACGACGACCAAAATATGCATACACATTTATTTGTTCGGGCTGTGGCAGCGACCGCGACCGCAACCGGCTCTGGGGTCAGAACGCCAAAAAACTCAACGCTGTAATGGTTGGAGGACAGAGTGCATCGAAGTGCTTGCATAATTATTTTGTGTTGTGTTGGTATCTTTTTTGTTGTTGTTATTGTTGTTGTTGAATTTTTGTTGAAATATTTTTAAATATATGTTTTTCATTATTATTATTATTATTTAATGTTCTCTCGCTGCCAGTGCAGCACATGCCGGCTGCAGCATCGTTGCTGTGCCGAAACTGCCCAACCACAAACTTTAATTCTATTAGCAATCATTAAAAATATCTCCGCTACTCAGGCGGGAGTTGAATCGCTGCGGTTCGGCTGGGTGTAATTTGCCAGCCCAGCCCTGTTGGGGTAATTTTATTTAAATCTGAATTCATTAATTCGTCATAATCCGCAATCATGGCAACTTCAAAAAGCCATCAACGGCACGGCACGGCGCGGACCATTATTATAATCAGAGCAGAGCTTCGAGAAGTGTATACAGGGGGCGGTGGTGATGGTAGTGGAGGTGGTGTCGTCTCTCCAGCGAGCTGTTAGTTCTGCAATGTATGGTATGTGCTGTAGACGACATTAACAAAATTTTTTTAAACTCAACAGAATTTATGGAATTTTTTCAGATAATTGTTTAAGAGTTTTAGCTTCGGCAATTTAGACGCTTAAATATGCTAAACTATTTTGGAGACACCTTTATTAGATGTGGGCGTTGTTCTTATCCGATCGCGACCATTTCTGTCTGTAGTTTCTTGTTACAACTTTAAATATAAAACAAAATACCATCAATTTAATAACAGAGCTTAAATAATTAACACCAAAAGAAGATTTCATACTTAAACATAATTTCCTTGGTATAAGGCAAGTCATGCAACTGGCATAAATAATGAGGTTAAAAAGGTTCAAACGCCGATTCTTAAATTAACTCTCGTAAAAATGGAGCTATCGGATTAAGATTCAATACTACTCAAAGATTTATATATGACGGCAAGTTATTGAAGCAGAAAGTCAGCTGTCAATCAAGGTCGTACGTCGAAAATGTTGATACAATCGAGTTGTTTGTTTTTTCTTGCAGCAGCGCTGACAATTCCCTTTACTCGTTTCGAAAGTTCGTAAGCGATCCCAAATGTGTAATCGACCAAAATTTCCAGTTCTTACGGAAATACTTGTACATCAACGATAGCTTTTCTACTTTGAAATAAATGCGTTTGTATTTTAGAAGATACATATGTATGTACGTATGCGTGTATGTCCCTATATGCCGGAGAGCAATATCTCAACATTGTCGACCGCAAAACTCTACTTCCAAAATCCGGCCTCAAACTTATGAAGAAACGTACAGAAGCGAAAATTTCATTTCCTTTAATCCCAGGCGACTTGCGCAAGCTCCCAATCCACTTAAACACGCTTAAAGTCGCCTGCAAAGAAATCAACGTCGTTGTTGTCGTTGTCGTGTCGTCGTCGTCGTGGTTGTCATCGTAAATGCCGCCGCCCAATGCACAAATTCATTACCCACCAACCAACCATCCGTCCGTCCGTTCGGTTTGGTTTGGTTCAGTTGGTTGTGGTATTTCGAGCTCGTTAAATCTTCATGGGTGTTGTTTGATTGTAGTAACAGGATAATTTTCGGTTATTCATCTTTCTCTTTGCTTGATTGCAACAATTTATTCTGTCGTCAGTGTTGCCATTGCCCTGCTGAAGAAGGAGGAGAACGAAAGGGGAAAGGGGAAGAAGAAGTAAATCTAACCGAACCATCATGTCCTACCAAGCAAAGGCATATTGTGCCCGGGCATAAGTCTCAATCATGTCAGTTTTTCTTTCTCTGCGTCGGCCGAACTTGCCCGAGTTGTGACCAAGTGTTATCGTCGTGTGTTGACAATTGTGGGCGGACGATAGCAGTCAGACAGAGCCGGACGAAACACTAAATTCCTACTGTCAATTTCTTTAAATCGTCATGGCAGTTTCAATATGTCCTATAGATCATTGTGTACAAGATGGAATGAATTAGGTATCACCATTTTGGCAAAGCGGATCTGGGTAAATTGTCTCCCAAATATGGGCAACAGAATATTTTAAACCTAAGCTCTGACTTTAATGTTCCAGTTTTATTTTATAATCTTCGACTGTATCAAAACTAATCGAAAGTTTAAGGTTTGAAGGTTTTGTTATCAAATGAATCCTTAACTCAGGTTTAAATTTCAATTTAACCGAACGGTTATGGCCTAACAGAGACTCTAAAATATTTGCTTGTCCTTAATGGATTCTGAATCATTGCTTTTTAAATCCATTCATTCGCATTTATTTTAAGAATACTTTTTAATGAAAAAAAAATCGAAATTTATAAACAAACTAAAAGTTTAATTTCCGACACACATCGGACAAATAACAACTCAAATTTTATTTGGTTGATGAATTGCAATCGAAATAGTTAACAATAAAAAAAAAAACAAACAAAAAAAAATTGCCAAAAATTTGTATGTATTTAGTAACAATGCCGTTGCAATGTCCAACTTATTTGGGGAAAAATTCATAGCCACATAAGCCGAGCCAACTAATCGATAAGCAACATCATGATGCATTGCAAGTGGGTAGACACCTGCATTTGTGGCAACACAATGCCATAATGTCCAACCGGAAGTGTTGGTTGTGTCGAATGTTGAATGTGCACACACACACACACTCACACACATATGTAAGCAATCGGATGGTTGATGTTGATGCATTATGGGCATCACCGTTGCACTATTGTCGTCTACATGAAACTGCTGCTGCTGCTGATGATGATGATGTTGATGATGATGTTGATGACAACAGGAGAAAGAGCTTAGATTAACTTTGTGTGCTACAAAACAAAAGTACGTCCGTTGTCGTTTGCTTGGATTTGAAATGAGCCAGAACGACTTTAACTGTTCGACCATTAAGTGGGCTCTTTCTTTGATTCGAAAAGCTTGTATAAAGTAAGTAAATAAGCAGCTTTTCGCATAAACATTATACTCATTCGTATGTACACATTGTCGATTTGACATTCTCTACTAAATGAGTTGAATGAATAAGCATGCATGTTCATTTGTACTGCACACAACAACAACAACGACAACAACTACAACGACAAAGGCATTTTGCCGTATAATTGTATGTATTCGAACATGATACATATAAATTTACATATGCACTTGTAGTAGAATATGTCTTGTATTACCCGCAATTGAAAAAGTCAGTTCAAGAGTATTAAACTATTATAAAATTAATTAAATGTGTTTGTTTAATATATAAAAAACTGATTAATCAAAGGGTCAATAAATATCAAATTCTGCTTAAGAAACGTTAAGGCTAATTCACATGCTAACTTTCTTCAATCTTCAACAAAATTTTGTGAGACCAAGATAAACAAAAATAAATACGAGGAAATGAATCATCATGATTATTTCAAATAATTTAAAGGTCGATATACATAAATGCCATAAAAAATTAGATTTTGAATATTAAAAGTTGAAGAAAGTTGGAGTTTTTGAAATTTCTTTGACAAAAGATCGTGGAATAAGTGAGTGCTATAGACAGGTAAAAGGAGCGAGAAGTCTGGCATGGACTGAAAGACCGCTATTAGAATAAAATTTTAAATGAGATTTTGCTGGGTTGTCTATGTATAAGTATATATATAATGTCTAGCTTTATTTTAATATCAAATAAATATATTTGCACATGTAAATTTAACATGCAAGAAGATACAAATAAGATAAGAAAGTATTTTGGCCTACCAATACATTAGTAAACACGCTGTATATGGAATCTTCTTAAATTCATACAAATCTAATCAAGAAGTTTATTCGATTATGGCTTCAATTTGATTAACTATTTTAACCCATTAAGAATTTATTACTTAAACTGCAAGTTTAGAATTGATTTTACGCTTAGAAATATCGAAATGAGAGCGTTTTAAATAAATGCGAATGTATTTACAAAAAGTATCGCATGACACGCACAAAACTAAACCAAAATAAAATTGAAATGTATTTAAAGCCATGCATCGAATGGAATTTAACATATTTGATCGGAGGCGTTACCGCGGTGCAATCGATTTGCCATGCCAGATTTACGCAACAGCAACAAAAATAACAACTAGTGATATGTTAAAATCTAGAAGACACTTTGGCAGCGCCCGCAACACCGACTATACACAAAACACTCTACATATACATATACACACACACACCTACCCCCAAGCATAACGTATGTGAATAACGCCTAAACATGAACTTTAAAAAATACGAACAAAAAAAAATTACATTAGAATTGCAAATTGGGAACTGACACACACAGCGAAATAAAATGGCGCACTTCCGCATCCGCAGGCACAAATCCACATCCACAAATTTTTATGACAATAACTTAAGTGCCGCGTTTGACAACGTTTGAGAGCTCGGTCGCAACAAGACGAATAATAACATAAGAAATAACAACAACAACAACAAATAGCAGCAGCTAAGCAGCTCCTAGCACAAAACAATAACAATAAAGGAAAAAAAATTATTCGAAATAAATTTAAAGCGGCAAGAAAAAAATAAAGCAAATACACAGCGCAATTGAATTGAATTGCCTGCGACTGACTCGTCCTCGTCTTAAGCAATCGAGCGTAGGCTTGCGTTTTAACACCACCCGTCACTGCCAAGGGCCTGCTTGCTCCACTGCCTCCCTCCCACCCCTCGAATAGTCATGTGCGATTTTAAAGAGAAGTTATGCATTTTAAAGCGACATTCAGTTCGCTGTATGTAATTGTAAGTGTGTGTGTGTGTGTGTGTTGGTAAAATCTTACATGGCTCCTCACCGGAAACGGCAAACAGCCACTTTGATATTGTTGTATTCGGACGGACATATGCGGCATAAGCGCGCACAGTACTCTAATGAGGTACACAAATACGAAATAAATTATGTAATAAAATCGAAAGTGTGGAAAATTGAGTTTCATACAAGAGAAGCCAAAAAAAGGTTTCTTAACAAGAAAAAAGGAAAATTTTTTGTTAAACTCTTAACATGCAACGAAGTACTGTGGCTCGCGCGTCCAGCTTCAAAGCAGCGCGCGCGCCATTCGCGCCTGAAACGGAGCATCCAAATGAAACATTGAATAATTTAATAAGTTCGTTCCGTATTGGGAAAACTTTTTGGGCAAGGAAATTCGGGAAAACAACTGCAAAGAGTATATTCGAAGCTGTGTTATTTTTTTATGTTGGGCGTTTTGTTTTTTTTTTTGTTTTTGTTTTTCATATAGCAATATTTAATTCATAATCAGTGCCGCAGCGACTGCTGGCCGTGTACACCACGTGAGCTGCTTGCTTGCTTGCTGCGGTGCTTCTTCTCTTCGATCTCCGTCTGCTTCGGCTTTGGCTTCGCCCACCTACATGAATGCGCGCGGGCGCTCGTTTAACTTTCATGAAATTATAATTTGGTTTGTAATGCGAGCAAGTTCTGCCTTGCCGTCAGTGCTGCATCCTGACGGAACTTTCGCCACCAACTGAACAGAGTGCGAGCAGGCGGCGCAGGTCGTCGGGCAAGAAGCGCATGTTTCATTGAAAATATTTTAATTAACGAGCAACGAGCATGGATGACTCAAGGATGCTTCTTGCATCTTTCGTGCTGGTCTGGTACTTTGGCCCTTAAGGTCTCCCAACAACAAAGTTCAAGCGAGCATAAATATTTTGTGGTATGGCAGAAGAAACAACAACAACACCGCACAAGAAATTTCGCATATAGCCCATACAAAGCGCTTGTCCATTGCACCATTGCAAAATTTGCCAAATCAAAATTTAAAGAATTTTCAGAATGATTGCAGAGAAGGATTTGCCACACAGAAAAGAATAAATTTATAACTTAAATGTTTGTATTATTGGAGACTCAGTTTGTTGATTCAACAAAATGTTCTATTGTGTTAAACAAGTATGTAGTTAAAAACAAAACACATTACTATACAAGCAAAAGTTTAAATAAATACTAATAGTCGAATAAAATTCGCAGTTTCGAGCTACTTTTTACATAAGATTACAATTTAAACATGTTTTTAATTATATTGATTGATTTATTTATTGAAAAAAAAAGGAATTTGTTGAGTTGTGTCGTTGCTTCTCAGCTACGAAAACATGTATACATACATACACCAATTCAACTTTTGGTATGAAGCGTTAGTGGCACATTCGTAGGACTATCGCCTCCGTCGTTTCTGACGTAGTAGGCACAGGTTCGATTCATGCCTTCATTAACATTTATCTTAATTGAAAGAACTTATTTCCTATAATTATAAATCAACAAGTGTTTTCAATTAAAGCTGTTAATTGCCTTGATTAAAACTTTGTGACTGGAGTTTCAGCTAAAAGTTAATTCTATGCAACGAAATATTATTCGCTTGAATTAATTGTTTCAGTGTATTTCGTGCTGTGTAAACTTGTCTATAGGAAAGCAATTATAAAACAAAAACATTTTTATTTCAACGAAAATTCAAATTAAATTATATGAAGTGTAAAAATATTTAAGAGAAAAGGTTTTTGTTTTCTTCGGAAGATTCTTTGTAGTGATACACTTGGCTAAAGTTTTCATTGTCCTATGATGCAAAAGATATCATTAGTAAAAATGTTACTTCAGTTCAATTAGAGTCAACTTTAGACAATCCACATGTTTGTGACGCAAAGCAGAAGGAAATGAATTATGGTTGATGGATTTATTGTTTCATCACACTTAAATACAAATAAACCAGCTGACTCAAATTGACCAAGGACAGATTTTATATTTTCTTTAGGACCAATATTAAAATTAATGTAACAAATACAATAAATTATGAATCAAGCTTAAATGCAATAAATGTTCTTTTTTGACTTGTTTACTAAATTAACAAATTTGAAATAAAAGGTTTTTAATAAATAGAGAATTCATTGATATATCCTGTGTTCAAACCAACCGAACCGCTGCGTTTCTGCAGCAGAGTTATGTCAAAAGTTAAATTTGCCTATTTAGACAAATCCGGTGCAACTGAAATGCGATGGTTTCAACAATGCTAAAAGCTTTTGGTTCAGAGTTATTACCACGCCTACCAATCATTAAATTATTACCAGTATAACTTGGCAATGGTTAATGCTGATATGAGGAAATTAGTTTTATATTTCGATAGGAACCAAAGAGGTTCGAAATTAGCTGGATGGTGAAGGTACTGGACGTAATAAATGGAAATTATGATCGAGACGGACTAAACTATTTGAAGTCAAGACGGTTGGGCGCTGTTACTTTATTTAAAAAAACTAATTGTCGATTCTAATATTGTATATGATAATTTCAATGAATTTTTTACTTATGTTAGAAATAAAAATTCCCCATTTAATTATGCTGTGTTGGAGGTTACAACAACGCTTCCATCGTATCATAGGTTTCAGGTTTTGGCAATAAAACCATAAATACGATAACGCTACGAGGCCTCCTTATATATTTTTTTTTTAAATCAGTTCATGTACTAATACCTAAACAACACAATACCAAGTAACAGACTTACTGAACTTATTCTCGGAAATAGAGTATTGAAGGTGTGGAGTAGGAAGGGGACTGATGGCGTATTAATAGGTTAATAATTTCGATAGGGGAGGCTGAGAGAAATGTCCTGCCTTTCGATCTCCAACTCAAACTAAAGTTAAACAATTTATTCTAAAAAAAATAATGTTAAAAGAAGCTTGATGAGGTATCAGATGAATGGTGTACAAGTATAGCTTCAGTTCTAACAAAAAAGTTAAAAAATTAAAAAAAAAAAATAATATTTAATGAATTAAGACATTGATGGGATCATTTAAATATAGGAAGGCATATTTATTATGATGTCATTCTGTAAATTTCTGCTCTTGGATTGTTTTATTTGAATGCATCAAAAACCAATTTCGGTTATTTAACCAGCGCTTACAGTTTCTTAAAGAACACCCAAAAATAAAAGTAAAAATATAAAAAATAAATTTTGCGGATTTGTGTGCGATATCGCCTGGCGAACACTTTTCCTTCGCTGATATTCAAACATGACAGAATATTACAAAATTCGACATCAAAGTCCAAAGGATTAAAAAAGTTTTTATTGAACGTGCCACACACTACATACTCTACTAGCTGGTAGCTACTCGCTCGCATATAATATGCAAGTGCTAAACTTTTCACTTTTCACAACAAAAAAAAGAGAGAAAAAATGAAAAACACATAAAAAAAGGGAGAAATGTAAAACGAATTTCAATTGAATTTAGCATGACAAGACGGGCGTGCGATATATTAAAATCCACTGTCCACAAATTTCGGACTCGAATGCTCAACTCGAGCACGTCAAGTGCTGCAGCAGCAGTAGCAGCAGCAACAGCAGCAGAATGCTTACGAAAATCGCAACCCGAAATAAATTTTCAAGGAAATGAATGTCATACGCTGAGCACGACAAAACGACTATTCCAAATTGATATTTATCTGGTCGTTCGTTACTTTCGTACAGTTTGGGGATTATCCATAGAATCCCTTTTTAATTAAAAACAAAAAAAAAAAACACAGAAAACAAAACCAAAAAAAAAGGAAACAAAAAAAAAATAAAATAAAAGAAAATTAGAAAAACCCTAAAAAGCACACAAATTTGCTCGCCGTGCACTTACAGCAGCAGCAGAAGTAGCAGAGGAGCTGGAGCAGCACATTTGTGAAGCGTCTTTAGAGGTCATTGTTCGTGTTGGAATGGAACGAAATGGATTTGAATTGAATGAACGGACGGACGGATGGACGCGAGCGGATGGATACGTGCAATTTCGAAATGTTAAAATTCTTTTGCTTAAATCAATATCAACATCACCGACACCAACAACAACACCAACACCAACACCAACTCGAACACCAACACAGACACGCGTTGAAACATTTAATTTTCGCAATGCAAATAGCAATTTTTGATATTTCCAACTCGAGAGCTGAGCACGTTTCAACAACCGAAATGAAAATGAAAATGAAAAGCATCATTCTTATATTTTTCTTCTTCTTCTACTACTTCTTTTACTTCTACTTCTTTTTCGATTTACCCTTTTCTATACTTTATCCGGGGTGGGATTATTTCGCATGCGGTGACTGGCTGGCTGGCTGGTGGCAGAGGAGAACGTGGACAAGCGGCGTGCTGTGTACTTGTACTACCGACTGAGACTGACCGAACAAGCAGAAGATTTGTGGCATGCCACATTTATTCGTGTATGGAAATACACAAATTGATTTTCAATGTCTCCGGCTATGGCGAATAACAACGACAACAACATCGACAACAACAACGTCAACGTTGAGATTTAATTTTGTTGCAAAACTGCACTGACAAAATTTTATGAATAATTTAAAAACGAATTGAGGTGATAATGTCAAAAATTATTTTTAAGTCAAAATTTACTATAAAAATGTAATTTCATATTAAATGACAAGAAATGAATGAAAATTTGTGTATAATTCTAAGTGCTAAGATAAGGTTAAATGTAAAATGGTTGATTTCGATAGTTAGTGCATTGTCTTTCGACGCGGATCGTGCTAGGTTCGATACTCGTTAGACGCTGAAAACAGGAACAGATTTTTTTAAATTGAAAAAATTGTTATCTGCGGCTGGCGCCCTCTCAGTAAGCATTTGGCAAAACTTCAAAGGGTAACAACTTATCATGGAAAACTATGAATATATAGAGAAAAATTGTTGGTCTACACTCTGCTAGGGTGTTTTTTTTTAATTAATTGTAATATAAAACAACACATAAAATTATAGAATAAATGTAAATGCTTCAAGCTATTATAAACAAATTATTGAGCTTTCTCTATTTGTATTAATCCTGGCAGGATATCAACATTTTTTAAATTTCTTGTTCTTCTAAAATATATATGACATAATTTGTGTCGGGCTGAGACCCTGTTCAGAAGTCCACTGATGAGGACAGTGTAAATAGTCTGCCTTGCCATTAATTGTTCTTGCAATTAATAATTAAAAATTTACTAGTTAAGTTTTTTTATGCAGTAAAAAAAGTCTTGAGCACGAAAAATTATAAAATATTTGTTTACTCCTTTTAAGACATACTTGTAGATGTTGAACTTTTGTATACAACTTTAAACTTATATTGTATATTTTTTTCAATTAGAAAGTTTTCTGTCAGTGTACCTTGAGCCTGTTCTATGCCAAATCTAAGATTTAATTATAGTATACCAATGTGGTTACTTTCTTCTTGATAATTAAAATTTTAGAAAATATTTTATTAGTTTTGAATTTTAACGCGACAATTTAAAGAATTTGTTTTACATTGGTCTAACAAATTGTTTGTTATATTTGCTAATTACAATTATTATTATATTTAAATTTAAGTTTAACTTTTAAAAAATCCTTACAAAAAAAGTTGTTTATGTATACAGAGAAAAAGAGTTTCTTCATCCACTTCTCAGCCACAACCCATTCAATGGGCTCGAAGTAAAATGTCTTTGACATGTAGATATGTATATTTCGAAAATGTTCTCCGTCTGTCACACTTCATTATAAAACTTAAAGCAAAATAAAAAGCGATGAGGAGAAGCGTTTTAATACGCGTCACATTCACTCGCTTACTTGCACATATCAAAGTTTTCCTCTTCATTAAAATTTCATTGGTTATTAAATCGTTTGCAACTTTTGCCATTTAGCAAATTTTCTCTGTGAAGTATCGCATGTGTCCTCGACACACACACACAAACATACAAACATACACACACATGCACATATACATATACATGGGCGTCGCCCTTAGATGCCATCAAAGTAAACCGCGTTTGTCATGAATTCTGTTTTATGGCATCGAATGGCGAGAACGAATCGACTTGACTCCTTTGGCAATGCGCTGCTGTGACTCTGCTTATTATAGAAAAAGTAAGTTTATATGTACTCGGAAGCATTTGTGCTGATCCAGTGACAATATGCTTCGTTCAGATCTACTCAACTGCTGCAATTTGTTAAAGGTTTAGTCGAAATCGATTTCAGCGCAATTTATGTCACAGTCAATACGGAGGTGGATAGGTGGGTAGGTGGGAAGGAAGGTAGCTAAGTATCTGGGTATGTAAATTAGTAACCAACGTAAATGCAAACTATGCCAATTTGTATGTTGATAGTCTTTCGTTTAAGCTTAAAGTTTGTGTGCGAAGGGACATTTTGAATACGTTGAGCTGTAAATAATTTTAATAAGAAGTTCGCTTTTGAGTTTGGAACTTCATATAAACTGAAAGTCTTAAAAAATGGCAAGTTTGCGTTATTTGGCTGATAACTTTATAAATATATTGAATTAAAAAAATAGAAAAATATTATTCAAAGAATGGTTAATACAATAATTTTGTATTAAAACCATTCCTGGAATTATTGTCTCGCTTTGAAATGGATTTGTCGCTTAGTTATGTCGGTATGATGTTTCTTGAGTCTGTTCTCGTGTGATTTAGTGAGTATACTGAAGTTCACTCGTGCTCCTGAGTAATCCTGTGTGAGTGGAAGATTTCAAATATAATTCAGCCAAAAAAAATACATTAAATTTCTCCTTCTCTTCTCTTCGTTGAGACATATTCTGTGGACTTAAATATAATATATTAAGCAAAAAGTTAATAAAACTATTTAATTAACCACCAAAAAGTTAAAATATGATTTCGGCTATTGTAAACTCTTTAACCCGTTAATGTAATTGTTGAAAACTTTTAAACTTTGAATTCTATAATTTATTAGCTACATAACCTGAATAACTAAAATCAAAAAAATGTTAGTAATTTTTTATCTAATAAAGACTTTACATGGTTATGTACAAGTATAATATATAACTTATAAGTTTCTGACACGTGATATTTGTTTTTTTGTACCTTACACCAAGCGCCTGCACAGCTCCTATGATTTGGTCTTCAATTTGGAATAGCCATATGGCGATAAGGTACCATGACAAAATAAATATCAAAATCAAGTTTATTTCTGAGTTGATTTTATGATGTCTGTTCGAATTTAATGAGATATCGACTTGAAATTGACTATGCCAGTTATTATTTTAAAAGCTGATGTTAAGTTTTGAGATGAATACGATAAAAAATAACACCTCCAAACTTAACTAAAATTACAATATATTATTATATATGTAGAGATACTCACTTGAAAATTTGTATATGTCTTCTGAAGAGATACAGAATACTACTAACGAAAAATGGGCGGGCTCAGATAAGAACAACGCCTACTTCTAATAGAAATAAATGGGAAATAATTTGCTCCTCAATGATGGAGATGGGTATTTTAGAAGATTCTTCAGTTACTCAGTTAATATTAAAGCGGATTTTAGATTTAATTAAGGTGATTAAATGTAAAAACTTGGCCTATATAATGTTCTCACTTGTATTGTTAATTATTTATTATATTAACTTAACTCTCAGATGCTTCCGTACTGCCCAAAAGGCAGGACCTTTTCCACATGCCGTTAAAAACAAACATTTCGACTCCAAAGTATTTTCTGATTTAAAATGGGCAAATGACGTCTGCCGACCGACGGAACGACGGAACGACCGACCGAAACCGTTGACCAAATGAAAAGGAAATGCTTCGATAGTGCAAACGTCACCGAAAAACTATTTCTATGCTTGGCCAGGGCATAGGGTACAGGGGCGCTGTACGAACGTATGCGTGGGCTAAATTTTGCTGTTCGCTGGGGTTGTAATCGGGCGTGGCGTCGGGGTTGAGGTTGGGGTTACTTGGACAAACAGCAGCGTGTTAAGGCGCTGCACGCTTGCATTGAGACTGAGTCTGGTACGTCCTTCCGTCCGTCTGTCCTATTGCCCAATGCGACTCTCGAATGTTCCAAGCGAGCTATACGAGGTAGCGACACAGAAACGTTTAAACAAAACACGTCGCTTGAACAAAAAGCAAAAGTGGAAAAAAAACACACATAAAAAACCAACAAAAAAAGTGCTGTGTACACGCTCAGTGTAAATGCTGAATGTGCTTGAATGTGTGAGTATGTGTGTGTGTGTAAAGCGAGGGTGACAAGGCGGAATTAACAAAATATTATGTCAAGTTGCTGCTTGTGCATCGTGCGCGCAACTCTCTTTGGACCGCTACCACTGCCAGCTTCAGGGCTGCCAGCGTTACAATTAAGGGCGTATATGTATTCAGCGAATGCTGGGGTTTGGGGGGTTGAAACTCTTAAGGACTATTAAACTATTTAAAGTTTAGGCACTACGAAACTATTTTTTATATATTCTTAAGGTATACTTTTTTATATATTCCAGATATATACAAAAATATAATATTTAAAGAATTTGTATCTATCCTTTGGTCGACACTCCTTCCTCTTCTACTACGAAACCGCACACGTCACTGCATGCCACTACTGGGTACTACTGGACCAGGTTGTGTGTGGGCGTACAACAACACTGGTCCTCGAAACGATTTAAAGCTGGCACTCGGTGGTTGCTTTGCTTGCTAGCGGCGGAGCAGCGTCGCAGCGTTTGGCAGGTACCCATTTTTGGGGTTTATTTGCTGCCGAGTGCATGCATATGCATGCAATGTCGCCTCTGTCCCTACTGCCTGCAATGCATACATGCAAATATAACCCAACTATCGCCGATCTACCCTACCATACCTTACAGCCTTTAACATATAAAAAATTGTGGCGGCGAGGTGAGGTCCGGCCGGTTGCTCGCTCGGAAAGTGATTGTACAAAACCACTGAACAAGAAAAATTAATTATACAAAAGCGAACGAGCTGAGCGCTGTCCTGCATGGCACAAAAACCCGGTAGGGACGACGATGGCGACGGGCAGCGAAAATTAAAATGACACACACACATACAAAAAATTTCGGGGGCAAAAAGTGCGACTACACTTTTCCAATTTAATTATTCATTTTTTTTTTTTGTTCAAGAATGCGAACCGCCACTCATTTACGCCGTTCGTTCGCCCAACGGACCGGGCCGCTTGCCCGCACAGTCAACAAGATTTTGGTGAATCGGTTTTGTGGTGGCCTTGGTGCCGCCGATGAATGATGATTGGCTAGGCTTGGCCATGATGTGGTGGTGTTATGGTTTTTAAGCCGTTTTTTCGGCGACATTTCGTCGTATTTGTGTCGATTTAAGCTTTTGTTTAAAATTTCCAACAAAAAAATAAAACTCCGCTATTTAAAAATTTCAATCATAAAATCATCGCTTTTGCGTCGCAGCGACCGAATGTAGGGTGCTTTTGGATAGATATCGCCGGACGAACGAACGAACGCCGCCACCACCGCCTCCACCACTCACTGCATCTGGGTTAAAATGTGGCGCAGTTATGGCAACCGCAGCAGTCAAAATGAAAATAATAAATAAACGCATGGAAATTATAAATGGATCAGCGCTGGCTTCGCCATTCAACAACAACAACAACTGCATCCGCCGCGCTATAATCGAATTGTGCTGCACCCATACAATACCATACCGCGCACCACACCACACTGCATCGCATCGCATCGCGCGTCCCATTCTCCAAACCGCCAAAAGCGCATTCGCCACAAGTGCTTAAATATCAATGAAACAATTTGGAACAATTGTAATTAATGTGCGCCGGTTAACGCGTTTGTCTGTTCGCTCGCGTTGAATTTGCGAAATTGCCAACGCCGCCACGTTACGCTGCGCAGCGTTTAAATGCAAACGACTTTTTGAGCTAACCCTATCTGCGATATGCAAAGTGTAGTTTACCGCGCTGTTTTTTTTCACCTCCTTCTGCTTCTTCTTGTTTTTGTAATTTCTATAGGTACGCAGAGTGTTGCCAGTGCACATACACACACACACAGCCTAATACCTTAATCTGTACAAAAAGTTAAAAAAAATAGTTTTAGATTTGAATGAGAGTATTTATTTTAATAATTCTATGAATTTATTTAAATCGAAAAAAATGTAGTAAGCTTGTTTTGTTACGTAGACAGACAGACAGCGTTAAAAATAAAATAACTGTTATTTTAGAACTCCTTTTTTTTGCCAAAACTAAATTAAAATCCACGAAATTTATTTTTACTAAATCCAACGATTACCATTAATCGTAATCACGATTAAAAACCACTTTTGTCGATTATCGTAATAATCATTTGCTGATTATTCTTGAATATTTGTTCGTTTTAATAACAATGAAACCCTTTTTCCAACATTTAAAACGCAAACTAAACAACAGAGATAAAACGGTTGAATCTACTATGTGGGAACAGTATTAATCACATTAAACAAACTTATTGTCAATAGAATCCTTTTAAACGTAAATCTGAAAAACTCGAAAAGTTTGAAAAAATTTTGCAACCACGAAAAAATTTGATAACTTCAGCAATTTAACAGTTCGGTCAGCTGTTTTTTATTAGTGTTGCCTAATGTAATTGTTAAATAAGTGCTGCCTATTGTCATTTTGTAATTAGTATTTTCTGTCTATTGTTTTGATTTTATCAAAAATGTAAGCTGTGAAATATTTATATCAAAACAACTTTCTTTATTTTTGGATTGTTTTTTTTACTAGTTTTAAAACAAAAACATAAAATTTCATTCAATATTCTACAATTTTATAACCAAAAGTAAAAAAGTTAATTTCTTTTTTACATACAGGAAGCACTGAAACATTCGAGCGACTTTTCGAGGCATTTCTTCGAGACTAATTTGCTTTAAATATTTGTAAAAAAAATTTTACAGTTCTTTTTCTTTCAGGCTCGATAACTTTCGCGGATTCGAGATTCCCGAGGCATATTCTTCTTTAAGGGAATCGATATATGAAAAAGAACATCGACTGTTGATATGTCGATATACTATATTTAAGTGAAATCGATATTCATTGACATTGTTTTGACATTCACAATGATGACTAAACAAAAGTTATAGATTTCATTATGTTTGTAACTTGTATGGAATTGTTAAAAAAAAAATCGTAAATTTATATAAAATATAAAAATAAAAAATCAATTTATCGTGCAAAAATATCGAAATATATTTTGAATATGTATTAACTTCGATGTGAAATTAAAAATTTTTACTTGGAACCGATATTAAAACTGGCAATTTTAGTGCATGCGACATTCTCACCCTACACCCTATTCAGTCATATTCCAAAATATTTCTCCTACTAGTTTTATATTCAAGTAAGTAAGTTGTTTAGTGTATTTCAAGTAACCGGCTCTGACATGGACATTTTGAAACCACAAAAAAATCAAAACAATTACAAAAAAATCCATCCCATGCAGACATTTTGTGTTTAAGAGTTTAGAGTTGTGTGTGGGTTGGTATTAAAAACCAGAACACTCAGTCCTATTGGACGATTGTGGTATAACCAGGATAAAGTCGGAATATAAGAAAATATAGAGATAAAAAAGATACATTTGCTTTTATTTCTATATACAACTTCCGCAGACATTGCAAAAATCATACATACATACATACATACATACATACATACATACATACATACATACATAAGTACGTACATACATACCTACGTATACATTTTATTAACAAAGTGTTTAACAATTCGAAAGCAAATTGAATCATTAAAATAATGCAACAAAAATGACTAGAAATGTTCTTCTTCTTCTTAAAAAATATTGAAAACACTTAAGGTGAATGTATTTTGTTGTTGTTGTTTGGATTTTGTTTGCTTTGATTTGATTTGTGTTGAATTAAATTGAATTTTATCGTAGCACTCAGCTCAGTCATTCACGTGCAACCGGAATGTATTTTCTGTGACTGTGTGTACTCGTGTATGCGCGTATGTATGTATGCGTGTATGCGTGCGTTGCACCTTTGCGACAAAAGGACCATTTGCGAGAAAATATCCCCGGGCGAGCACAGAAATCGTTATCAGAATGCGATGATTGCTATGCTCAGGGTTTGTGCTGTTTTTCTGGTACAAATACACTTTTATTTTATTTTATTTTTTTTGATATTTTTCTTCTTCATTTTGAGTGCGTCGACGTCGACGTCTCCTCTAACTTATCTGCTTCCCCCTATTTATATGTTGTGTTGGTTGCTTCTCATCCAGTTCGTTCGTTGGCGTTCGTTCATCTTGAGACATTCATCTGCTGAAGTGCTCGCAGATCCCTTCATTTCCTTTGCACATTCACATCGCTTTTGAAAATGCTGAATTGTAACCGATTCGCACTTGCACTGATTCATACCCACTTCCCAATCTGCAGTCCGTGCAGACCGACGAACACCCTTTTCGCCCCACTTTCACTTACGCTATGCAAATGCGCCGCACAGACTACAACACGTATTTTCAGAATAATAACAACAACAGCAGCAACAACAATAACAACAACAATTTACACTTGAACACGTAAGCGTAAATGTGGCAAGTAAACATCTTACTCCCGCCTCTCCTCTCTTCCTTGCAGGCAAAATTTGTAAGCAGGAGCGTTTGAAGGATTTCACTGGGAGGAGCTTAAGACATGTGCTAAAGAATTATTATGAATGCTAATGTAATCTTAACTTTAAAGGAAACCTAAACCTTTATTTTAAACCTTTTCATAGGAATACCTTATACATTTTTTTGTTTGCTTAATAACACAACAACAACAAAAAACACAATAACATTTCTTAGAATTTCATAATCCCCTAACGACATTTCATCCATACGCTACTGCCTACACACTGGCGTCTGCCGTCGCTCTATCCGATCCGATCCGCACCAACCCAATCCGGCCCGCAACAACAAAGTATGGGTAAGCGTATGCGACCGAGTCAGATAAATGAATTGGGAAACAAATTCAGCAGCAATTTGTGGCGTACGTGTAAATGGATGCAGTAGCAACATGACGAAGATGCCTTCTGCACCGCCTCCGTACAGAATCATTATCGAACCAAAGCCAGAGAAGTATGCAAATCGCTTTCCAATGAAGGGAGGCGCTTCGGTGGCGGCAGCGGCGGCAACTTTGCTGTTTCAATTTCGTGCGGCAACAAATACGACGCGACGGCGTTGATAGCCACGTTTGGGCTAAGGCAAATGAATGCAGACTATGAATGCAATTACCACCTTCTCGTATCCGCGTGCATGGCATGTTAAGTGCCCGAATTTGGACGGTAGCAAGATTTCGTAAAAAAAAAACCAAAACAAACAAACAAAAATGGTAAAAGAAAGCGACCATTAACTGTCGTAACTGTCGTTATGTAAGGCAGGCCTGCAACATAGCCAATATTCAAAGGAATAATGCAATTAGGAATGAAACATTGAAAAAAAAAACATCGATAGTATTGATATCGATATTGGTGAGAAAAAACATCGATTTTAAAATATCGATATTATTTAACATCTACGAATTTAAACGTCATTTCCATTGAAAAGAATTTGTTCGCATTTGAAATTTAAAACAACACTTTCTAAAATACTTTTGTAACTTAAAGAAAGTTATCGACAACGATTATTTTTAATGAAATTATTGTTGAAGTAACCGAAAAATTAGTTTTAAGAATATATTATTAAAAACTTCAATTTCGGTATATCAGATGCAAAAATATCAATAGCATTATTATATCGATATATTTTGTGCGCATCTCTACATACGATATCTTTCTTTTTGTCACTAGTTCTAAAGTATTAAATTGGTTATTACAAGCAAAGTACAAATTTATGATCGGCTTCAGTTTAAGTCGAGATTTATGAAAAATCTGAAGTGGTTTTAACGCTCTGGCTTATTATTCTTTATATATAAAAAAGGTTGTCACTGCTAAAAAGCATTTGATTTGAGAAGCTTTAAATCAAACACCGATAAATTTAAAAAATTTTATTTTCGGAAATTCTAAAACATCTTCACCCATTTTTTAAAACTAGATAATGTCGAATTCCATTGAAAACAAACAAAAATTACATTGCAAACATTTTTTCAAAACTTTTTCAAAATTGTCCTGCTCAGTATTAATCCAAACCTTTAATATGTACAGTTTGTATTTCAATTTTAGTTTAACTTTAAAAATCGATAACTACAAAAAATTTGTGAGCTATTTTAAAATGATATTTTCGTTCCATTTGCGCCAGTTTATTTTACATTATGTAAAACTTTTTTTAGAAAATCAGAAACTATGTTTGAAGGACATATTTTATGAATTTTTTTATATT
This sequence comes from Suillia variegata, assembly GCA_949127995.1. NCBI lineage: Eukaryota > Metazoa > Arthropoda > Insecta > Diptera > Heleomyzidae > Suillia > Suillia variegata. The sequence goes on along the minus strand of OX421845.1, from coordinate 26,622,485 downwards.
GATTTAAAGCTCCTCATTTCATATATTTGCTTCAATGCGATCTGGAGTTTAAATTTTCATCACCTCATTTAACAAGTCGTTGACGACAAATTCATTAATAAATGAAATTATTTTCGAAACTACTTATTTTTTGGCATATTGATTTTTATTTAAGTTTGATCTATATTTGATATGTTTCACAATTCCTTAATTTTGGGGAAGATATAGAGTGTACATCTATTGTCAATAATTATTGTAAGAGAGCGTTCGGAGTTCTTTTTTCTAAAGAAAATTTATGACGAGTACATGAAAGAATATGTTTTAAATGCTATAAGATATAAATTTATTCAAGCTATAAAAATGAAAGTACCTTTTAGTTAATTTTCACATATTTATGAGAAGACCGAAACACACCGACATACCGAGTCAGCTACGATGACACTCACCTATACTATATACATATAAATATCTTCTTGTTAAAGTACAATAAGCGGCATAAAACAGACATAAATACTCCGACCGGCCAACATTTATTATACTTTAATTGTGTGCAGTGTTGCCATTTGAAACAATTTTTTTTTGAAGAATATTTGTATGAGGAACGTAGCACTTGTACAAATTTAGTACATTTTGTGCCATTACTTTAGGCTCATTTATAAGAAGAAAGAAGCTATTTACTAGAAACGAACTAACCGAAAACTTTTCGCCAGACAACTGCAGTAGGCAACAGCAGCAGTAGCAGCAAAATAAGAATTGCTACAACTAACTCATTGCCATTGTTAGCACAGTTCTGACAAAGTTGTCAAATTTATAACAACAACGTTTGCTCGTAGAACGTTTTGCTCTTCTGCTTTTCAGCCAGCCCCATATTATTATTGCGTGGTTGGCACTCTGTGAAGAAAAGGAAACCAGAAGTAGTGGTATAAAATATAACGGTACTCATTATGGTAGGATTAAGATGCAATCAACAGCCAAGAAATGTGGCAGGCAAATAAATCACTTGCCAAAAAAGCGAAAGCGAAAGCGATGATGAGTTTTGTGCGCCCGAGCGCATTTCTGCGAAGGCACATTAATGGCGCACTGGGCTGCTCATATATAATTTTTTGTTTTCCGTTTTTGTTGTTGTTGTTGTTGGTTGGTGTTTTATTGCGTTGTATGTATGTGTGCGAAGTTTTTGGAGGCGTGCGAACATGATTTCAATGCTTTAGTAATAAACAAAAAAGAAATTTACTTCAAGGAATCGTTTTGCTCGTAGAGTAGTTTTAATTGAGAAAAATTTTAGGATAGACAAGTGCGTTCGATACGTATGAAACTAAGTTCAAAACCGCATCCGAAAATGTTGGGGATTTAATGTGTGCATACATTATCATATGGAAGTGAAACTTGGCTTATTTCAAACAACATCACCCAGAAACTACAAGTATTCATTAACAAATGCCTAAGAATCATATGAAGAATATTCTGGCCATTTATAAAAATAATAAGAAATGAACTTTGGAACTTTGCAAACGAAGAACCAATAACAACGCAGATAAAAATAATAAAATGAAGGTGGATAGGACACACCTTAAGAAAGCCAGCGACCAAAGAATAATTGGAGACGTTCAATACATCTAGAGCTAACAAATAAGAACACCTGGCAAAACGTGAAAAAAACTGCACAAAACAAAGTCAGATGAAAATGCGTAGTAGAAGCCCGAAGCTTCCAAGAGAAGTAGAAGGATAAAAAAAACACTACATTATACTATATTAGAAAAAGTAAAAAATTTAAAAAACAATTAACAAAGGTTTCTTAATTTTCTCAAAAATTGGTTTTCATGGTATTTTATTTAAAACTTTTCAATTATTGTTGTTATCAATTACTTATTAAATTAAAAGCATTAAGTATACGTTAAGTAGGATTTTTGGTATTTATGATATCAAAATATACGTTCAATAGATTTCAATTTCAAATTCTGTTCAGTTTTTTTAATGCATTGAATTTTACATTTTTATTCAAATTGAAACGTTTTGCAATGCACTTAACAAGCCAACATTATCATCCATCACCAACATATCCAGCTAATTATCATCAACGTTGTCGTCATCAGCCAATGCCAATTCCCATCTAGCATTGACACATGAATTAACTTTGCCGTTGAAAGCGCCGCCGCATTTTATTTTAAGTTCACAATGACAAGCGATGACGACAGAATGCAAAACATTTACATATACCATATATATATATGAATATATATTATATATGTATATATGTATAAAAAAGGTGATCTGTTGCTATGGGGCAAACATATCAACACAAAGTCATCACACGCACATCACAGCCATCATTATTATCGTCATCAGCAACAACTTAATCATCATCCTCGTCAGGCATCATCCTTATGCAGACAAGGAAAATCTCACTGATGATGCAAACGAGTAAAGAAAAACGAAAGAAAAAAAAAGTCATTACATATCAGATTTTGTGATGATGTTTATTCAATTCTTGATATATTAACCTGAGCCACGAAATCGCGCCAAGTTGCATTTCGCTGCGAATACTTCGCGAATAATTCGCCGAAAACCCCTTTTCTTTTGTAAGCTCGGTTGGCGCTTCACGGACGCGAATATCTGTGTGTGTATCTGGCTGCGTGTGTGTATGTGTGTGTATTCCTAACGGCAGAATGGAGCAATGACAGCCAGTGTAAACATTGGGCTGATGCGAAATGATGTGGTCTGGTGAGGAATGGCATGTGTGTGTGTGTGTGTTCGAGTATACCGTAAAAGCGGCAGTTATGAATTTTGCTGATATGCGCATTTGTGTCTGTTTTACTGTGTGTGATGAGTGTGTGTGTGCTTCTAAGATATATGTATGTGTATATGATAAATGCGCTGATTCAGCGCTAGCAAAGGGGTTTTTCAAGCTAAACTGTTTGTTGACACTAGAAAAGTGATTACTTACATCCACACATACATCCGTACATACATATAGAAGTAGAAGTGTGCACACAGGCATCTATACTCGTACACATACAAGTACTCTAAATTATCGCTGTGGTTTTTTCTTTAACAAACACACATATTGGTGTAAAATTATGATGCAATGGATTTTATAAACTCAAAAGTAAGTAAAGGGTAAGTGTTCAAGTATATATAGTATGGTATACATAAATATAAATTTAGGTAAGTACGAGTATCTACCAAAGGTCTGCAATGTGCCACAAGTAATAAAAGACATTCTTGAAGCTTATCATTTTCGGTTGTTGCTTCGCGAAGAATATTTTCTTGTTATGCTCAGATTTAATGCAATACAAAAGTAAACAGTGGCACAGAAAATCGATAGACAATTCGCGACACTTTGATATTATTTTCCAAGACAAATTTTTATATACTTTTCCTCAATGTTTAATCGCATGTCTTGGTCAATTCAGAGGTTTTTGTAATGTAAAATTTTGGTCTTTTTATTTAAAAATTTAATTGATTTTCAGATGACATTTAAAGGCCATCAAAATAAAAGATTAACGAAAATCAGCAATTGGAAGGCGAAATGTCAGCAATAGTTATATGGTAGTAGCCATAGCTATTGCTGACATAAGGCACACTTTTTTTTATTAGCCATATTCAATGGAATGTAAGGGATACATCTTTCTTTTCCCTCTGTAAGCGAGGTTGGCAGCAATGATGCTTACGCTTAGATAAAATATTCAACAAAAATGACATTTTATTCTACATGATGCTGAACTATTGCATTCTCTTGAGAAGTGAATGAAGAAGCAAAAACAAATTTATTGCTGAACATCAAACAAAACTAAGAAACAATCATTTTCCAGATACATATATGTACATACGTAAAAATACTTAGAAAATAATGCAGACAAAAATTTTAAACATTGCGGAAATTTTTTAAAACATCTTCTAAGTGGTTTACAGCTTTTTGTCTGCTTATTCCGAACTCAGGCTTCATTTCCGGCTGAAGTAAAAAATTTGATTGTATCTTTGACCTACAACTTTAATTTTAAATAAAAAAGTGTTCAAAGTTTAAACACTATAAAAAACCGATTTTTAAAATTTCAATGTTGAATGTAAATTTTCAATTCCAATCTCAGACTTCGGTATTATACCGACCATAAGTAAACACGAACAGAACATCAATAAAAACTTCTTGAAAACCAGAAGATTTCCGGGCCATTCCGAATTTTACGCGCCACAAAGTAAACTTCTGCAAACAGCGTTACTGCCGGCTGTCAACAGCAGCGCAGTCGGTCGAACGGTAAAATGGCATTACATTACATACCCCGAAGTCAGTCGGTCTAGTGACGGTGACGGTAGGAAGGTATTAAACTTGCAGCAATTATATGTGACCGGAATTGGAATAACCTAATTTGAATATGCCAAGACCCAAAACAGCAAACAAGGCGCGCACACTCGAGCAGGTCGCGCGCTTTCTCGTCCTCGTCTCGTCGCGCAAAACTTTATGAATACGCAGCAGAAGCAGCAGCACCAGCAGTAGACTCGAGGAGGAGATTCAAAGCCCAAGGACCAACTCTGCTGCTGGAAGAAGCGCCAACAACAGCTGTGGGAGAAAAACAAAAAAAAAAACACACACACACACACAAACGACAAACTGAAATGAAAACAACATCAAATGCAGAAAATCGCATAAGCCGAATGCCAGGCAAAATAGTTTCGAAGACGAAATTAAACCAATTTCAGTTGGAGAACCACTCCGTAGCATAAAATATGGAATATCCGTGGAATGTGTTCTGCGCTGCGATTTATTTTCGTTGGAGCATAGCAAAAGTTTTTGTGCCAACATTTGAGAACTTGCGACATACAGGAGATATGTACATACCCACTAACCTACCTACTATACCAGTGTCAAATAAAGGAGACCAGTAGCGACAAAAGCAGTGACGGTTTAGAATACACTTTTCGAGTTCATCATTTATGATATTCTACTTTTTTCTTTCACTGTATATGTATTTGTATCTGTGTAATAAATCCGATTATTAATAGTTCTATGGGAAAATAGTTTGACGACATATCTAGATTATTTTATTAGCTATTCTAACTTTTCGAACGGTTTTTAATGTAAATAATACAATTTTCTGGTTAATTTAACGCCCTTTGTTTGTTAAGTTTCTAGTCTAGCTTTTCGTCCTTCAATAATGGTGAACCGAAATGAGGTCAAATAAATAAATCTGGTCATGATACAAAAGCTTACTCTGAAGTATTCCAAAAAAAAGAATTGGTGTTTTCTTTTCAGGGTTCATTTTAAGAATATCATAAGTCCGCCACTGAACACGAGATTCCGACCATTTCACATGATGTCCAGGCTATGTTTTTTTATTTCACTGGCAGGACTGCGAACATATCCGTTGGAAATAGCGGCGCTTCCGTCATGCAAAGGTAATAAAATGTTTATTGTTGTTGTCACACGCAGGCTTTATGCCGAGCGCTCCTGCTCCTGAACGAATTGTTCCTACCAGGCGGCGGTGGCGGTGGCGGCGGCCGCGGCAAGTGAGTGAATAAATGAATGAATGAACGAATGAACGAATGTTCATATATTCAAAAGAACGAACGGAACGAATGGAATGACAAAAAGTTAATGGCCCTGTAGATGGGGACACAAACGCTAAAATAGCGGCGGTCGGTCGGTCGGCCGGTCGGCCGGATCGGACAAAACTGGAGGAGGTGCTTAAATCTGTATTTTTATGAGGACGAAATGATATAAAAAAAATTTCTTTTTCTTTTTTTCTCTTTTGTTGGTTGTTATTGTTGTTATTGTCATTTCATTGTCTTTTGGACAACAGTGGATATTGAAAGTGACGGCGCCTGAGAATGAGAAGGAGTAGCTAAAGTTAGGTAATTCCGCGTAATGTTTTTGTTTGTCTGTCTGTCTGTCTGTCTGCCTGTCGTGTTTGTCGCGTTCGGTTTCCAACTCGCTGAACGTTCTAATTTCGTTAAGAAATGTCACTAATTGAATTGCTGCGCCACACGTAGTTACTAGAGTACGATATTTTACTACTCTCCTCGGGAGGGTGGGGGAGTGGGGGCCAAGGCGTGAAAGGTCGTTCAGCACGTGAGCGCACTTCAATAAAAATTCATGAATTTTAAATGAAACAGCGACATTGCAGAAGCACTTGAATTTTTTATTAAATTAGCTTTTAAATTAGTAAAACGTTTGTAAAAGTTCTCTTTTAGTTATTAAAATTTTAATTACGGATTTTGTTAAAATTTTTCATTTAATTTGTTAATTATTTATTAAATTTTAGAGTGTGACTTAAAGGTCAGTTTCAGGTAACCAACTATTAATTTTTTATTGATTTTGATAACTTTTTAACGTTATAATAAAATGGAATATGTACATAGCTCTTATCATAAATTGTCATCTGAATCACCCTGTTTATCGACCGATATCGGCATCGGCCAGAATTGAAAGAAATTTCAGCACATTTCATGGTTGAATAATAAGGTTAGGAAAGTAGGACTCACCTCGATTGCTGAATTATTTTTCTGCCATATTTTGAAGTTTATTTTTATTTTTTATTTTTTTGACAAAAAACTACGTTGTTGTTTTTATTTACTTAATGTTATTATAGCAACCATGGCAACTACTACAAAAAATTCGTTTTCAAAGCGAGAACAAATATCCAGGTGGAGAAGGACAACCTTTTATTTTCCCACCTTATATTTATTACACCATGACATATTTGATATTTCTAAATGAATCGTTTTCCATCTATTATTGTTAAATTTCCAACTAATATTTGTCAGTACAAATTTTAAGTGAAAGTTTTGTAGTTATTCTGGCATATTTTAAGTGCTTATTATATGAGAATGAAATTCTTTTCTTTGCTAATGAAATTTGAGGTTCTGCTTTAGTTTTTTTATATGTCCCAAATAGATTTTAGACTTGGTACCGTCATTTTTTTCTTAAAAAAAAAACATTACTTTTTTTTATGCCGAGAACTTGATCTGAAAAACTGAATTTAATTGGTCAAACATTGTTCCGAAAGGATTACGGAACGTGTTCACGTGTTCAAATCATAATCAGAGAAGATAAAAATATGTACGATGATATCAATGTATGTATGAAACATATGCATCAGCTCGTACTTGTTGTGCACTACCACGTAAGTATGTCTATTATTTGAAAAGTAGAATTTTTACGCTTTTCTTCTAATTGAAATTACAACCGAACAAAAATAAATTGTACAAATGCACCTTGTGAATGTCAAAACCATGTAAAACCATGTAAAACATATAAAACTGACATAAGAAAAGTTTAAATATGCTCAAATATGCAGAACTGTGCCAAATATGCACGATCCTTTAAAAAGCCTCAAAATATGCTAATGCATATAAAATTTACAAAAGCATATTTTAACTCGCTCTGATTATGCTTAGTCACAAATATTTGCTTTGCCTCCAAATTAAACTAATGACGTTTATGAGAAGCGATTAAAAAAACGTTTGACATGTAATTGTGTTCAAGTAAAATTGATAAACTTGCTATCAACTTTCGACTATTGCTAATCCTTCTTATTCTCGGCTCTAAAATTGCTTTTTATCCAGTTCCTGCCTAGTTGGCTGTACACAAACAAACCGTTTTTTTTTTATATACAAAATAAAAAAGTAGAAAACATAAAAATAAAAGGTAAACAAAATTGTTGTTGCTCTAACGCTGCTGTGCCGTTATACATACATAACTGCTGGAACAATGAATATTGCGGAAATTAAACCGATTTTATTCGGGCTAGCAAAATTACTCTTCACTCGGTTGAGGGAGCATGGAAAGCGCCATTACAATTGCTTTGTTGTTTTTATTTTTATTCATTTTGTTATTAGTTATATATTTTTTTATTTATTTATTTAGTTATTTTTTTTGGCTTGGTTATTTATAGAATTGCTGAGGCACCTGCAGCAGCGACCGATGCCCAAACAGCAGAGGCAGCGGTAGCGGCTGGCAACCCACGCGCTTCAACTCGCCCGCATGTTGTGTTGAGGAGTTTATTCGCCCCGCCCAATCCGCACATTCCAGTCGCACTCTTTATTGGCCTGGTTGGTTGATAAATGTTCTTGGGCACACCGAATTTGTAGGCCATTTTGGGAAAGTTATTTCAAGTGTTGAAGCAAAAATTTATTAGTGAGCCATAAAAGTTTAAATGGAATTGCCGTTGCCATTGCCATCGCCATCGCCGGTTGTAGACGAAACGAAACGAGAAGACGAGAACGGATGGGCTTCACCTGCCTACGGAGTTAGACAATTTCGGAAACTTATTGAGAGCGAGCGGGTGTGGGTGGGTGTTTGGTCACAGATAGGCTTATCAAATGAGTTTTGTTTTCTTGTTGTCGTTTTTGTTTTTGTTGTTGTTGTGAATTGCGTTTTGCAAGCGAGAGCGCTTTTGTTTCAAAAATTAAAAATTGTTTCGAAATTCTTTTGTAGGCGGTTTTGGACTCGCACAAATTTGTTCAAATTCACATTCGCACAATCACCGCCCAAATGTGGCGCAGTAGTGTGGCGTGTGTGTTTTTTTTCCAAAAATACCAACAAAAAAATATATATAAAACATAAAATTATGCTAGCAAAGCGAAAAGATTGGTTGCCGCTGATAACGACGAATGAAGCCGAAATGAACGCATTCAAGCGATCGCAAGACAAAAGGCGCCACCGGTACTGCAAATGAACAACAATAACAACAACAATAACAACAACACGTAACATCGTCATGAACATTATTATCATTGGGGAAGCCAAAAATATTGATTTTACAATAAACATGCAAATAAAACAAGTGGTTATAAAACTGTTTTTTTTTACAATAAACATGCAAATAAAACAAGTGGTTATAAAACTGTGAACTTTGTATCCATATTACCATAATTTATCGCCATAATCTGCGATGGTTTAGGCGACCTGTCTTATTTGCTTACAAATGACAGTTAAATTTTGTTGTGATAACAACAACTACAACAACAGAGTTTGTATATTAATGGTATCTTGTAGGCTAAAGTGATAAATCGCAATCCAAAGGAAGTGTGTACTCGTATATAGTTCGACTTATCAGCGCGGCCCATTTTTTATATGAAGAAAAAAAGCTTTCGTTGGTGAAGAGGAGGCAGCTCTGGGTCATTTGCTTTTATCATAAGCAACATTTGTAGCAAGTTTGAATTTTTAGTTGCAGGTGCTCAATGGAGTTTGTAATTCCTAGAAGTTTTTTACCTAAACCTCTAAAAAATAAGTGTGCGAAAACCTTTTCGAATGTTAATTTAAGCCAATGAAAAACCACGTCGATTGATATTGTTGAACTTGTTTATATCTCATGAACGAACAAAGTTATAGAAAAACTAATTTCTGATTCGGATTTATTAAAGTCAATTAATTTTATGAAATAAATTAAAATTTTCTTATTGCATTGTGGCAGGACATCTTCACCAAAAGGAAACAATTTGAAGTATGGAGAGGGTTACAACAAAAAAAATATTTTTGGACCACCCAAACTTACATATTAAAGTAGTATTATTATTTATTTGTTATAATTACCGGCTTTACATATTCCAATTATCTTAACATCAAATAAAATGTTTTTGTCTTCGAACCATTTAAAAACGTCTGTCCATATTTTTTCATATTATGTATTTTTGAAAATATATGTAAATCAAAATCAAATGTTTCAAAAATTCCACGAAAACCACAGTTATTTTGTGGAATGTTTTTATGGTTTCCCTAAACAGTAGAACAGCATCAATAAACTACATACAGCACAAATGAAGCATTTCGCCTGACGAATGGACAACCGTAGTAGACTATGGACAGGTCTGCTGCAATTGTGCCTTAAATCCGTGGCACAAACAGACGACCCAATTTGGCGTTAGACGGACAGAAGTACCGGGAGCCAGTCAGTCAGGCAGTCAGAAAGTAAAAGCGACATACAGACAGACATACAGGCAGACAGACAGACTGACAGATAAGCAGTGCGACAAATAGACAGTGAGCGGCGAATGAACGAACGAACGAATGGACGGCCATTGTTCAGCTCAGCTGTGGCTCGCTGCAAATTGGATGAAAGTTCAGTCGAGTGTGATGAAGCCGATAGCATACATAAACGAATTTAATCGCCACAAATGAAAATTGATTTTTAGAAAATGTGGGCACCGCACCGCATCACATCGCACGGCATCGCGCCGCACCGCGTCGGCTAGAGCACCCTTTTATCTCGTCTTTTCACACAAGATTAAAAGCAAAAAACAAACAAACAAACAAACAAACAAACAAAAGAGCGACAAAGCTTTCATGTACTTTAAAAGACCACAAGTGCCGAAATTCTTGAAGTACCGAGCAGCAGACCGGGACGTTTAACTTTTTATTGTATTTGTAATATTTGCAGAAATTAATTTTCATGAATTTATAAACAAACTTAAAACCACAAAAATGAAATGTAAAAATATATAAAAAAGTTAATATTTTTTAATTTTATTTTTAAATTTAGAAAGCGCAAGAAATAAAGAAAGTTGCACCCTCCCAAACAGGACTAAATGAAACATACTGAAGCCATAAAATGAAAAAAAAGAAAAACAGAAAAAACAGAATGAAGAAAACATGAATGAAAAACACGAAAAAATAAATTTAAAAGAAATAAAAATTATGCATAAAGATTTCAACGCTTCAACAACGTCTTTTGCGGCATTATTGCCTTTTGCTGTCCGTCCGTACGTCGCCCTTTGCCGCAACGTCGGCCGTCGTCGTCGCCGTCGTCATTCAAACCGGAAACGGAAGCGGCAAACCGAGGCAAGACAAAGGCAACACTACTCGAGGCGCGCAAGTGAAGGCGGCGGCTGCGCCACGACGCGCCAAGCCTCAAAAGCGCGTTTGCCGCTTTCACAAGAATATTTCTTTACTGCTTCTTGCTTCTTGCTCGTTGTTTTTGTTTTTTTCTTTCGTTATTCTTAAAAACACACAAACATAATAAAAAACGATGGAAAGAAAAAATTACGAATAAATAATAAAATATGAAAAACGGCGCGCAAAGTGCGCGATTTGAGTTTGGCACAAAGTGGATTTAAATAATTTAAAAAAATGCGATTGTTGTTTGCAATTGTTCGGTCCCGAGCGCAGCACAGAGCCAGAGCCAGAGCATAGCAGCCGCTGCACGAGATGTTATCGTTTATCTTTTATTTATGGCCGCCAGTAGCAGCGGCGAAGCAATAGAAGACACAAATAAAGAAGCAATCTTTTGCCTTTCCTGCTTAACCTTTGAATGCGGGCAAATAAGTTTACATTTACGTTTTTTCTGTTTTTTTCTTCTTTTTTTCGTTTTATTCGTTTTATTCGTTTGCATTTCGTGCGTTGCGTTGCGTTGCGCTCGAGAGAAAAGTGAAATCCGCGCATTAAATTCCGCTACACGCGCGCTGTGGCGCACGTCATGTGCCATTAGTGCATCAATATTGCATGCATCGAATCGGAATCGTTGTAGCAGACAGAAGCACCACCAACCAGCACAAGACAAGCAAGCGGCAGTCACAGCAAGCAGCAGCAGAAAGCACAAGCGAAGCAGTAAAATTTTATTGCCACGCATTCGACGTCGTTTATCGCATCGATTTATTCATAAGATGGCATTATTTGAAGGAGTTCTTGATTGAGGCTTTGTGGTTTATATTGTATGTATGCATATAACATACATAGGCTAGTTATTTTTATGGCAAATTATGCATAGGTCAGGGAGACCAAATACAAACTGAATATATATACGCCGAGCAGAAAGTGTTCTTAGCTCGAAAAAGTGTTTTTCTTTATGGCAAATAAATTATTTTAAAAACGAGCACAAACTTTCGGAATGAAGAGTATTTTAAAAACTTTAATTTTGAAATATAGTTTTTAAAAGTAGTTTATCTCGAGATACGATTTCGTGCCGTAAACGATTTTCTTAGTATAGGGAACCTGCTAAAGGAAATGATTTAGATATATAACGTGTAATTTAACTAGCAGTGCTATTGAACTACCAGTTAAATTTTCTAATCTAAAGAGAGTAATGAGAAATTTAACTGATAGTTTAGTAGCACTGCTGATTTAATTACGGTAATACAGTCGTGTCTGGGTATAGTGAACACCCAAATTTTTATATGGAGTACTCTAAATAGTGAACAATAGGAATACTGTTCAAAATTTGTTTTACTATTTGGAGGTTATTGAATAAAATTTTGAAAGCAACTGTAGGGTTTATATACATACATACTTGTTTTTGTTTATACTTGTTGTTAAATTTAATTTTATATTCACATAAATTTTGTTGTTAAATGTTTGTCGAAAATTTTATTTGAATTCAGAATAAATTCAATCGAAGAAGAAACCAGTCGGAGAAAAATATAATTATAAAATAAATAAATGATTTTCAATATACATATATATAAAATAAAGATAATGTAACCAAACAACTTCAGGCAGATAACAATTAGAAACACAAACAAAAACTCTACGGATGATGCTGGTATACTAGCACTGCGAAGTCTACATGAAAAAGTGGTCCATAAGTCAATTTCTGAACGCAAGAACAACAACATTTGATGAAAGAGAGAACAATCCGGATATAGTAAACAGTCCGTTCAATATTTAGTTCCCTATATCGCGACACGACTGTATGTATTTAGTACATGGATTCGGATTTGCATTTTTTCTAGCAATCTAATATTTTTTTTTAACAGATTCCACCACAGGTATTATTACCTCCCTTCCACAAGTAGCGCATACTAGTGATTAACTAGTTATTATACCGTAATTTAACGAGTAAATTTCTTATATTGTTCAAAAGGCAAAGTTTAATGAAAGTTTCATACTTGAGTATGTATTGATAAATGAACAAATATTGTGATAGCGTTTCGGTTAGGAATTTCGTTCAAGGCCATCCGATTTTTCTAAACTGAATTTCAACTGGTGATTTAAAGTTAAAACTGAAGCGTTGATTATTTTGATATTTAAATTCGCTGTTGCTGTAAGCGCACGCGACAACAAGCCTTTCTAATCATTTGCGGCTCATTTGCCAGAGTATGTATGCAGACGCCACGCCACGCCACGCCGACCATACAGCCAGCCAGCACTGGATTAGGCAGGTATTTTCCCAATGTCGCAGCCCATTCCAACCGCAGCGTGCAACAAGAGGCACCACTCGCAATTTACATTTGTTGTGTTTGCGCCTAATTTGCTGCTTTTGAGGTGCATTCATGTTGCAACAACAGAAACAACAACAAATACAACGACAGCAACCAAAATAGAATGCCAAATGCAAATGCATTCATTAGGGACGAATATTTGTTTGTTTGTCTGTCTGTCTGTTTGTCTGTTTGTGTATGCACATGTGTGAGTGTGTGAATGTGTTATTATTTTTATGTGTCTATGTTTGTTTGTGTCAGCAAAATGCACGACGCAGCATAGCGGTCGCCCGGCAGGCTGCCACTTAGGCCGCCGCGCGCGCATTGAATGTGACAAACACGACAAACGCGCCTCAACTTTGCAAGTGTGAGTTTGAATTTGTATTAGGGTGCGTCATGAACTTTTAATAGGTGTTAATACTTATTCAAAATATATTCTTTTCCCATGAAGTTCAATTATTGAGGAGCTTATAATCTATTAATATTGTTAAAAAAAACATTCTTCTAATGACCAAATTGAGTTAAGGATAACCTCCAGCTGATCATCCATCGGAATTAATTTTTTTTTGTAAATTTGAAACATCCTAATCTGTAACTGTGTGGAGTGTTTGAAACGAGTATGAGCCCAAAGTAAAATCGCACACGGCAAGCGGGCACATACTCATTAGTTTGAAGTGGTTTCGTCAACAACGCAAGCTGCCAGCCAGCCAAGCTGTCGCCTTTGCTTTGCAACCATTCTTGCACTCAGCTTAGCAGCAGCAGCCCTTCAAGCTGCGCTGTCGTAACCAACGTCGGGTCTATACGCTAAAGCAACCAGTACAAATATGCTGCAAGGGTTGACAGATTTGCCGCTGCACAATATCTACAACAGCAACAATAAAAAATGAAAGCGAGAGAAAAAGAAAAGGACGTCTCGTCCTGCTGCTGCTACTTCTACTCCTTCATCAGTTCAGCTGCTGATGCTGCTCCTCCCACGCTAAGACTTATGAATGGGCTTTAGATTTTTGACATTTTCCTTAAAATTCAGCGTCTGTAGCGGCGGCAGCAGCAGTAGCATCGGTGGCAACGAATGGCGGCAGCAGGACGACGTCATTAATTTTCCATTAATATCGTGTTGTCCTTTGCACCATAAAAAATGCAGCACTTTTTCGCTTCCTTTGGAAGCTTCTTTCTATTGCTGCTTCTACAGCCACTGAATGCTGAAGGCTTCCACTGTTTTTTTGTTGTTTTTTTGTTCTTCATTTTTAATTTTTTTTGCGTTGCCGTTTCTTTGCTTTCGCGAGCCTTTTGTTTTTCACCCTCATGAATAACTGATTGAGCTGCTCCTGCTGCTACTCCGGCTGCTGCTGCTGCTATTGTTGTTGCTACTGGTTCGGGGGTACAAGTGCAATGTCGTCAGCGTAGGGAAACCTTTAGTTCAAAGACTAATGAAAAAAGCAAATTTTTTCTCCCAAGTATAAAACAGTTATGCATGCGCCAAACAAATTTCTTAGTACGACTTTTGTATGCATAGCAAAAAATTCAAAAATATTCAAGAATAAATATTTGAATTATTATGCTAAAAGTATTAATTGGATTTATCGGTTTTGGGTTTAAAGTTAAACCTTTTCAGTTGTGAGTTGAAGATTTGCGAGTTGATTTCACTTGAGTTGGGTTCGAATTTACTAATTTCGAACACTTTGGTTCTTCGTATCTCTATTGAAATTATGAGATTCGCCGAGAGGACACAATAAATTTCAAATGAAGTTAAGAAACAAATGAACTTCTTGAATAATATTAAAATTTGTATTTTTAAAATCTCAATTGAATTATTTATAGCTAAAGCAACTTTTCATATGAAAAAATAATTTGTTTGTCCCAAATAAAACTGTAGCAATTGTATTCGGATCTAGTAGATATTTTTATTTATAACAATAATATTTTAGTTAGCTCAATCAAGATCATCTGTGAGAAATATTTACTCGTTTGAGACAAGTATTTGTATATATTTCAGTCCAACAATTTTATATGTGGGTATAATAAAGTTAGTATTTAGGACAAATAAACTAATAATTAAATATATATAATTTGCTAAAACAAAAATGTATTTGCTTGAAAAATATGTTGCACTCAAAAATTTTTTAATTCTTATTTATTCAAATATTATTAAATGGTTTTAAATAATATATATTTAACACAAACATGTTTTCGTTAAAATGATATGTTTAAGTATATTTTACTCTCAAACAAAATTAATTATTTGAGACAAATAGTTAAATGTGTTTAGGATATATTATTTTTTATTCAATGAAAGTGTTTGACTCAAATAAATATTAGTTGAGTATATATTTATTGTAAGTTCAAAATACTTACTACAATAACATATTATTTACTCTTAATACACCTTATTTGAACCAAATATAATGTACTCCATATATATATATATTATTATTTGTAACCTATACAATATTTTCCCGTTATATAGGAGGGTGGTCCGATTAGTACTTAGCCTCACCTTCCGATGGATGCCTACTTTGTAAAACCTCGAGAAAAAGTATTTTGCAAGCGAGTTAAAGAAGTTAGAGCATCCCATCGTTAAGTGTATTGAGCTAAACGAAGACTATTTTGAGAAATTAATTGCCACTTATCTAAAAAATTTTGTAGGTTAAGTATTCAACGGACCACCCTCGTAAATGCTTTATCAAAGTTTTTGTTTATTCAAAACCCATTCTTGAAAATCTTAACATGCCGATTATAATTTTTTTTTTAATACAAATGTCCTCCCGTCAAATATTCAAATATTTAGAACTTCTTAACGTCCTGCCCGAATCGATGTATGTCATTTTACTTACTGGTCCACATTTATCCTCATGTAACGAATTTTAAAAACTTGACCTAAGACCACGGACAAAGTTTCCATTTGCTCTAAATGAAAATAAGATTACTGTCAACATCAATCTTCGACAAATTAGTTTACAATTTATTGGCGATTGTAGATTCTTCAATGTATCGAAAGTAATGTATGTATGTATGTATGTATGCTTTTGCATAACAAATGTCTAAACTAAAATAATAAAAAAATAAGAAAAAACAATACCAAACAAAACTCAAAGTCAAAAGCCGTAATATTGATTTTTAATATTTATGCACAATTCCATTTTCGAATTTCCATACGAGAAATAACCAAACAGTCTGATTGCTTTGTTCGTCTGGGATTTGCGCAAGATACCTACTCGACTAGTTACTTGCATAGAGTGTAGTACCCCCCTGTACCCTGCCTACCGCCTGCCCTGCATCTAAAACATTTCGCATCGAAATCGACATATGCTTTTGATGCTCCCGCCTCGCCGTCACATATGGAACCTTCCAACTGTCTGACTTTCTGTCGTTCAGTCGGTCGCTCTGTCTGATCGTCCAACATTCCAATGTTCGTTCGCCTGTCTGTGACTTTGACACAAGGCACGAAAAGTGGAATCACAGCGCTCCGAAGCAATTTTGCAAAATGAAAATATACAATAATAAATATGATTTGACATGCAAGTGATGGGCGCGCGGCAGAGCGTCGGTAGAACGCTGCTGCCATATCACTGGAGTAGGGCATGGGCATGATTGTGGGGTGGCTGGAGATGGCACTTGGGTGTCTTTACACAATCCACTTTGTCGCCTCATACACACAAAAAAAAACATATTGAAGCTACTCTTAGCCTCTGTTCGCTTGGATTCATTTCGTTTTGTACTGTGTGTGTGTGTATATATGATTGTGTATGTGTGTTGCTGATTTCGAATGATTCCGGATGGGTATCTGCGTCGTACGACCGACAACGTAATTTGACAGCCGACATATATTTGGCTCGGCTGCAATTGACACAGCCAGCAATGCGCGCTGCTCGCTGCTCGCTGCTCCTACTCTAGCGCTTTGGCACAGACAATGTCACCTGGCAGATGCCAAAAAGCAAATTGAAATTGCTGGCCAACATTTTGTTTTTTTGTTGTTTTTTGTCTTTTTGTATGAAATCGAATTCGAACAATTGTTGTGGCAGCGGCGGTAATTCTGTGTGTGTGTCTGTGTGAACGTGTGTCGTCTGCTGTTGCCGGAGAGGTGGAGTCAATTAATTTAATGAACATGTGTAAAATACAAAATTCCCATTCGGAGACATCTGAAGGCATGCTCCGGAAGCAGAAAGTTTTGCCATTTTGTGGAATTTTTAATCACGCACCGTACCGCACTGCATCGAACGACAGCCGAACGGACGGACGGACGAACGACCGACCGACCGACCTGTTTTACCGATTACGATTTTAATCCAATTCCGAAATCCCTATTGCAGCCGCAACAATGTGAAGAAGAAGGGGAAAACAAAAAAAAAAACAACAAAAAAGGTTACTTTACCTTTCCTATAAGCTTATAAAGACCGAAACAGTTGTTGGTTTTAACCGACTGTAAACCGAAACGAATTGTGAAGTACCTAAGCCAGTGCCGCACGCACCTACCATACGACCCGGAGCACCGCTTGCCAAAGGCGTAGATACTTTAACTAGAACGCGAATGCGAAAGACGAAAATAATTTTGTATTTATTCGTTATCTTAATATATTAATTTAATTTATTTCTACAACTCTCTATTGCTTTAATTATATTGATCAGTTCTTATAAAATTCGATATAACTTTTATAAAAAAATCTAATGTCAATTATTTAATCGGTTCAAATAGTAATAATATGTTAATACTTGTAAACCTAAAAGGAACTATTTCCTTAAAATTGTTTACCTTCTTAACGAATTTAATCAGTCCTTCCTTTTATTTTAAAGTTGTTGCACCACCTTTCCAATAAGCTCTCGATACGCCACTGGCGCCCAAACAAACAAACGTACGCAGCATCCTACAAGCGTCGATACTACAGAATACTGAATACGTTGCTTTAAAAAATAAACGACCCCGGTGACTTTAACGTCAGAAACGTAAAAGCCACCCAGTTTAGCGGAAATAGCCCGAATGGCTTTCAACCCTTTACATTGTTGTTCGCCGTTGTTGTTGTTGTTGCGGTTGCCACCGCTTTCTAGAACTATAAACTGCGATGAATTATGAGCTCTTACTCAAGCTTAACCCACGCCGCTCCATGTCCTTCGATCTGCTTTAGAACACACACACACATACATACACACACATACACACATACATACATACACGTAATATTTAGAGCGGCACAAATAGTTTCTTTCGCAAAAGATTAAAGCCTGAATAAAAGCAACATTCATACAAAAGGTTGTTCTAGCAGCGGCAGCAGCAGCAAAAACGACATACACGGCCAACATACCATCTTTATGCACGGACGGACACAATGTATGGTTGTCCCCAGCGCCCACCCCCGCCAGAAGAAGCATTCGATGCGAGAGTTAGCTACGTATTTGTATGCAAAGCGCACCATGCGCAGTTCTATCAATATCATTCAATTTGTTATCAATACAAAAGAGTCGATGAAGAAACGAGGGGGAATTTATTGCGGCTAAAAGCCCGGATGCGGCATAAAGATTATCGCGCGCGCGCACTCACATACACTCACACGAAACCAGTCAAGTCGGAACGCAAAGGAGGCACAACACTTTTATGTTGCACCATGCTACATTAGGGTTCTCGATGAAAGTCGTTTCGGTTTCGGTTTCGTTTCGTTTGGTACGCTGTCACCCAGCGAAAGATACATCATTTCTTTTAAAAGACATTTTTTTAATCTGCGAGAGTGTGCAGTGAGCACCCTCAGACTTTTTTTTTTCCTTCAATGTCTAATGTCGCTATATGTGTGTGTGTGATTTGTGTGTATGTGTATGTTTGTGGGGAAACCGGATGTCTCGAAAACAACATTCTGGGGGCGATTAAGTGAGAAGCGTTTGCTTGAAATAGTATTAAAAATTTCATAATCTTAGAACGAAAATTCTTCTTTTAATACAATTATTTAATGTGACTAGTAATGTTGAAAAAAACAAGAAGCGGTCGGAACACCGCGATTTCAAAGCACATCTATTCTGATTCTAATTTTCTTTAAAAAAAAACGAAAATAGAATAACCCAAGTGAGCAACATCATTAGTGATGATAGTACTATTTCCTTACGGAAAGGTATGCTTCGAAAACTATTTATGTATAAAGCAACTATTTGGAAAATAGTTTAGTTTATCAATTGGTTCAGTTTAGATGCTTAACTATTCTAAAAGTTCGTTGTTACAATTTAGTAAATCAAACACCTTCGATTGATCGTAAGTATCTAATTTCATGATTCAAATGTCCAGAGCTGGGCAGAAATTAGTATATAAGTTAATAATTTATTAACGAAGTTACAGTAAAGTTAAAGTAAATTAACTCGCGTTAAATTTCATCCGTTTGTTTAAGTTAGTTAAATATAAAACGAAAAATTCAATAGTAGAATTAAAAACAAAACAAGAAAAATTAAGAACTGATTATAAGCATATCGAATGATATACTGACACATGTTGCCTTCTTGGATGAACAAGTTCTTAAAGTATTTACAATACAACAATTTCCTTTTTCAAGGACATTTTAAGAGCAAGGAAGTCTAAACTTTAAATTGTTGCTTTTTGATTTTTTTTTTTTGCTATAGAAATTTAAACTTTTTTTTTCAACGAGTTAACGAAGTCAATTTAACGAAGTTAAGTTTCTGATTAACTTTACTAGTATTAACGAAGTTAAATTGTTATTAAACGATGCCCATCTATGCAAATACAGAGTTTCCTCGGTTAAACAAAATAAATCTTAAAGTTGTTCTCTGTCTAAAGTCAGTTTTTTTTTTAAATTTATTATAATGCCGCCTTAAAGAATATTTGATTACTTTTATTATAATAAGCTCCTTAGAATACTTTCTTAAATTTTATTTAAAAACATTTGCTTGTATAGTACTCTTCAATGTTCATTAAAAACCATTTGATAAACATGACACGACTTGATACAATAACAATTAACTATGTCACTCTGTCTACTCGAAGGGAATAACAAACTCCCCGCAATGTAATCATCGCTCGAACAAGCTGACAAATAATTTTGGCGACCAATAATGAAGACTATCAGAGAGCAAAATAGCGAAACAGTTAGGCGCTATATTAATAACAACTTCTTTAGAATGATGATTATCCTTTGGCAGCACTCAATTGTTACTGTTATTGAAGGCGATTTCAATGATGCAATGTGACGTTGGATATGTGTGTGCGTGTGTATGTATATACAGGAGTATGTGTGTGTATCGCCCTTTACGCAAATTGACGTTATTGTCATGAGGAGGCTCATTTGAAACAAGCTAGCGGCACGACGCACAAATTTGGCTGAGATCAAAGTTTTCATTGTTGCTGACAGGGCACACAGACAGACATACAGACAGACAGACGGGCAAACAGACAGATAAACGGACAGACAGTTATGTCGCTTTGAGTTTCCCAAAATAGAAATATACATGACCATAAAATCCAAAAGAAAGAAATAATACTTTCCGGCCAGCGAGCGAGCGAGCGACTTGAGTTGAGTAGTAGCCCTGCACTGCTGCTTCGCACATAAGAAGAAGAAGGGGTCAAAACAAATCAGCAAAAGAAGATGCGGAAACTTTTTGGCTGTACCAATTCGAAAAACAACAACAGCTATAAAATATCAAGCAATTGCCAAATTACAATCGGTCGTAACAACTGTTAGGAATATAGCACACTGACAATTGTTATCTTATCTTAGCTGCAATAATGCATTAGGGAAGCAAGTAATATTGTTTCTTAATATCTGATATTAGACAATTTCGTCAGATTTCCAGGATGTACTCTGTAGGAAATTCAAAGACGCTCAACTTCTCTTCAAACAAAATATTATTATATGTTATGCCGCTTACTTTTTCCTTGCAATAATTTTGCATACCACGCACCAATATGACCAGCAAGTGTGGTACCTTAAAACAAAAACATAGAAGCCGTGCGGTCCGTTAGAATTGCTCATTGTAGCATCTAAGTCTGGTCGGTTTGTTTCGTTGTGTGTTTGTCCGACTGAGTGAGTGAGTGAGTGTGCGAGTGTGTGCGAGTGTCATCAGCGAAGCATAAAAATCTAAAAGTTAGAAACATTCAAGATGGCGCGGATCAGAGCTGCAGAGCACACAAACCCAGACGAAAGAAACAATCGCAGAACGAACGAACGAACCAAAAACGCAATGGGACGAATGAAATAATGACAGAGAATTTGGGGAGGAAACACTGAGGCGAAAAGATGCTTTATAATTTTGCCATTACCCTCGGTAAGTGAGACCGCCTAGACCGACCCCAAGAACGAGCCGAGAAAGACAAGAAGCGCCACTGTAGTCGACAACGACTACGACTAAGACTACGAACGGAACGGCGAACGACGAGTGTATTGTCGCATTATGTCCAATTACTGTCGCAATTATGGCAGAGAATTGTCAGTTTGCGCACGAACGAGAAAGCCGCTTCTTCTTTTTTTTTATTTTATTAAACATCACACTATGTCTATGTATGTGTGTGTGTGTTTACGCCTATAACAGCCGTTCTAAAATTTGTTTCGGAAAAAATCTTAAGAGTAAAGAACTGTTGATTCTGTCTTTTGACAGAGTTTTCTATATAGAAAATTGTTATTAGTTTTAATAATTAAAGTGAAGGTATGTAAACAATTCTTTGGGATCGGTAGACATTCGAGAAGCAGACGCCTCTTTCGACGAATGAAGATATAGCCCGTTCTGCTTTATGCTGCTGATGCTTGAGTGTTTAAGAAGAGAATTCTCTATAATATGTGGTGCACTTTGCGCCTATGGCGAGTACCGGATTAGATGGAACAATGAACTGTACGCTGATATTGACATAGACAGGCACATTAAGAATCAGCGCCTGAGCTGGCTAGGTCATGTCGTGCTAATAGAAAAATAATCTCCGGCGAAGAATTCTATCTAAGCAAGAAAGGAAAACTGTACTTAATTCGAATAGAAGGAAAATATAGAACTGGTAAAGAGTAAAGAGTAGCACACTCTTTCCGATTTCAATTTAATTGCTCTCTTCTTGTTTCACTCTATAATTAAAATTGTCCACTATCGACTTACTTTAAGAAAAAGTTTTCCCAGAAACTGTTATCTAAAAGACATTCGGTTTATTTTACAATTTAAATGAGTATGACTGTCATCGTCATGATTTTAGAATGGCTACAATTTAAAAGCGAGTTGATTTGTATTTCAATGGAGCATTAGAGTGAAGCTGCTGTTGATGATGATGTCGTTATTACTGCGCATAGTTGTAAGCTCCCAAAGGCCCAGCAACTGGCCGCCATGTTCACTTTGTGTGAAGATGACACTTGAAAGGCGTACAAAAAAAAAAGCTCACAAGACGGACTTTGGCATCGACATGGCTTACACGCACACGCACACTCACACACATATACAAACAGATACACGAACATTTTGCAACCTGAGACGTCAACAGTTAACATCGCGTTACGCATCCCAGTTACCGTGTCCGTGTCCCCATCCAACAACTGTGACAACTAAATGAGGTGACAAACGAGCTTTGAGCGGTGCCATTCGACTACTTAACTCCACTTCGCCATTCGCCGTTCACCGTTCACTGTGCCCCGTGTGTTCCGTTTTATCGCCCGACGCGGTCGTTCGTTCATTCGTTCCATCGTGTCCATTCATGTTTCCCGCATTCTGATTTGATACGATTGCGGCAAACATCAACGCAAGTCACCCGTTCGCTTGTTCGGTCGGCTCTAATGCTTTATGTTTGTTGTTGCGCCAGTGCGTCAGTTAGTCGGTTTGACATTGTCGCGTTTCGTCAGATTCACAGGACATTAAGCAATTTGTTTTATGCAGGTACTATGTACTTCGGAAGGTAATAATTGTGTCTGTCTGTCTGTTTGTCTGTCCGTCCCCCCATGAACATGTCATAAAGCAAAATCAGATTAAAATGGGGTCGCGTGGAAGGCGACAGCGGCTGATTGTGCGTTCGTCAACGTTGTGCAACTTAATTAGTTGTAACACAAGTGTGCGTGTGCGTGTGTGGGTGTGGGTGTCATTGGGGTTTGGTTGGCGCTGCGTAAGATTTCGCACAAAAGGGGTGAAAAGGTTCGTTTTTCTTTTATAGACATCACTTAGGTTAAGTTTACAATACTCAAGGGTTAGTGCTGATTGGATTGTAGGTGAAGTGTTGTTAACATTAACTCAAAAGGCCTATTTGAAATGAACATACATGCGAGTATGTACATATAAGTATGTATATCATTTTGCTTATATAACACATTCGGTATATGGTTAAACGAAATTAAGTAAAATATAATTTTAATAATTTAAAAAAATAGTTAATCTGAACCGAAAAATTACTTCTGTAAAACAACTGAAGTTTAGCAGTTATTTGTAAATTTTAACTAACAACATTGCTTTCTTAACTTCATATTGCAGTATTTTTAAAAACCTAGAATATTTTAATAAATATTTATATATGCATTTGTAAATTAGGATTAGGTTGCGTTTGGAAATGTTTTTTTTAATAATATTATTCAACAGCTCCCATCAATTACAAATTGTTTATGTTAAAATTGGATACAATAGTCGAAATAATCTTTGTATAAATTAACAGTTTTTTATTGTCAAAACATTTACTGTTTTGTCGTAATTATCGTCATCGGTATCAGTCTGTATCGGCCAATATTACTGGAACCGGCCTTAGCATCTGCCAAAATCACCGGCCGATATTTTTGCCAATGGAACATGGTTTAAATTATTTTTTGCTTATCAAATTAACATTGTTTTTCCTATATTTAAGCGCCCTGTTCTATATTAGTTAAATTTTAATATTAAACCAATCAAAAAATATCGGCCTCGGCAGCAGTATCGGCTACAGGTTTCGACATCGTATAAAAAATTTATAATCGGCTGGTCTCTACATTATATAAAAAAATGTTTTCAACGAGTTTTTAATGCAGGAAACTGTGCCATAGTTCGAAATTTTGAGCATACAGGGGCGCTTGGTTCGCTAAGTCAAGTACTTATGATCTCAAATATGTCTTACCATATTCGCTTAAGGAACTGCTTATTAATTGTGACAAAGAAACTTACCTGAAATAAAGAAAAAAATCGTTAATAAGTAATATTGAATAATAAATAATATTAGAAATATTCGAAAACAACTTAATAATTTATTTAATTAATTTAACGACATTCACAAACCATTGGAATGTTGAAACACCTCCAGCCTTAAACCACTTGAGGACTAAATTCAAAATTGTTCGTGTTAACAAATAAATAAGTTCATATTCGTCTGCGTCATTACCATCACTAATCATTGAAGCGTTAATAAAGCAACAACACAAAACGCTAGCTTTTAGGCAAGAACCTTGAAGTATAAATTAAAACAAATAAGTAATTTTTGCCTATGCCAAGATGAAGCTGTAGAACAAGATGAAGATGAAGAAGGAGAAGAAGTACCCAACCGGAAGCAGCCGGTCCAAAATTTCAGTTCAAAGAAAGTTTGCTATACTGCTGAGCGAAGAAAATCAGGACGCGGTGCACTGCAGTAAGCCGCACGCCATCAGGGCACAACAAAGCGAGCGACCGACAGACAGACCGAACGAACGAACGTAAGACCGCCACAACGACCTAGTGTGGCCCACGCATTCATCTCTTTCGTCCGACAGTTGAACGGACGGACGGACGGACGGACGGCCGAATGAGCGAACAAACTCCGGACTTGAACGACGAAGAAGACGCATGCACAAAAAGGCCAAAAGTGTAATTTTCCCTAAAAGTTTTTTCTTTTGTTTTGTTTTGTTTTGCTTTCTTTTTATACTAATTTTTTTTAGGTTTTTATTTAAACTTTTTTTGTTCTTTCTTTCCTGTTTGCTACTTTTCTTTTCTCTGCTCGTTCGTCGTTCGCATTATTATTATTTTTGCTTTTGTTCCGTTCGGATTTTATGTTGCCCAATGTGATGCGATATTTTTTCTATTGTGTTGTTGTAGTTGTTGTTGAGATTTTTTGTTGTTGTTGTTGTTGCGTTATGTTGCTTTGTTGTTTAATTCTTTCGCCTTTTAGATGGCAATTTTGTTGATTTTGTTTGCAACAAAAGTAACAATTGCACAAGTTTTCAGGAAGTTAAAGGGGCGCGAGGGTGCAGTGCCCTTCGCCTCTTGCCATCCCCCTTCTTATATTCTTATTAAAAAAAGAAAGAAACAAAACAAAACAAAAGAGTGACAAAAAGAAAAATTAGAAAAGCAAAACTTTCTTCGTCTCATATTCATTTGTTTTTGTTTCTGCCGTTTTCTTTTCTTTTTCTTATTCTCATTTTTATTCTCTTAATCTTTTTTGGTTCTTCTTCTTCTTCTTCTTGTTCTTGTTCTTGTTCTTCTTTATCTTCAGTTGAGAGGACACTGCACGAGAAGAGCAACGCAGCGAGTCATTGTCTAAATTTGACTTATTAAAAACTTTTTACGGCTTGAGTTGGTACGCTGCGGCGGGGAGGGGGGGAAGGGGTCTGCGAGGCAAAGACTGAAATTTTCAAATTACAAAACAATTAACAAAAGTTCACACACACACACACACTCACACATACTTAAATTAATTGCACCGAAATTAATGCACATTTTAAAAGAGCAACTTTTTTTGTTGCCAAAATTTTCATATTTAATTGAAATTGATTTGACTGATTAACTTTTTTATTTGAAGCTAAAAAAGTTAATCAGTTTTTTAATGTTTCATCAATTATTTCAAATAGTTCAACAATTCAATTTGTTATCTTAGTATTTTTTACATTAGATTGTTGGCTTTATTTGCGTTAAGATCCTGTTTTGTGGACTTAAGCTGAGGTGATTAAGCTCGGTTGCTTCGCCGCCGATAATATCAGCTAAATTCGGTTAATCGGCGAGCCGAATAATTTCAGTAAATTTCAACTGAGCCGCTGATAATTTAAACAATCAAATCAAATTTTCTTGCTATTTTAATCGGCTCATTTTCAGCCGTCGCCAATGCTAAAGAAAACCTTCAGCTTCAATCGGAATTAAGACTCCGGCGTCGTTTTTGGCCCCTTAGCCGCCACGAAAAAGTATTGCTCAACTTTTTGCACTAAAGAAAACTTCCTATAATTTTTTTCAATTTAAAGAAAAAATAAAAGTTATTAAAAAAATGCATCGAAACAATAAAATTTATTCAATGTTTCTTTTATATTTGTGAATAAAAAACATTTTATTTACAAACAAATTTTTATTAAAATTACTTTTTTGATTAGGCATTACAAAAATGTTTTGATTTGTATACCTTTTAAATTTTTATATAATATTATAATATAATTACAAAATAAAACATAAAAATTATTGTTAACTTTTGTTGATTTACTTTTGTTTTCTTGTTTCTACTTTAAAAATCGCGTGGTTATTCAAGCATGGCGTCTAACATCCATTCGGATCTTCAGCTGCAGCTAATTCACCATAAAACATTTGCAACAGCAGCAAAATAAGTTTTGACATTTGCATAACAACAAAACAACGCAACATCAATACGAGGCGGTTTATTTTGGCAGCTAAAGCAGGGCCCTGCCTGCGGCGTTGCATGACAGGGGCGCTAAAATATTTTTATATAAAGCCGGGACCTGAACAGAAATTACAGTTCTTATATGAAATCGTGCTGGAAAAAGAAAATTTTTAAAGCCGATTTGTATACCAACAACAATTTAAAAACCACTCTAAACGAAAGAAAAAAATGGCACATTAAAAATAAATTCAAAGCTTTAGGCACTTTATAATCTAGAGACGGCCCTGATTCGGTACTACAACGCTTGCTTGAAGGCCGGAACAGTTTTCACTTTTGATTTGTACCAAAACAAGCAGCAAGAGTCGCAACAGAAGCAGAAGCAGCAGCAGCAACATTCACGATGGACGAGTGCGCCGCGTAGTTTCCACAGCCTCCAGGCGAAGTGGCACCTTCAACAAATGTGGTGTGAAGTACCACGCAACGACGACGGGCTACACAACACCCCACCCACCAACCAGTTCCTCCTCCTCTTTTTCTGTTTTCGTATACGCTCGCTGCTGGCCAAGGCTGCTATGATTGCACGTGTGTGCGAGTAAGAGTTTGTGAGTGAGTGGGTGAGTGGGTGAGTGAGTGAATGTGAGGAGGCCTCTTCAGAAAATGCTGTTCAAAATCAAAGAAACACGAAAAACAATGGACTGCCATTAAACAAAGGACCGAATGTAAATAACTGTGAGTGTTGTTGCTGTTGTTGTTGCTGATGTTGTTGTTGTTGTTGTTTTTGTTGTTGTTTTTGTTGCTTCCATTGTCGTTGCTGCAGCGAGCAGGAGGATGTGCAACTAAATAGGACAAAACATTTGTTCAACAATAAATATACACATGAGTCCAGTTTCAAGTTCCAGCGACGACGAGATGCACAGTACTCACATTATTGAGAAAAATGAAATGTGTTAAAAAACTTAATCAGATACTTTGCAGTGGGCCAGCTGGAAGTTCCTCGCAAAATTAAATAAAACTGAAAAATTGATCAGTGAAAATTTAAAGAGACCTTTTAAAAAAATTAACCAAAATGTTTAAAACAGAAAAGCTTCTAGGGGCTTCATGAAGTACTGTGCAACGACGATGACGACGACATGCATAAAAGCTGTCGTATGAGTGCGCTTGCAGCAACGACAACAGCAACAGCAACGGCGAGTGAGCAAAAATGCAAATAGCTCATAAAACAAAGCAGAAGCGTTCGTTTGGTTGGTTAGTACCGTTGTAGGGGGCTCGGAGTGGGTACGAAGGGGTAAGTAGGTGTCTCTGCCCCCTTCGCAAATGGTAAAGCACATTTGCATATTTCCTTCATTTCGAGCGTAATGGCTGAACTTTCAACTCACAAACTCGGGCCTTCGGTGCGTATACGTAACACGCGCTTTAAGAGCACCGCCATGGCATCCATCGTGTCGTTATTGTTAATGTTGCTGTTTTCCTTTTAACTTAGTATTTTGTTATTGTTGTTGGGTGTGTGTGAGTGTGTGTGTGTGTGCGCAAAGCAACACAATACTTTACGTTTGACAAGTTTTTAATTTTTTAGATTTAAATGACAAAAGTTGCGCTCATCTATTACGATCTGACATGAACATCGCGATTCTAACTAAGCAGAATAACAATTGCTCATACCACACCTGGGCCACTTCAAGGCGAGGTTTTCTTCAATTAATATCGCAAACAGAAAGAATATGTTTGTTAACTTATTCTTATAATAAAGAGACATTTTTTAACAATACCTTAAAATTTTTTAAATATTTGATAAACAATTTTTTTATGAAGTAATTATTTTCAAAAAGTTAGTTAAAAATCTTTAATGAAATTGTACAAAAAATCTCACCCGACCAGGCGCACAGTTGAAAGTCGGAAAAAGTCGAAAGTCTGTGCCTTATCTTATTGGCAGAATATTTATGACTGGTGGCAGGCGATGCCCAAAAATAATTTCCGATAAAAGCAGCCCTTTTCATATTTTGCTTCTTTCCGAAAGAAGGGACACGACGGTGAGGGGTAAGGGACATGTGTTATGTTGGGCAACCTTTACTGCGCGCGGCGACAATTAAAAGTTTTGCAGCGGTGGCGGCAGCAGCGCCGCGTATTTCACTCGAAGTCACGTTCGTCGTTGCCAATTGTACGCGACATCGCCGCGTCGCATCGTACCCGCACTGCGCGCCGCTTAATTGGAGCAAATCTCGACGATACTCGCAATTAAAACACACTTACTGTGAACATTCATACACACACGCATACACACACACTCACACAAACATACACATGCAGCACACACTCAGAGTCTAACAAAAAAAAAATAATGAAAAGGAAAAAAAAAACACACAGCACACGTTGCACGGCACACAAAATTAATTTGATTTATGTCCTGCCTGCCTGTTATGTATGTGTAAGTGTGTGTGTGTGTTTGTGTCGCTTTATGTTGCCTGCTTGTCGCACGGTACTTTGTTGTACTTAGTTGGGTCATAAAAAACAAATTGTGTACGTACTTGAGAAAATTTATCATTATCATGTTATATGTATGATTTTTATAAAAATGCATAACATACATAACAAAAGACTATAGTCAACTTTGTTTTTGTTTTGTTTTATTTATAATCATGAAAAAGTATTTTCAACTGAAATAACTCAAATAGTTTAAAAATTTCAATATCAAAATTTGTTCTACACATAAGTGAAGAATAAAAATACAAAAAAGAAGTTTGTATGGGAGCTGGGCGTGGTTTTTATCCGATAACGGTTATTTTATGTGAGAAGTTTTGTGTTACTACTAAAGTACTGAATATTGAGTTTCAACTGGATGCTCTGAAACTATTTTAATTAACATTGGAACTCGAAATCTCTTTAACTACGGTTGTGATCGCTGGGACAGGCACATAGAGAGAAGTCGTTAAATCTACTCAGAATTCGACACTGATTATATATACTCGTATATATATACTC
Source organism: Suillia variegata (assembly GCA_949127995.1). Lineage (NCBI taxonomy): Eukaryota > Metazoa > Arthropoda > Insecta > Diptera > Heleomyzidae > Suillia > Suillia variegata. The sequence continues at coordinate 26,592,934 of OX421845.1, read as the reverse complement.
TTATATGTAAATCTTATATATTACCGAACCTATCAGGCTCCCTTATGGGCGTTACAAATGGAAAAACAAACTTAATATACGTGCTTGCACGTGGCAAAGGATCCAAAAAAAAAAGTGCGAACCTTTTTTCAAATAAGAAATAAAAACGTTTCTAAAGCAATGAAACTATCCGGTCTACAAGTCCTCCAAGTCCTCCACTTCCGATTCTTTTTTTCTTTCCAAATTATTCTTCTCAAAGATCTTTTAAGCAGGGGGGTTCTTAAGCTCGTTAAAAGAATATTTTTTTTAATTATTCTAATAAGAAACGTATCTAACTCCTTTCACATATGAAAGAAGAATCCCTTTGGCTTTCAATTCTTTCCATTTTTATTAAGTTTATCGGATTATTCCTTTCAATCTCAATGGAAGCATTCAACATAATTGACAATGAGTTTTTAATTATGCCCTCCTATTTTCACAGCACAGCTAAGTACTGTGCGCAGTATGGCAGATGCCGCAAGCGCTAAAATACAAAAACAACGACAAGCTGAAAACAACAACGACAACAAGAACGAAAAACGAAAAACGAATGAAAGCGAGAACAACGCGAACAAAACAACAACAAAAAATACCATAAAGTAACATTTAAGTTTAAAATGGCATTTTAAATGAATGAGTTGGGGCACATGCATCATAATTTATTTTGTTTCGCCGTCATTTGATTTTGCTGGCTGCCAGCTGCTGCTGCTGCTGCCGCTACTGTGGTGACGGTGATGGTGATGGTGACGGCGACAGCGGTGGAAGCACCACGGCGGTCGCCGGCATTAGATAGGACCAACCGGCAGTAGCGGTTTGGTGCTCTTCACATTTCGTTTGTCGTTTGTCGGGGTTTTGCTTTTTTAAGGAAGTGTGGAGTTGACATAAAAACAAGAATTGCCATTTTTATTACAATTTACAGCATCATTGTCGAAAAAAAAACCCAAACATAAATTTATTAGATTTTGCGTATTCAATTCGACTACCGATTACTCAGTTAACCGAGTAACTGTGTTATATATTCATAGGAATTTTTAAATGATAAAACATTAAAGACAAGTTTATAGTTAATACTTGTCTTAGGTTGTTATGGCGGTAGTTGCCTTATAAAGCGATGCCACTTAGATTAAGCTTAGAGATGTGAGCGGAAAGTGGTCTGCTAGTCACTGCTGTCAAAATTGACATACGTATGTAGAAATTAAAAAAATATCAAAATCCAGTATTCATTAAGAATTCGGAGATTACTTTGGGAGCTTTGTCCGCCATGTCAGACGGGTTTAGGTATTGAAAACCAAAGGATCCCATCGAGACCGGTTCAGTGAAAAATCAAAGGTTTAGCTGTTTCCTGTTCTTTGTTACATAATATATAAGTATAGAGGTCATATAAATTAATTCTCATATTATGAAGGTGTTTCATTACATTGTTGTATTCAGCCGATTTAATGTTTAAACCTAAATCATTATTTTATATGAAAGATATGTCATGAAAATATTCGCTACTCTTACATGTACGTGTATATTTAGAATACATCCAATACTGGTGAGACTTTTCATTCAGCCATACTTTGATATTGTATTTAGTTGTACTACAAGTAAAATTTAGGGAAAATTTCTGCTTTAACAAAGCTGCTAGCTACCACTTTTCTATCGAGTTCGTCTACCTCTTCGATGCAAGAGTAGCCCATATATTCTCGCATCCCATACCAGATAGACCACGATATTTGATGATAGGTTTTTTTTAGAAGACAAACGATCTCTCAATAATTTTGTTATATAAGACTATGCTAGAAATCGATTGTTTTACAATAACACAATTCAGTACTATTTTTAACTTTTAATTGTTTCGGTTTTGCATTCAAGCAGACTTACACAAAAATTTGACGCTTGTTTGAACAACCGAATTCGGTTATTAAACATCAGGCGAATAATTGAAAACCTTGACTGGAATGTTTTGAATTCGATACTCGCAGTAGTGGCGGTCTTTGCCAGTTGGTCTATTGCGGTGTAGCTGCGTTGGGGTCTTTTGACAGCGAGCGACAATGATAACAACTCGACTCGACTCGACGACTGCGACTCCTGACAATGACATAAGCGCATAAAGTGTAACGCCAAACCAAACTGAAATGTTTTTTTTGCTGCCGTTTGCTATCATCATCAAAAACAACAACGAAAAAAAAGGAAAGGCAAGGCAACAACATGTCATGACAGCACAAATGATTCAATCAAATGTTGCCTGTGGTGGTGCCCATATTTCTGGGTTGCTCTTTTTTTTTTTGTGTGAAATTTGTTGTTTTTCGAATTTTTTGTGTTGCCCTTCATTAGCTGCCGTTGCGCTTCTCGTGATTTCTAACAAACCAACAAATAAACAATACAAAAACAATAAAAAAAACATTTTCGCAAGTATCAATTCCAGCAACAAAAAATACGCGCGTTTGTTTTTTAACCACAAAAGCTTCATGAAATGTTTTGCGCATTGTGGTTAGCAATGTGCTCTCGCTATCGACCAACAACATTTGACCCCCCCCCCCCCCCCACCGCGTCCGCAATCCAACCAAACAAACGAAACCAAACCAAACCAAACCAAGTAAGCCAACGTTGTATGCCGCCGCTGCTGCTGGCACTACTCGCTGTGGTTACTTTGACTCCGGTTCGAAGTTAATCTCTTAGCAAATATTTGCTTCTACTATGCTCTGCCGGGTGCTCTGCTCAGCTGCATTTCAGTGCAACCGCAGTTTTTAAAGATTTCGCTTTGCAGTTCGCTCTCGATTTTGCATTGTTGTTTGTTTGTTTGTGAGTTTGTCTGTTGGTTTGTCCTTCTGTTTGTTCGTTTGTGGTTTTTAGCAATAACGCGACGACTGTTTGTAGCAATTGTTGTTAAGATAGTTAAATGGCGAAACGTGATTAACATTCGTTATAATTTTTATTTTTTCTGGAATAAAAATCATTGCAGCAGTTAGCAGTTTTATAGTTTGTGGGCGTGGCATTAAATCAATTCTCTTCTCGCTGATAATATCGACAATAAACTTACAAAGTCACACACAAAATACAATGTTTATAATAGTAAATGGTAGGCATGACAGATTTTTGATAGCCTTTTAATTTTGACCTCAAGACTCTACCAAAAATTTATTGTATTCCAAATTGTATGTAAATCAATTAAGCCATTAAGACGTTATGTGGCAACAAATCAGTGAATATTAAAAAAGAGTGTCGTTTATGTTTTAAAAATAAGAATTATAGGAGTACGCTCAACTTTTGCGAATTCTACATTTGGGAGTTATTAACCAAGTTTCTTTGATATTTTTACAACCGTGTTATACATGGAGATGCAATATTGAAAAAAATATCGATACGGTATCAAAGTTGATGAAAAAAACGTCAAGTATAGCGAAATAAAAATATTTCAAAATTAATCACAATTTTTGCTAACATATTTTTGAAGCTCGTAAATTTTTCGTCAACAAACTTTTGTTAATAACGCAATTTTGTAATTTGTGTCTCAAAGAACCGGAAAAATTGTTTTAACATTCGTATTAAATGAGTAAATATCGATATACAGTATTAATAAATTTACGATATCATTATTATATCGTTTATTATGACATCAATTCATAATAACATTGGTATTGTAACTAGTCCAAAAGCATCGATTTATTTGTAGCATCACTAGTTATCCATTGTTTGCGAATGGTTTGCTTCCCTACAAGAAATACGACTAAATTACGGTCAAATAGCATCACTGGAATTTTCATAAAAAATGCCAACAAATACGTAAAAAACAGACGCACTCACACAAATAAAGAAAATTCGTTCTACTCTTAAGGAAGTCTTTAAGAATCTGATGGAAAATCTAACTACCGGTTAAATTATATGTAATATTCGGTAGATTTCTTGCAGAGCTGGTCAAATGTACCTGTTCACCCTTCAGATCAAAAATATGATTTTAACTGAACGTGGAGTTTACTTTAAAAAGTCATACATTGCAGATATATTTTTTTTTGAACAGTTAAGTTGATGTCCCAATTTCATTTTTTTTTAGTCTTTTTTACTAATCCTGACCCCTCTCAACTCAATTACAAATTCATATTCCGCAAAACTGTTTCAAAAGCGCTTAAATGTCTACCTACGTTTGGTGCGACCACATCACACTACAAAAAGAAAGAAAAAAAATTAGAAAAAATACAAAAATAAAGCCGGAGACGTGATGCAGGAAGCGAAAGGAGATCAAGAGCAAAAAGTACGAGCTAGCAAAAAACAACCGAGCTAAATCCTCAGGCAACACAAAAAAAAAAAAAACAAACCAAAAAACCGAAAAACAAAATAACAAATGCAAAAGGAAGGGATAAAGCCTTATATCTGGTGGTTCATGTGGTGTGGTCAGGGACAGTGGGATCAACGGGTTTTTATACCGTTTTATTTTAGAGATTTACTGTGTGCGATTAGTGGCAAGCGAATTTGCTGCTGCTGCTGCTCCTACTCCTCCAGCAACGTGTTTTAACAGAGCACACAGTTGAGTCGAGGTTTTGTACTTTTTCGATGAATACGCTGTCGCCACTGTCGCCGCTTTCGAATCTTTTGCGTCAACGCATTCATTTCGTATTACGTCGTCTTTCGACACTTGAATCTTGCTTTTACTTCTTCTTCTTCGTTATTTTATGCGGTGCACAGCGTTTATTCATATACATACGTACGTATGTCCTTTCATTGGTTCATTTGCTTGAAATTGTTTTCCCGCTTTGCTTTACTTTGCCTGCCCACCCTTGTTGTTGTCAGCGTCGTCATCGTCGTCGTCGTCGTCATCTAAACCAGCGTTATTCTTTAACATATCAACACAGCTGCATCAGCTTTCGAAGTGCCTTCTTTGCTCGTTCTTGTCGTTGACGTCCTCTTTTGTATTGAATGCTTCGCTTCAATTCATATCTTCAAGTGCACACACCATCTCTAACACACACCGACGCATACACTCACACATACATACTCGCCCACGTACAGTGTTGCGTCGTATCTGAGTAAATTTATCAAGATATCTTTGAAAGTTTTTCCGAGACTGACACGTAACTTGTGGAACGCGATAAATACTTAATGAATGGATGCATTGGTATCGTAGCCAGTAGCGGGCGGATCTCCCTTTCCAGAGGAAGTGGATTTGAGTGTATGAGTTAATTTTTTCCGAGCTTTTCCTTTCACTAATTGTAATATTTGTTTACTTGGAGGAGATCGTTGAGATCTGTGGTAGATTTGGTAATATCAGTTTAATATTGTAGCGTATAAAGAAATAATCTCTTGGTTCATTCACCGTAATACTTTACGGAAAGAGGAAGTTAGAAAAGAGGAAACAAAAAACATTAGAACATTCATGAGGCAGGTTAAAATGTTATAAGCGGTTTACTCGAAATTACCGGAAGTGAATTGATTCTTTCTTTGATAGGTCGGCCATTTTTTCTTGCACAAAACCTTTGCCAATATTTGTAAGATGTCAATCTTAAAAGAATAAAATTGTTTAAGTAAAAGTTTATTACTTTTATTCTGGTATTTTTATCTTGTTTCAAAAACGTGCACACATGCATATGTGACCCAACACTGCGCACATACAAAGTCATTCCGACGCACACATACAACTCGCCCATACACATACGAGCATTTGGCTGTTTCTCTCATTTTCCATTAAATCTCAGCTATTTCATCATGTATTTACGTGCAAGTACCAAAAAATAAAATAAAACATGTGTGTAACCACCTCCCACCCCCCCTCAAACACCCAATTTCGCAGACATTCGACAGCGACTTTTTATTTTGTTGGAGCGTTGGTGCTGCAATCAAAAAAATATAATATATATATGCATGTATATGTATTTATATATAAAATAACATAAAAACGACGACTTTGAAAAAGTGCGGTGAACAAATTGAATGAATTGCTGCTGCTGCTGCTGCGAGTGGTGTCTCTCCACCATGCCAACGAGTGCAACAAATCGGCTTTGGACGACACTTCAAGTGCAAAAAATCACACGATCATTCATGGCACTGGGAGCGACAACTACAACGACGACGACGAGGTTTTGTTGGAATCAGGAAGCTTGCCAGGCGTTCCATATTTCGTTTTTCGTTATTTCCCTTTTTTTTTTTGCTGTATGTTTTTTTTTTTGTAATTCGGTTGCATCTGTCGGTGGTGTCGATGTAGTCGTTCGCCGCTAGGAATCTCGCGTGTGAAAGCTCCTATTGCCTTCCGAACTGCTTTCATCATACGACCAAACCATCATCATTTTTCTTATGCCGCTCCTTGGCTTCGCTTTTTATTTATTTTTTTACTTTACTTTTTTACTTTTTCTCTTTGCTACCTTTCTTCCCCAAAAGCATTTTTATTAAGGTTGATGATTTTTTACTTTTCGTTATTCTCTGCGCACGGCAAAAACAAAAAAAAAACTGAAGAAAAAAACAGGCAAAATGAAAAGCTGAGTCACTGATGGGGCAGGATATTATCGCGCGCGTCATTCATGTGGGAGACGACGACGACGTCGACGATTTTTCTATGTGCACACCATGGATAGCAGCGTAGCGCAACCTCATGGCTGTCGAGCAGATTTAAAAACCATTTGCTCAGAATGCGCGCGCTCAAGCTCACTTGAGCTCCTCGCGCTGCTCGAGCTCCTTGCAAACTTGCAGGAGGCTAGCCATTGTGCTACGACGCTATTTATGGCGCAAGTAATCAAATTGAATGCAGGGAATTATGCGCTGTGAGTGCAGCAGTGATAAATTTTCGCCAAGTTTTGCATTTCATTGCGTGGCGTAGTCGAAGTCGAAGAAGGCAAAATTTTAAGGACTAAGACTACTACAAGAGCAAACGCAAACGAAAAAGAAAAGAAAAAACGTGGTGGAGAGGACCATAACGAATAACCGCAGTTTCCGCAAAAGACGTTGGAACGACGACCAAACGCGTTCAAACAACCAGCTCATTACGAACGGAACAAATGCCGCCGAACGAGCAGCAATCAGCGAGTTTACAGCAAGTGAAAACAAAAACAACAAACAAGCAAAAACGATTCCAACCGGAAAGCCAGCTACTCGAATGCGAATGCGCAAATGCTCGGGTAAAGGAAAACAAAACACAAAAACAAAAACAAAGGCTTCATTTAATTGCGGGCGTTTAAGGTGCATTTTATATTTGCAGCGCGCAAAGCCACCGCCGGATTTAATTCAAATCTCCTGATTATTATCGCACAAAACTTGTCCAACCCACATATTTTATACTCGTATATGAGTCCTATAGTCATAATGATAGCCAGTTCTTTTATAAAAAAAAATGGTAAGAGTTCGACAAAATTGAATATGCGTGTGAGAATATAAATCTGTGACTTTCAACAGCTTGTATAGATAAAAGTGTTTGACTACTGGGCATGGTCAGTGTTACAGGAAACAAGGTTCAATTAAAATTTGTTAGCGTAAAATTTAATTCGGAACAAACATTTAATATTTTTAATATTTTTCTGTTAGAGTTAACTTTACAAAGCTTAATTAACGAGAGTTTTAGCTTCAAAAAACCTTCTAAATGTGCCATTTGGAAACGCACTTTTAATAACTGAGGCTTAGCTTCCAGCAAAAGTTCTTTCCAAACCACAATGGCAAATTAATAAATCTCTCCTAAGCAGATATGCCAGGGCTAATCGAAAAGTAGTTTTCTTTAATAGCTGGAATCAAATTTGAGGTCTAGCATGAATTCAATAAATTCAATACTTAAAGTGTTTTTAGCATGGTTGAATAAATAAGTTGGGAGAGTAGAACTGAGGGCGCAAATAGAGCGAACTCACCTCGATTTGTAAAGCTATATTGACGAGGAATATTTTTAAATTTTTCTCACCTTATTTTTATTACACCGCAGCCATACGATTTCTTAATTTTCGAATAATTTTGTCTTTTATTGATTTATTTCAAAACTTAAAAATCTCAAAGATGATTTAAGAAAGATATTGAAATTAGTAAATTATTGTGACGAGTCGACTCATATTCTCGCTTGTATATATGTAAAGTCACCTCATGATGAGCATGAGGACGACACAATTGCAATGTGCCGTCATTTGCCCGAGGAGTTTTCCCTGAGCGAAGGACGAGCGACACGATGAGTGTGTCAAACCAACGTCCGACGCGCTTGATTAATGTTGTTGTTGTTGTTCGCACTATAATCTCCTCGACGGTGCGATGATGCAAACTGCATGTGGGGCGAAAGAAAGAAAGAAAGACGCGGTAAGAGAGATAATTCGTCGTGGCGCATAAAACACCCGGATACACAATGTCCGACGGCACAACTGATTGCGCGGCAAACAGAGTTCCCTACGTAGTTAGTTGAATGAGTGGAGGGTTGGGATGGGATGGAGCGCAGTAGCTTCCCAGCATTGCAAAAATGTACGAAAAAATTAATTCAATCTGGTCGCGAGTTGGGGCAGTGAAGGACTAACGTTGGACAGCGCCGTTGAATGGTAACTCCTGGTAGCACCTGGATACAGCGCCACAAAACGACATACACACACACACAAAAAAAAAACAAAAATTGAACGAAAATTAATGTGTGAGAAAAAATGGTCACGGTTGTTGCAGATGCTGCCTCTGCTGCTATCGCTATCGCTGTTGATGTTGCTGGTTTTGTTATTGTTACTGCTCATGTTATTGGTGTTGTTGTTGTGACTGCTCCTGCTGATGTTGATGATGCTTTTGGTGTTGCTGTTTTTGGTAATATTGTTGATGTTGTTGTTCGTGTTGCTTATGTTGTTGCTGCTGCTGACGCCACCGCTGATGCTGTTGTTGCTGTTTTTCTGCTGCTGTTATTATTGTATTCACCGATTTTTTTATTTGTTCGGAAATCCCTTTCGTCATCGCAGGACAACCAAACGAACGGACGATCGAACGGACGAACGGACGAACAACAGCAGCAGGCAAACGAGCAGCAAATACTTGGACCCGTTCTCATCGTCGTAAAAGAAATCTAATAAATTGACGCTGGTCAGACAAGGAAATCCTTTACGGTTCACCGGGCTTATTGCTTTTTATCGAACGAATGGGCCATCGGACGCTCATACGTTAAGCTGCCACCGGCGGCATGAACGGGACAACAGCAGCAATAGTAGCTGAAGCAAACGACGATGACGACGAACGCTGCTTCCTACAAAATATACAAAAAAAGAAAAGAAAAATAAAACGTAATAGGAGGACACGTGGACACGGGGACAGGTGAATTCAATTGAATTTGCTCCATTGATGCCTCGGAGCCATTTGGTCAAGTTTTTCCTGCAACAGCCAAGCGCACACAACTTATAGCACAAGTATCTGCCTAACTACTTACATACATACAAACATGCAAACCTATCGACCGACCCACCCACCTACATACTAGATTGGCGAAAAAGGAATCTATTTATGTGCGCCAAAGCATGGCTTTGATAGCAGTTTCCGCATTTTTCGTTTGTGTGGAATTTGTTTTTTTCTTTGCAATTTTTTTTTTACGAATCGCCCAGTGACAGAAGTTGTCTGGAAGACAAATGGTTAATTTATTATTATCGTCATTATTGTTTTATTGTCATAGAACTGGTATTGTTTTGTTGTTGTAGTTGAGAGTCTTTGTTTAATTAAAAATTAGATTGAATTTAATTTTAAAACAGCTTTTAATAACTTGGCTATAAGTTCTTAAATGAAAATAAAAGTGTTTTGAATACATTTTTTTCGCTGTTTCTTTCAAAATTCGATCAAGGCCAAAAACTACAAAATATTTAAATACTCATATTCAGTTGTAAGACTTTGAACTATGTTACAAGAATTACGTAACATTTATAAAGAAAAATACAAAAAATTTACAAAAATTTACTAGCCGAAATATGAAAATGTCTGCATCAACAGGATTTACTGCACATATTACGATAACATATACATATATAAATACATACATACATACATACATACATACATACATACATACATACATACATACATACATACATACATACATACATTCATACATACATTCACCCAGCGGGAAATAAAGCGCTTCAAAAGGCCTTTTGAAGCGCTTTTAACACAGCTCGATGCGCTACCTCGCCCTTACCCTCTTCCTTTCCAATTTACACTAGATGTCCGCTTTTGATGCACTTCAAAAACGATGTGGGAAAACAGTAGAGAAGGAAGGGGAATCACCTAAAAATATTTCACCCATTCGGGTGCAGACAACGAGCTTTTTTTTAGAGGGAAAGAGAAGCAGATCATGCTGAAACGGAGAAAATGATGAAGTGTGAAGAAGTTTTTGTTAATTTGCTGCTGCCAGTATGATTTTTCCGTTATTATTAGGAATCATATATTGCAGAAGTAATGATTTTAGATTAGGAAGTGAGAAGCACCCGAACGATTTTTGTTTTTCCTGCTACAAAAATGCTTTTTTGGATGTTAGTAAGAAGCAGATCATGCAGAATTGGTACAATTTAGAAAAGGAATTGGCAGCACCCGCACAAAAATGGCATGTTTGATTTTTTTTTTTGCTGATTCCAAATCAGAAAGGAAGCAACGATTACTCTTTACAACTAAAAAATCTCGGGGGAAGCATTAGATTATTTTCTTTCCGAAGATTTTCACCTTGTATCCTAGGAAGCGCTCATAAAGCACAATTTCTGCTCTTCTCTGAAACTTGCAGTTTTATTATATCATTTGAAGCGCTGATAAAGCGCTTTTCTGAGAAGCGCTTCATTTTTTTTCCCGTTGGGCATACATACATACATATGTACATGCATACTTAAATATGTACTATAAAACAGACGGACGGACGGACGGACGGACGGTGCGCGGGCTGAAACAACCAGGACTGTCGTTGAGGTATGTGGGTACGCGCTTATGCAATATTATTATCCGCTTTGCTAATTCTCGTATCGCAATCACACAGACTCTTACACAAACACCCACACACTCTCATATTGCTGCAGCTGCACTGAGATTGTGTGGATTTAAATTTGAAATACAGTTTTCAGTGTGATTTGCATAAACATTTTAATTCAATTTGATAAGAGTTCAGCTTGTTTGTTTGCGAGCGAGCGAGCGTGTGTGTGTTTGAGTGTATGCGTCGTTTTGAGTGGCTGGTGCTATTGGTGTGTGTGGGTGTGGCACGTTGGCACATCACAAACACACACGCACACGCACACATACATACGCGCGTAAACTGACATTGAAAGAAAAAGCAAAGCAAAGCAAAGCAAAGCAAAGCCACTATTTACTCGTGCCGAGACGAGATGTCGTCTTTTTCATGCGAAAAGTACGACGGAGGCCTTTATGCAATTCTGACAGACATTTTCGGCTGCAAATGAAGCCTTTGCTTGCTGCCAGTGCGCCTTCGCCTTCGTCATCGCCACAGTCAGCGACGCCGACGACTGACATCAAAATTTCCTCGTTTTTTTTTTTTTTTTTTTAATTTTTCGTATATTCTCAAGGAGTAGTCAGTCAGATAGTCCTTTCCATCGCAGAGTATAGTATAAGCACACAAATACATAACTACATGCATGTATGAGATTTAGATTGGTTTTAATAATTTCATGTTGGTTTTTATACTAAATATTAATTTTCTTAAGTTAGAGAAGTAATTTCAAATTTGTTGGCATACCATACACCACGCCCATAAGGAGGAGTGTTAGTTATGACAATATATACAAGTGGTCAATGTGGAATTCTGTGTCCATCCGTTTATCTGCCAGGACGATTACAGCTGTAGTTTAAGAGCTATCAAAATTTGGCAAGTCAACTCCTATTCTCCAAGCGAATGTTAAATTCTAGAATGAATAAAATTGGACGAAAACTACTCTCAGTTCCCACACACTCTAAAATGTTCGAGGTGTAAAAATATTAATCAGGCATTTTAATACAAATAAGAATATAGGCTTAAACTTGTTCTAAACTTTTCCTGATGTCGGCCAAATTCATTGTGCTTCCGGGATGTTTTCTAGTTCGAATTAAGTAGTTATTTTAACATTATTTTTGAACTAGTTTAATATCATTTTTAATGACTTCATGGTAAATTATATTAGAAGTGAATTCATTTCAAATGCTGGAACCCTTTTATATTCGACCGCCTTGGTGGAAATATCTTGGGCACATTTATTATAACATATCACATTTTCCTGTGAGTAAGTGTGATGTAACTTGAAACGTTTATTTTACAATAAAATTTGAAGTCACATTAACTAGTCTAAATATTTCCAAGTGATTTCAGTGGAGTCTGCAAAACCAATCTAATGGTCCTCATCTTTTTGAATTGTCCTTCGTGAAGCAACCTCCAAGAATAATGCCGCCTATCTACTCGCCCGCGATCTCGTTTACTCGTGTCGCGCTGTTTCATTAAATTTTTACCGCACATTTTTCCGGAAATTTGACTTTGTGTACGTGAACGGCGTCATAAATTGTGCAGAACTTGCGTGCGGCGTCTACAATTTCGGCGCGTTAATTTAAAGTCTTCACATCTCATTATTTTTTCAAAAACCATTTTCTCCTCGAAACGAAACGACTCAAAAAAATCATCCATCCATCCATCTAGCCATCCATCCATCTACATGTAGTATCTATCGCGGAGAAGGAGGTACCCAAACAATTTTGCGCAAAGCTCAACTTTGTTAATTATTCGCGAGTGCCGCGAAGTAACATAATTGTGCTGCACGAGGTGAAATTCGAACGCGTGCTTGCGGGTGTAAGATGGTATGGTATGGTAAGGAATGGTGGGATGGATGTGTGTGTGTGTGTGTGTGTGTGCTGGCGAAGCCTCTTGAGTGGCATGTCAAGTACGCGTACGAGCGATATCACAAATCAGCGTAGAGTGGATTCCTTAACCTTTAGCATGGCGGCGCCGCGCGTTATTCGTTCATTCATTCATTCGTTCGTACGTTTGCTCGTTCGTTCCTTTGTACGTTCGTTCGTTCGTTCGCTCGTTTTCGTCTGTCTCCAGTCTGCATACATTTTTTAGCACGAAACCCACTATAAAACGGCCGTCTGTCTGTCCGTCTGCCTTTCTGGCTGTATGTACGTTCGTCCCAACCCCAACTCGTGTAAATCCAAACCCCTGCTCATACAACCCCGTGGGCTAGCACACCATGCCGTCAGAGTCATGTTACGTTCATTCAGTGCTCACGAATTAATTACAAGGAAACACGCGAAAATCCAGCAAAACTAATTTCATTAAAAAACAATTTTTATGATTTAATTATTTCGAGTAAGAGCTCCTCAGACTACAACAAAAACAGCGCGCACTTTAAAGCAGGAGATGTTCGAGTATATCTTTTCCCATCCACGTTTTCAGCGAGGGTGATTTTCTCATGAAATTCAAAGAAATGCCACAATACTTTGCGCATCTAACTTATCTCGAGTGTCGTGCATGCGGCGGCGTTTCGGAGGGTCCTTTGGTCGGTGGAACATGTTAACCGGTGGTGCGGTAGGGCGGTGGGGGACGCGGTAAGACTAGGCAGTGGAGAAGCGTCAACAGCATCAACATCAGCTTGAAGCTCAGTTGAGTGTTTGTGGTTTTTGGCAACACGATCGTGGTGCACCTGCTGACGCATAAATTATTATTGTATCTGTTCCGTATTTGCATAATCCTCAGAAGTCGCTTTATTAAAACAGCAAATTGTGGAGGAGACCAAGTACCAACACACCACACCATCACTAATACACCCTGCTACCCTCCACGACCACAAACGCTGCACCTGTTCAATGGGGCAGACCTAATTCGATTGTGTCCAATGTGTACTTACACAACACTGCATTGGGCTGGAATAGTTTGGAATGGGGGGAGTTATGTTTTCCAACATTACCGTTTGCAACATCCACCCGCCCTAGCTGAGGTTGAAAGTACATGAACCCGTACATTGTCAGCTAGTTTGAACGCTAGGTTCACTTGCTTGTACGACTGTCCCTCGCTTGTGTCATATGCAAACTAAATCTATCGCCTTCGAAATGAATTGAAGAGCTCTGGCAACAGGATGGCAAGTAGTGTTCAGCCAAACCCTTTCATCTCCTATTATTCGCATACACTTGCAGAAGGATGTGCTCTCATAATGGCAGGGAGGCCGTAATAGTTCGGGAGCGTTGTTGTTGTTGTTGTCGTTTGGCAAATGACATTTATTGAGACGCAAACTGCTAAACTAAACTGATTCAACATATCGCAACCTACATGCCCTCAATACAGTCAGGCAGGCAGGCAGGCGGCCTATGTTTAAAAACATTCGAAGGGTCGACCAATAAGAATATTTTAACAAGATGTTGCAATGATCGAATTTACCTTGGAAAAAAAAAACAAAAAAGAAAATCTTGTTTCACTTCATTGTAATTTAAAATATTTAGTTGCTATCCCGTTTAAAAACACGAAACGCCTTATTGGAAGACCCTATATTTCCATACATATGTATGGATGTGGTCATTGGCAGCTGACCGACCATACTCTCAACATTATCGAAGCGACCTCCTGGCCACAGAGCATCCTTCGAAAGTGCTGCTCTTAGCAAATGTTATTTGAAATCCTTGCATCAGGATTTAAATTGAAGTGTTTTTGTTTTTACTCTTGTTGCTGTTGTTGTTCGACTACAGCAGCAATAAATGTGCAGATGCTGTGCGGTTTTCCTTTGGCACAAGAACAGAACAGAAACAAGTGCAGCAAAAATGTAATTTACATATGCACGAACCTCCTAAATTAAAATCGCAGAATGTTGCAACATTGAAACAAGGCAACAAGAAGTGCTTCCTTCCTTCCTTCCATTCGAACATTCCCCTTAAAATAGTCAAATGAATTTAATTATATTATACTTTGGCGAAAAACAGCAGACTGTGAAAAGTTGCCTCTTCTCATTTTACTAAATGTACTATACTGCAACACTGGAGAAGGTACAGTACCCACAGTATGTTTTCATTTAAAGAAACCTAAGCTCAGACGAGACCAGTCATATTACTGTCGCCTCAATTGCTTGTGCCTTTTTCCTTCCAGGTATAGTTTTGGCTTTAACTTATTGGAAATCGAATACAACTAACGATTTTCTTGTGAATATTCACGCGAGGGTGCAACGTAAACCAAACGCTTGGCTGAAATGAACAAAAAGGAGCTTCTAGTCATCTTCGCCAACAGCAAGTAGTTCTTATCTTCAGCAAATTGCGCAAAATATTGCAGGAAAAAGCCGAAACCGAACACAAAGAAAAGAAAAGAAGACACAACAACGTAAACAACAACAAATTATAGTGCTGATTTCCATGTGTAGAAAATATTCGACTGGTATGTAAAATACGTAAGACTGCATAGCGTAGAATCTCGGAATATCTTTTTTCGTTTTGTTTCGTTTCGATTTGTTTCTTTTCTTTTCTTTCCTTTATTTTTTGCATACGAAAGACTTTGCCAATACTCGATTTAACCATACAAAGGGCAACGGAGTAGACGCTGCTTTGGTGAAATTGGAAACTGTCTCTTTTATTTAGCCACAAATAACGAGCTGTGTGTACTTATGCATACATTATTTGTAGGTACACAAGTATTTAGTATTGAATTCGCAATAAGATCCTCGACACCCTTGTGACAAGAAAGAGAAAATGGAATCAACAATAGTCCAATGGATTAAGTAGAAATATTTAAGTTTTTATGACTCCTTAAAGTTTGGGGAAATTAACTACAATAGTTAATAGTTTCTTTTAAACATCAAACAATGCTCAGTAATTATTGAATGATTATATATATATATTAATACAGGGTGGCGCAAAATTAATCACCCTATTGGAAGATGCTCTCATTTTTGCAAATGGCCGCCAATGTCAAATCTGTTTTGACATTTGTGGACTAGACAGATACAGAATACAAGTGAATAAGCCATGGAGCGATACACTCCCCAAGAACGCGGAATAATTGTGTCTATTTTTTTCGTAACAATTCGTCTGTGGGGTTGGCAAAAATCATAATGAGCGATGAGGCTCATTTTCACCTCAGCGGGTACGTGAACAAGCAAAATTATCGCTTCTGGGGAACCGAAAATCCGCGAGTGATGCACGAGAAACCATTACACCCGCTCAAAGTGACTGCGTGGTGCGCTGTTCACGCTGGAGGAGTCATCGGGCCGAACGCCGCGGGTCAAACGACAACAGTGGACGGTGCGCGCTATAGGGCAATGTTGACCGAGTTTTTTCTGCCCGAACTGGACGAATTAGGACTGGTGGACATGTGGTTCCAACAGGACGGAGCAACAGCACACACTGCACTAGCCACAACCGACATTCTGAAGGCCGCGTTTCCGGGTCGCTTAATTTCGCGTTTTGGCGATTTGCACTGGCCCGCCAGATCGCCCGATTTAACGGTCCCGGACTTCTTTTTATGTGGTTTTTTGAAGTCTCGTGTTTACATCAACAAGCCTGAGACCTTGGAAGCCCTCAAGGAAAATATCCGACACGAATGCGAGAATTCATCGTCCGAAACTCTCGCCGAAGTGATGGAAAATGCCATAAAACGAGCCCGTATGGCAATCAATTGTGACGGCGCCCATTTATCCGATATCATCTTCTCGACTTAACACAATTAATTCTAAAGGTCTAAATAAACATAATCAAAAAACAGAATCGGAGTTTTTTATTTAGAAAAAAAATAAGAGCCAAACAACATCGGATGACTTCTTTTGCGCCACCTTGTATATATTAAAGGATACCCTGAATCTGATCTTTTTCGTTCCTATCCCTCTCGACTCCACATTGTTTTATAAATTTCGAGATCTACAGTTTACAGCCGAATCCAAACGCCAATTCGAGAAGGATTTAAGATAGTTTTCTTGTTGTGTTGGGATGGTAGATACTTTTAATTAAAGAAATAACTTAAATTTTCTATTTTAAGTCAATTTTTAAAGTTGCTAAACGTTGCGATACATAATAGTTGAATAGAAAAATTTAAATTTTATTTTAACAGGACCAACTTGTAATCCTTTGCTAATTTAAATTCATCCAAAGACGCTCATGTAAATGGTTTTTCCTGCAATTTCTTAAGCTACACACTATCGACAGAGGATACAAGAACATGTGACGGACGCCTGAATTGGCTGTGACAATCGTCATTTTGTTGTATAAGAACCGTTGAGCTTTTCAATAGATAGTCGTAGTACAGTTTTTTCCACATGCACACGGCACGCATATTGGCCAAAGTTAACACAAATAGCTGCAGAAAATGAGCAAATAAATTGGAGTCACGTTAAACTTGGCCATTGTAGTACTTTCCGAAAAGATCACATACACGTCCTGTACCCATCGTACAACAGATAGTTTAAACGTGTGTACGAGTATGTGTTCGTTTTTTTTTTTTTTTTTTTTGACCAGTTGATACTGGCGACGAGAGTATTTTGTTCTCGTTAAAAGTGTCCGAAGGAATTGCAGCAGGAGGTTCCAATTGTATTTTCACGTACCGTACAGTTCGTGTACGTTTCGTAGTAACATTTGTGTGCTTGGTTATTTGTATCGGTCAGACCGTGTGTGTGTGTGTGTGTGAGTGTGTGTTTAAGTCAGGTGCACAGCATAAGGTCAACTTGAACTCGAAAGTACTACGGAGAAGCAGAAAAGAGACAAACTGAATTGAATTTCGATTGTTATTGCAGTATCATTGGCAAACTGCGTTCAATCGTCCGTCCGTTCGATACAAACAACTTCCAAGTCACTGCCGAGTGAAAGGCAGTGCCGTACACCATCCAAAATTGACACCGGTTACCTATAGAATTGCTGATTAATTTGTGCTACGCTGCTCGTTTCGTTTACAACTTTGATGGTGCTTCGAAAATATTTGTTATTTGTTTTTTTTTTCGCTTTTTATACATTGTCGAAAAACTTAAACTTACAGTTTCATGTCACGCGATTTCCGCCATACTTCATTAGTGCCGCAATGCTCTTAATAATTTAGAAATTACACCTAAAGTGCCCGCCCCTAAATGGCATAACATGATATTAAAATGTAAACACAAACGCAATTGACACTTATTATAGTGGTTGTTTAGTTTTATGACATTGGCGGCCAGAGAGTAACGCCTTTTCTGCCCGAGTCCAAATCGAAAATGTGAAAAAAAAACGAAAGCAAATATATAAATATTACAAACTAATGACACCCGGAATCGCTCCAATCAATCTCGTGTCATCGTATATAAAGATCTAAATCAATTCTCACACTTTGCGCCATCACAAGCCATTAATTCGTTAAAAATGGTCTTCCGACTAACCCCTCCCCTCCCCACAACTCTGCTGACTCTAACTGACTAGATGACTGAATGTTGTGCTGTGCTCTGCTGTACTGTGCTGTTCCTTGTCGTCTTTGCCGTCGCCGTCTGCGTAGTCAAAGTCGACCAACGTCAGCGAACTTTTTTTTCGTTTTCTTCTTTTTTTTTTTGTTGAAATAAATGCTTCATTATTTTTCCTAATCTGTAATGGAATAAATGGGATAATGTTCAATGAAGCGAAAGCAAAGCACACGCCGGATAAGAAGTAATCAATAAACTTATAAAGCGATGCAGTCAGTCAACTTCTTGTTTCGGCACTCTTTGCTGAAAGCGATAGTTGTGGCATATAACACTCGAGGAATTCATTAGGAGAAGTTTTGTGATTTAAAACAGCTGGTTTAATAGAAAAAAACTTTGACATACATATAGAAACGATTTTAAAGTATTTTTCAAATGTTATATCAAAAAGTTCAATTATTGATAACAAGGACTAATAACATCATATGTATATAATATGTATTCTGGACAAATTTAATACATATGTAGGTCACAAAGATCTTTCGCAAAATAATTAAATGACTTTAATGCAATAAAAAGTACAAATATACTAAATATCGTATTTTTTGCCACTGTCCCATATTTCGCCCAGGGCGACTTTTCTTTAATATCGTAGAAAAGATGAAACTAGCGATACAAAAATTTTAACAACAAATTAATTTAAATAATAATTTTTCGATTTAAAATTTTTATCAATTAACTTTAAAAGTAAACGAAAACAACAACAAGAAAATTTTTTTAGTTGGTGTTGCTTTTTTCATTCGCCTGTCTTCAGCGATTCTTGAGTTTTGAGACTTGGGAGTTTTCTTTGAATTCTGGTTTGTTTCTAAACCAAAGAAACTTATAGACGGATATGAAAACTCAAAGCTTCACCAAGCAAAATGATTGCTGATAAGGAATTGTAGCGTAATCCGAAACAGCGCTGTCCAGATTCAGCCCAATTAAATTCTCATTTAAATTTACTTTATTTTTTACAATTTGAAGTCAATACTTCCTTAGGGTGGCGAATATGGTCCACTTAAGTTATGTATTATTGGCTTTAATGATGTTTTTTTAATTAAAAATAAGTTAATTGAAAATTTTTTGAAAATCAAATTTTGCAATCTCATCTTTTAAAGTTTCGGTTAGTCAATTATTCGATAGTAAATGTTCAGCCTTTATAAATACTAAAAAAATAAATAATATCACTTCTTATTTGCCCTAAACTATTTTATTTCATTTGCCCCTACTCAAAACTAATTCAAATTAAAAAAGAAAAAAACAACAACAATTTCATAAACTCTTTTAAATTCGGTAGATTAAACCTACTTAAGTTAAATCATTTTCCATAAGCAACTGTATAAATGTTGATATTGCACAAACAGAAATCGATTTGCCATTCGGATATATGTAAGTATGTAAATTTGCAAGTTGTTTTCATTATTTTCCGTTCTTTTTTTTCTCCTCCTCTTTTCGTTCATTTTTGGCAATTTTGGATAAGCAGACTTTGGCCGAGTGTGCCGCTTGTCAAGATTAAATTTGGATTTTTTATTGATCAAACAAATGTTCCCGGAATAGCTTGGAGCATAACACGAGACTAGCATTACGTAGATTGGTATGTAGGTAGGTAGGTAGGCAGCTAGGTAGGTAGGTAGATAGGTACCTTTATATACCGTCGACGTCCTAGGAGAGTGTAGGGTATGTTCGTGCTGAAACTGTCATTTCGTTTAGTTTCGCTGTAGTTTATTTTAGTTAAAATATTGCTGGAGGCAGTCGTTGTTGTTATTGTTGTTGTTATTGTTGTTGTTGTCGTCGTTTTAGTTTTCGACTTTAAATCGCACAAAATTGTCAAGAAGTCAATCAAATTATTGCGATTGAATTGAACAGGTCCTGCACAATTACTAAGTACTTTTAAGCACGTGCAGTATTTCGGTTCATACGCTCGTATGAGTTATAATTGGGTAAAACTGTTGCCAAAAGCATTTTGGGTCGTACGAATACATTCAAATAATAACATTAATTCTTTATTTGGTATGATAAGTTTTGGTAATGACGCTTTCATTTACATTTTATCGATATTTCACTATTTCATTATATTTTTACAAATGAAATATTTTATTTTCCTAGATGCTTAGTAGCAAGAAAGAAAGATTTGAGATATAGCAAAATTGAACTTACCGGCCCAAACTGCTCAAAGTAACTTTTGACATCCTCCAATGTCGTGGGCGCCGAAAGTCCGCCCACGAATATCTTCTTCGTTCTCGTCACCATCTGAAAGGAAAAGTTCGAAAATCTTTTTAACAAATATTGCAGTATTGGTAATTATTTGAGAAATGTCATCCTGGCTTAACACTATGAGACAAGTTTGTTCCTTCATTACATCTAGCAATCTGGCTATAGAAGGGTTAACTAACTTTAAACTATAACCTTAAATTTCGAGAGTTTGTTCGACGATTCTATGTCAATGTACTAAATCTAGTTTAAATTCCAAATTAAAGATTGAAAAACTTCATAAGAATCTACGAACAAAGTTGTGCTCAGTTCCGATTAAAATGGGCGGGCTGTGTTGAAGTCACCAGCGGGGCAGCAGTGACAACGGAAGAAAGTGTTCGTTCGTTCGTTCTAAACTGCTTTTTTAATTGTTCAACATAAAATGTTGATAGTAAATATGAAAATTCCTTTGCATTTGCTTTGAGACTAATGTAGTGGGTGGGTGGGTGTTGTGTGGTGTTCGGGAGAATGTTGACGCTCTTGTCAAGCAAAAGGATTTCTTGTTGGAACACACAACCACCCACCCACCTACACACACACACTCACGCATACAAACCTACACATACATCGAAAAGAACAACATGAACACAACGGCGGCAAGTGTGCCGAAGGGAAGTCAGTTAGAGCGGTGTTATAGCTGTAGCAGTAGCTGTAGATGTAGTTGTAGATGTAGCAGTAGCGCGTGCATATGCGCCATAACACAAATAATAATTCTCCAAACGCCACTATCTTAATGGGATAAACAGTGTGATTACAAAATGTTCGTTGTTTTGTTCCTATGTCGGTTGGTTTGTTTCTATGTATGCGTGTGTGTTTATGTGTATACTCGTATGTGTGTTCCTTTGGCAGTTGCAAGTGGAGGTTTTGTATGTTTCGATATATAAAAGCATGTTTGTATGTTTGCGTGTTCGTGTGTGCGTTTAGGTATAGCCTGCATCGTCGTCCCCGGGGATAGATAGTGAAAAAGAGTTACAGTCTTAACGGTTCAACATGATATTCTCACAGCTGCGCCCCCACCTTTGCCAACTAAATGAGTTTTGAATCGGCTCGATTCGTGCTTAGAGTGTAACTAACTATTTTCGAAACATTTTGTTGCAGTCGACACTTAAGGCTGCACTGGTGAAAAAAAGTTAGTTCAACTGTTTTAAAATGTATATTGCATTCTGTAAATTGTTTGTATGTTTTGATTAAAATTATATGATCCGAATTGGTGACATTTTCGAAAATTACATTGAAGTCCAAAGAGTGCAAAAGGTTGCCCCAATCCATTTTTTCCAAAACAAATCAATGTCTATAAAAAGTCATTAACCCTTTTGTTAAATAAATCAAAATATCGCAATCGATTTAGTCTTTTAAATTATGATAATAATTGATAATTTTGTGCCCCCCTGAAATAAAATTTTCAATGCTGATAATTTATTTAGACAATTATTTTACGCTGTGTGGGGAGCTCATATTTGCCCATACTATCCGCACCCGATTTGGACTTGAGTTGTCGTCTGCACTATTCCGCACTAGCACCGCCCCCCCTCGACACGCGCTCACGCTCGTAAAAAGCATACTTACAGACATCGTCGATGTCGACGACAAGGACAAAATATGGGACAAGAATAAATTCACGACTCAAGTTCCCGCTGGGCCTGCCATTGACTTCTCGACAACGGTGGCGCGTTGGTATTTGCACCGAAACAATACGAAACTAAACGGAATGGAACGAAACGAAACGAACGAACGACCGACTGAACGACTGCCCGTCCGCCCGCCAATGAACATTGTCACCGCACCGCACTGCGACGCAATACAGCTCGCGGATGACGACCGTCGGCGGCAGTCAGCGAGGCGGAAGCAGCATATTACCTAAGCGCTCGTAATTTCGAGTGCACACATTTGAACGGCACCCAACAGCCGGCGAACGACGACGACGCCGACGACATCGACGACGACGACTAACGACTGTGTGAGTACGAATGTGTTTGCGAATGTGTTTGTGTGGCGTTCTTGTTGGAGTCTCGTACGTGTACGTGTATCTACAAAATACTTGTGGGTGGGTTTATGAACGGGTGTGGTTATGGTGTGGTCTACGTATGAGTACTCCTGCTTCTTCTTCTTCTTTTTCTCGGTAGAAACAGCAGCGCTCAGCAGAAGATGAAGAAGAAAAAGAACAAAAACGCATGCTGGCGGTTAAAGTGCCAAATTTGCAAAGTCAGTGGTGCTTGAGGCAAACTATCCGAAACAAGCAAGTGAGCGGCAAACCTCGCTATACGCTGCGACGCGATGGTGGAGGCGGCGCTGATGATTGCGACTTGCTTGCAATGCTGCCAGACCCGTTCGAAAGAGAGTTCAATGAATTGTTCTTCGATTTACCAAATATACAAATCGCAACACATTAAATAATTTCCGAACGTCAAAGAACTTGTTTAGAGTGATCAAATAAATTTCTGTTTACAGATCGGAACTGAACGGAAGGAAAAGTAAAGAAGTTATATTCTATGTACTAAATTTTAATACATTGTATAAACATGTGGTAAACGTTTTTAAAAGATCAGTACAGTCAATAATTCCAAGAAGTTTTGTTTTTTGATATTTGGAAAATGTATAAAATTGTTCGGAAATACATTTAATAATACGAATATTTGACTAATTTATTGATATATATTTATATTAACTTGAAAATATATATAAAGATGGAAAGATTTTTAAAATTTATTTATATTTCAAATATATATATTATTTAAAAACTAATTACACATGATCCAAAATAAAATAAAGCCTAGTGAGATATTTTAATCAGCTTGAATTGCGAATCAACTGCAAATGTTGATTTTTTTGAAAATTTAAAACTTATTTTGAAGTATAACTTTATAAAGGAATTTATATATATATGGCAACACTGTGCTATTGCAAGGGTGATTCTGTTAACAGAGGGACAAGAGACTGATGTGGCCAAAAAGGGGAAGCAGTTTGGTGGAGGATGAGCGAGTTGTGCTGTGCCAGCAATAAAATTCATACAATGTCGTAAAATTAAAACACTTAAGCATGTACAAACAATGTGCAGCAGAAACAGAGTAGCAACAGCAACAACAGCAGCTGCAGACGGGCATCAAGTGCAGCAGCCACTCCTCCACTCCAACTCACTTTACTTTACTCCCCTTGCCACGCCACACTCGGACACGCTGGAATTTGCTGACGCGACACACAGTATGCTTGTCCGTTCATGGCGGGTGCTTCTTCTTTGCTTGCCTTGTTATTGAAATTGCAGCGTTGTTAAAAAGTGATTTGGACCGAAATTTCGCTACGCTTCTACTCAACACGACAAGCGTAAAGTAAAGGAATCTCTACGCTAGCAGCAACAGCAACGACTACAACAACACCAACAACGGGTAGACCATAATTCATTTCCCATAGCGTTCATCGTTCGTCGCCTGGGCGTTCTTCTTTACTGACGATGATATTGCGTTGAAACGCGTGTCGCTGCTGCGAGTTCCCAACCAGCGAAGCGGCCAAAACAAACCAAACCAAACCGAACCAAGCCAACCAACCGACCGACCGACCAAGCCAGCCAGCCAAGTTGAGTGGAAGTGCCATAAGACAGATGAGGTAGTCGTTTGTTATCTTCTTAATTTCCGAGCTAAAGTTTATCTTTGACATTTGCAATTTTCAATTGACGCACAAACATACATACAGACATACGCACACCCATACACATACAGACACTCACAATCGCGCATACAGATGGACGGAAAAACGGACCGACAGTTGAGTAATTGTGCTCGGATTTAATCGCGAAATTAAATGAAAATAAAGACGCTTAAAATAAATTTCCCAAAAGTATACATGGTGCTGTAGGTTCAACTTGGCCAATGTGTTTGATCCAAAATACTTTGGTAACTTATCGAATCTAATTGAAAATTAAAGATTAATTTGGATTATATATAAATATTTATATTGCTCTTTAAGCCTTTATAAGAAATCCGGAATGATATCTGAATGTAACATTCGGAATAAAAGCGCTCTGAATATCCTTAATATCTACAATCAAAGACTAAACTGTCTATACAATATATGTACTACAGATGTTTTCAACCTTTCAATATGAAACAAAGTCTTGCGTGTGCACATAGATGAAATCTACCAGATCTAAAGAGACGGAAATCAATTATTAAACAAAATAGTTTTAAAGTTTTCAGAGTTCCTCGAGGACTTCCGACGAACTAGTTCGATGCTCTTCTTTCTACAACACCCTGTGCTGTGTTGGAATTGCGAATTGTCTATTCTACTCTACTTTGTAAAATATCCATTTAACAATATGGCTGCTATCTACGACCATGACGCAAGTCAGTTTTAACGACACACACACACACACACACTCCTACACTCACTCCACTACACCATCAAATTTTTAAACTCATATTGCAATATCAGCAGAGCCACTCCTATTACTATACATACAAACAAACAAAAAGAACAGACAAACACACCTTACTTTCTCACAATCAGTTCAATGATTATTCCACAGAAACTAAACTAATGCCTCAATCGACAGCAACAACATAACTTAACATAACATAACAGTTAAGATGTTGAGTAGAGTGCTACATGTACTTTAAGCACATTGTAAGATTAGAATTCCATTAAAATTGTTCGCCCATTTGATTTGTCAGCCCACAACGATCTCGACTGACTACTTTAATGGCAGGCAAACCTAACAATTTCCAGCCAACTGCCAACCGAGCGAAGAGGTACGTCCACAAGCATATTTCTAAAGCAAATTGAAGGAGAAAATCAATTTAACACTTTGGCGTGAATTATTCATTTCGTATAATATTCAAATCTGTCAAAAATTGTATTACACCACCTCACTTCATTTCACTGCACTGCACCACAACACCCATCATCATCATCATCATCATACCCATGTCTCATTCTGAATACCAGCGTCGCTTAAGTGTATCCAACAGAACCCTTTACCGCGACACGCCTCGTCAAGGCGTACAAATTCGTTTAAGCGAAAATTTCATCAAGGCACAAAACTCGTTGTCAAAGTAAGGAAAGTGTCTCATAAATCCTTTTAATATTAAATGAGCTCATTCTCTCGCTTTAGCCCAGCCCAGCCCAGCTCAACACAGCACAGCACAGCCTGATGGTGCTTTTCTGCTTTTCTGCCTGCCTGCCTGCTCGCCTGCCTGCCTGAACGCTTTCCTGCCAGCCGATTCAAATGGAACTATGTGGCTAATGGGACCAAGAACTTCTCTCCGTTTTGGGTATGTCGTCGTGTCGCTGCCATTGTATTAAGGTATGTATGTATGTATGCAACGCAAAGTTCGGTATACCCAAAAAGTGCGTAAAGGGATTTCATAATATCCTAATTATATTTTGGCTAAAAATCTTTTTGACGTCAAATGTGAAACAATTCATTTATGATTTATTTTTTTAATACAACTTCCACGATAGGTTCTTATCTTATTCAGCATTAACTAACGTCTCCTATTTGGCAGGGTATAGTAGATATATCTACGGAGATGATCGACTCTACACAATATTCAAAATATTCTACTTTACTAAACGAAAATTTAAATCTTTTTTGTCGTTTAAATATCGTTCGCCTGAAAAAAACCCTTACAAAAACATTAAATCCAACATTTGGGTTTGGGTTTGGGTTACCCTTTCATCTCTTTGCTTTCACATCTCAACTGCCAACCAAACTACAACGTGACAAATTATCCATGAAATTTTCGGGAAAAGCTCAGCAATTTTGCTAAAAACGCTTCATAGAAAAGAAAAGAAGAAAAAAAAAAACAAAATATCTAAACAGTTTTTCTGTTTGTTTGTACTTCCGTTCATTGGTGCGTTTGATTTGAATTTGTTAAGGCCGCTCCATGCCGAACAAAGGATGTTGGCCGTGTGGTATGGTGCGGTGTGGTGCGGTGTGCGCTTTAAAAATGGGCATTTGTTGTTTTCTTGTTTTCAAGTGCGGTGTTGGTCATTGTGTGGGCGTACAGAGTAGCTATGTTACGTATGTATGAATGTACGAGCATGTGTGTTAAAAGTATTTTTGCCTAATAGTATAGCAAACAAACATCACAACAGCATGTACATTGGGTTGTAGCACAAAAGTGTACATGTTTAAACAACACTTTCGTCCAGAATTAGGAATATACAAAGTAGTACATAGGTACCTATTTCCTTCAATCGGAGTAACAAATTTGCACAAAACGTTACGGCGTTACACACACCCCAAGTGTAAACCTTCAACATTGTGTACACATGCTTCAGTAGCGGCTTTCAATGTTGATCGGAGGTGTTGATTGTTTGTCATTTTTTTTTATTTGATCAGCTATGTACCAGTATGTATATCAGAAATTCGATAGATAGATAGATAGATAGATAGATAGATAGATAGATAGATAGATAGATAGATAGATAGATAGATAGATAGATAGATAGATAGATAGATAGATAGATAGATAGATAGATAGATAGATAGATAGATAAATAGATAGATAGATAGATAGATAGATAGATAGATAGATAGATAGATAGATAGATAGATGAAAATAAAGACAGATAGATAGATAAGTTTGACCTCGATGAATCGTCGATGTCCTTAACCCAAACAAGCACGTACCCGACACACGAAGGATGATTCGTAATTGGTTCGTGAGCGATTCGTATAATGCGATTCTAAAATGAATTCGCTAAAAATATGATTCTCGAGTTGCTAGTGGGACATTCGTTAACGAATCGTTAAATAATCACGTTTACGGTGTCACCTTCTAGTCGCATAGTCGCTCGGTTAGTTCCACTTTCAATCGGAATATGTCCATTGAATCCGCTACTGGCTTTCACCTCTAACATACAAAAATTATTTCAAATTTGTTAAATTCAAAGAAAATCTATTGTTGCGTTCAGCAGTCGTTGTGGCACCTGCTTTAGGGAGGCTGGCTAATCGTTTCACACCAGCATATTCAGTTACGCAAAACACTTTTATGCAACATAACACCCACAGGGACGTATGTACATACCAACATACAAACAAAGAAAGTAAAAAAAGTATTGGAAGAGGGTGAGTCCACAAACGAATTTAAATACAACGCATAAAGTTTCAATAGAACGCATATTTGAATTCAAAACGATTGTGTGGGCTTGTATGTATGTATGTGTGTCATAAAGCTCAAATTACATTTATGACAAAAGGCTCCAACACTTTCTCCCCCCTCCCCCTTTCCTTTAGCATACATACAATTCAATATAGAAAAAAAAAAACAAAGTGGAATGGGTAAGAGTTCCGGTTTATGTTGACATGTGAAATGAAAAAGGTCTCTGACGGTAAGTTAAGATTGTGGAATATCCAGAGGACATTCATTTAGATTTAGTTTTATTTGAATCGTTGTTATAATATTAGTGATTTGCGTGAGTATGTGTGTGTGTGTGACGAATAGCATAAAAATAAACCAAACAAAAAACACGTAAAAGAATTATTTGGCATCAAAATTATTGAATGATTTATTGGAAGAGGGTTTTTTTTGTTGGTTTGTCCAAGACGAAGGAAAGGATTAGAGCAATGTATGCGTGCGTCTTGACGAAGGATAATGGCTTCTTCCTTTGAAATGCGAGCATTTCTATGTCGCTATGCATGTGCGTTTGGGTGTATGTGCGTATGTGTGTGCCCTTGGGAATGCTTGTAAAGTTTTCAGTGAAATATTATTCAAATAACCATGAAGATTGATGCTTGCGCCCAAAAGTTGTCATTCATGCAGCGTTTTGATATGTTTGAAGTTTCGCTTGACATTTATTTTTTTCATTTACATTTTTTAAATGTATCAACAAATTTACAAACGCTTTTTACTATTTGACTAGATTTTTGAAAATTGGTCAAATTTTGTTTAAATATTGAAAACACATCAAGAATAAATTGATTTACTAAAAAAGGTCCTGTAAGGATGTTAGTTAATATTAAGATTTTTATTAATTTATAAAATTTAAATTTATTTAAATAAAATAGATACGCATAGAAGATTCTTACATATCCTGTAGACAGTAGTACCTCATTAAACCCGCTTTAAAATATCTTTTTAATGTCATGAAACCAAGAAAGTTATCCTTCTTATCCGTTTCACATTAACGAAAATATCGTTATTGTTTATAAAACATTTTTAAAAGAAACTTTAAAGTATTTAAACTATTTTCTTATCATCATAAGTTTAATACATAAGTGTGCAAAGTAAAAACCAAACTACAAAAATGAACCCCAGAACATAATCATTAAGTAATTATCGATGGACAAATGAGCCACTTTACCGCTGGGATTAATTGTTTTTGAATTTGCTCAATTTATTCAAAATGCAAACCCTACGGCTTTGACAGCTCTTTGCCTAATTGTCGGCCGGAAATGTTTGCCTGAAACTAAATTCTATAAACTAAAGCGATTTTTAAATGATGAGCTGGGCGGATTACGTTATAGTACTTTGATGTAAAACATATTACAAACAAAAGTTTGGGAACAGAGGATAAAACTTA
Source organism: Suillia variegata (assembly GCA_949127995.1). Lineage (NCBI taxonomy): Eukaryota > Metazoa > Arthropoda > Insecta > Diptera > Heleomyzidae > Suillia > Suillia variegata. The sequence goes on along the minus strand of OX421845.1, from coordinate 26,563,877 downwards.
AAATTCTAAATGACAGTAACAATTTTGATTACTCCGATAAACTTTAGTCTGGGCCTTAGGAAGAGATAGGTCTGCTCGGCCCTGTTCCTAGGTATATAATTTTGTTTTTTTTTTTAAAGAAATACTATAGAATTCACAAAATGAATTTATTTAAATTTTGTTCCTGATACAAAGTACTGTGTAGGCTGGCTGGGGGGCAAAGTTTGAGACAAAGTAATAAGAATGCCTGATGACACTTTCAACGCATGCAAAGACACAATTGCATACACAAATACACATGCAGAGACGACGACGACACACGCAGTAAAACGATAACGTGCTTACCGCCGCCAGCCCCCCCAACAGGACCCTCTTGAAGACCCACACCTACATGTACACATATTCACACACACACACACTCAGATACTCGTACACTTGCGAATTGTGCACACATACGCACACACTTTATTTATGCATAACAATAATGAATATTATACAACAAGCCCAAAATGTAATTCTGTGTAATTAATTATTAATTTATGCGCATACATTTAACTCATGAAATTGTTGTTGTTGTTGTCGTTGTTGTTGTCGTCGTCGTTGTTGTTGGCATCTCTGTTGGCATCCGAACAATGCTGTTGCGGATGCGGATGTTGCCTGGGCCGGTGTCGTGTCGTTTCGTTTCGTTCTAATGTTATGTTGAATTGTCATTAAAATTGTCGTCCATGAGTTCGACATTAAATAAACATGCAGGGGAATGGCAGAAGTGGGCGGAGAAGCACGTCAGGAGCCCCACCAGTTGGTACACATCTAAATAGACACACGCATAGACACACACACAAACACACACACCCGCACATGCAGCAAACGACAACGACATGCACAACTATATTTAGAGGGGACAAAGAAGCTTACAAGTAAACGACAGCAACAAAAAAAAAGACAAACACACACAAGCAGGCACAAAAATGTTGTGCGTAAGTGCTGCTTTTGAAAATGGCGTTTTATGAGCTTGTGTGTGTGTGTGTTGTATGTAGGTGATTTGCATAAGTAAAATACACATTTTCAAATAGATATGAATACGTTTCAGCTTTATGCCAATTTTTCCATATAACATAATTACTTTAGGTACAATTATTAACAGACATCAGGAATACCAATACCAACTGTAAAATCAGGCGAAAAAGCGTTTATCTGAAATGCACAAAATTATGCAATAAAAATGTGCATTTTATCTCTTTATCAGAAACAAATTTTAATCTTAATGTCAGAAATAAATATATATTCCGAAATATATTGGAGCGCTCTAGAGTCCAGAACGAAAACAAAATTTTTCATTTACTATTTTCTTGGTTCCTACGATTTTGACGAAACTTGCCAGCTTGCCATGACTTAGTACCACAATAATTTTCGATAAGTCTGACCTCCTGGAAAACTGGCAAAGTGGATGCTCGAAATTTGTATTGCTTGTAAAAAAAGAACGGAAAAACGGATTATTAAATCTTAACGTTCTTAGAGGAATCCCTTCCATTCTAAGCACGTACTAAATAACTATTTAATGCAAATCGTTTATATTGGCACTAAATTGCAACAAAATCTGTGTGCTCTTTAAAAATCATTTCCACTGGGATTTCTCCAGACCTCCAAAAATTTTAAATGCAAATCGGTTGTAATGACACACCAAATAACAACAAAATCTATGAGCTATTAAAAAAAAACTCCACTTGAATTTTTTCAGAACCAATGGGTGTACTCCAGAACTTTTTAATGCAAACCTGATATCTTGGCAATACTTAACAACAGAATCCACGTGCGCTTTATATATTTGCTTCAATGACTTTTCTCCAGAACTATTATTAATTTTTTTTAATTCAATTAGAAGCATGATTATCATGATTAATATTTTACTGAGCGTTCTCGGTCCAACAGTTACTAGATTTTAAATCTAACAATCGTGCAACATTTTCTAAGTTTTTAATTTTCGTTGCAAATTAAAAGATTTATTAGGGTTCCGAATGCTGCCTAATTAAGGTAAATATTAAATTTTCAAAATAGAAGTTACAGTAAAAAAAAACTAAAGAAATCTAGCTTCAATAAAAAAAAAAAAAAAAAAACATTTTGCAGGCACTTAAAGCGTAGAAGTCTCACTCGCACTCTTCTGGTTTCTGGTTTGATTTTTTGTGTTTTGTGTTTTTTGTTGTTCTGTTTTTTTGTGCCCTTGATAGGCCAAGAGCAGATGCAAACTCATTACGACCAATTTGTCCTTTATTTTTGTTGTTGTTGTTATTGTTGTTATTCGTTGTAACAGAACCAAAGCCAAGAGCAGACATGCAAGACCTAAACGCAACACCACTCACTGCTGGAGCTAAGCAGCATCATTCATTCTTGGTATTTGTTGGTATTATTGTTGTTCTTGTTATTGTTGCTGTATTTGTTTTTGTTGTTGGTTGTTTCTGAAAGGTGACGGTTTTTGCTTAATTAGAACATTCATTAATCAAATCAAAACCATTTGCCGACCCCAAAATGCGAATGACACACAAGCACGCACAGCGCACGCATACACACGCACAAATTCACTTACACACAAACATACAGACAGTCAGGCATATACACACAGATACTTCTTCATACATATATAAAGCAAATCCAAGCGCCAAGCGCAGCACTTTGTTATCCGTTTAAATTTCGTTTTCTTGCTTTCTTGCCGAAATAAAACCGAATCACAATACTAGAAGATACACTGGAAAATGTATCTTAAAGATATGCAAATAAAAAAAATAACGTTTTAAAAATTCATGTACAAAAAATTGTAGCTAACGAACTTAGCAAAAAAGGAGTCTCAACGAGAATGGTAGGGTCTGGAAAAAGGGTCTGAAAAAAAAATCGACTGGGTAAAGTCAATCGCAGAAGATCTGAGTTTAGAATAGGCTTGTCCAATGATAGATTGACTGAACTTTTGACTGAACTTATAGTCTCAAGTAACATCTGAGCAGAATAGACATAACATCAAGTTCAATAAACGGAAGAAACAGAATCACCACGGCACATATTAGAGAACCGTGTAGCATTGATGCACTGCAGGCAAAGAAACTTGGGTTCCCAAGTATTGCATTAAATGTCTTAAAAAAATTAGATCCATCAGCTTTCCACTTATACTACTACTAGACACAGCCAACATCCTTGAGTTTCTGGGGACAACTGGACTAGGTGAGGCTTTGAAGGGATACCCAATATCAGCAAAGGGTGTGCCAAAAATCAAAGTGTCAAAAGTTTAGCCTCTAAATAGAAATCTAATTTATTTTCTAAGGATTGAACAGGTTCTCCAATATTATTTTTCAATTGAATTTCTTTACAGAATTTTAGAGTGAAACTATGTTTAGAAAGTTTTTAATCGTCAAATTCTTTTCGGATGGATTTCTCACAGTGTAGCGAAATGCACAAGCCCAAAATACAATATACAACAATAAATATATGCCCGGCTATTACAAGATTAAAAAATATATACTCTTGGTTTGCTGTTTTGGAGTGCTGCCTTTTTTTTTTGTTTGTTTTTTTTTTCTGTTTTCGTTTGGAAGGAAGCTCCACATTCGCATGCTTCTACTCGACTTGAGCGAGAGCCCATTGTGCGACAGCCGCCAAATGTGAATGCAAAGGACGAGCCCGAGCCCAGGCCAGGCCGGGCGCAGTAAATTTGTGTCGGATTCGCAATCAGTCACAGTCGAAGACGAACCTGCTTACTGCTTGGTTGTGTGAGTGTATGTATGTGAGTGTGTGTGATTGTGTATGAGTGCGGGTTTCTTTTCACTGTTGGGCCACAAAAGAACTGCTTTCCTTTCTTTTTCTTTGACTGTGTTTTTTTTTTTTGTATTTGTATTTGTGTTTTTCTTTTCTTTTCTTGTGTTTTTTTTTTTTTTGAAGGCGAAGGCCATTGAAATAGAAATGATTAAATGAAAGGATTTAAACTGAATAAAATCTGACACAAAGCAAATCATTCGCTCGATCCGTTCGTTCATTCGTTCATTTCTACGACTCACGCTACGCTACTGAGTACACAAACACAGTCGAACATACAAACACACAAACACACACACACACACAATCATACATAAAAACCAGAATATAGCATTTTCCGATTTCGACATTTCCTCATTTTGATTCGGCATAAAGACGCGCAGCAGAAATCTATGTCACTGACAATGCCACGCGCTAACGGCGGGAGGGAGGCACTGTGTGACAGACAGCCGAATTTATAGCAGCGCGCACTGTGCTCCCTCCGCGAAATATCGTTAAAAGTCGGAAAAATCGTTAAGTGCAGAGTAAAATTCGATTTGCACGAATCTAATACAAAACATTTTGAATAATTTGTTTTTCAACTCAAAGAAGATACTCTTTACTTATGCTCTAATACTTAGATACTCTATCTTAAAAATGTAATAAAATACTATATTTTAAAATTATTTTCATAATTTCTTATAAATGAAATAGTAAGTCAATTTTAAATTTTTGCTTTCCAAAATTTTGTTAATTAACAGCCTTATTATGACAATCGAAACGAAACGAATCGTTTCGTTCCCAACTCATTCACTTTCGTTTTAATTTGCTATTTTACCGTTACCAAAAGCTCTTTCGTTTTGTTTTCGTTGAGATAGATATTTCTCGCAAAAGCTTTTTCGTTTTCTAAAGAAAACAAAAAAAATTGCGCCTTTTCTTGAATATTGTTTTTGTTTCAAAATATTATTAATATACTTAACAAAATGTTTTTAAACGCAGGTTTTCAGCTATTGAGTGAAAATGAAGAAGATGAAAACCGAAGGCAGATAAATTTGAGGTGAAGAACTCTTAGGGAAAGCGGGAATATTTTCACAATACTTGATCAGGAGTACGTTTTGTTTTCTGTATGCTTCCGATTGTTCACTATACAATTGAAGGTTATGAATATAATTGTATGCCAATTCAATTGGCTTTATTCGGGAAAATATTCCTTTATCTCTTGAAATCCAAAAAGCAAAAATGTATTTGACTAAAACGAAATTACACGTCATCAATTTTCGTTCTGCGTAATACCGTGATTAGAAGAAAAAAAAGCTTTTTCCTCTCTCTAAAATTAATTTGAGAGGTGTTCCGCTGGTTTCCGTTTGTTCATAATAGCAATTTCAGTTTCACACACATTTTAAAACGAAACGCAGGAAAACGAAAGGTTCATAATAAGGCTGTAAGTAATAACTTTATATTACTCACAAAACTTTAAATTAAGACTAACATTAAATTTTAACAACGATCATTTAATTTCAAATTTAAATAATTCGGAATTAAATATTCAAATTGTTTATGTCGTCATTTAAATTATATCATTACAAACTAACTGGCACTATTCAAAATTATATTATTTGTTTAGTTTCAGCTTCCAAATATAACGTTCAAATAAAGTTTAATAGCGAAATAACGCTTAATGCAAAACTTTGTGCAGTACAACAAATTTAGAAAGCCTAAACAAATATATTCTCCCTCAAGAACCCGACATAGCCATTGGGCATGGAATAATAGTACAGAATTTTATTCAATTCTTAAAAAAAAATAAATGACTCATTAATGAATTCAGTTAATATTAAATAATTCAATTTGAAAAAATAAAAAACATTTTTTATATTCAATAAATAAATTTTATTTATAACAAATTTCCAATCAATCGAAGGTAAATTTCATCTTATTTATTAATATTGTTGACGAAAGTTGACGGCAACCTTTTTTATAAAGCAATTATTTGATAAACATTTTCGTGTACCAATACTCCAAAAAAATTAGAAATTAATTTTCTTATTAAAAAAAAAACAACTTCATAAGTTTGATCTCATTAAACTTGGAACTCTTTCTCACTTTAATTTCCACTCAGTTACGCTAAAATAATTTTCCTGGAATCCAAAGCCAATCGAAATTTTCAAACGGAAATTCAAAATATTATAAAGCATGACTTTTCAACAAGTTTGATATCAACAAGTTTGACGTGGATTTTCATTAACCGTAAGTTACAGTTTAAAAGTTACACGCACACATATTCTCTTGAAGGTATGCCAAATAAGATTATGATTACCAATACTGAATTTTCATGGGTTCAAAACCACTTAACTGCCTGCAATCAAAGCGCCAAAATATTAGCAGCAAAATAGTTTTTACAAATTTAAATGTCTATAACTCTTGTTCTTTTCGAAAATATTACGTTATTCCAAATTTCACTTAAATTAAACGGTTTTTGTATATATTGAATATTTACTTTCTGTCCAAAACTGAAAAAGTCTAAAGAACGACAGCAGTTTAAGGAAGCACGATACTTTGAAAAAATAAATAAAACAAATCAATCTTTACCATAAAGAAGAATATCGAACAAAATTGTACGTCGAGAATCAATTGCTCAAAATGATTTATTTAGAAACAATTTTACCTGCAGAACTTCGTCTGTATTATAAACGAATTCTCTTGCTGTAGTTTGTGGCACTGTGCGGCCGCGATGTCCTTGAAGTGAAGTAACAACACTTTTCCGCCCGAAACCTGATATACATATATATACAATATATGCGATATGCGAGTAACGCGGCGAACTGAAGTTAAGGCTGCCTGATGACGCCAACGCCAATGCCAACAACAACCACAACAATGATTCTCATTTCGATTTCGACGACGACGACGACGATGATGATGATGATGAAATGCCATCTATCGTTTTCAGCTCAAACTCAATGACAACGCTGTACGATTAGAATAGAGTTGCTCCGTTCAAACGAAAAAAAAAAAGTAATAATGCGACGCATTGAATTGAGCGCTACACGCGCCGCGCGCTTAAAAACCGCAGCCGGAATGTTTTGTGGCAATGAAATCGCTTTCTTGCAGGCGCACATCAAAACATTTTAACATACACACGCACACACACACATACACTCACAACGACGACGACTACGGCGACGGCGACGCAGACAATATGCCACACGGCGTTAGAGGCGGTATCAGGCGCGGTGAAACGAAGCATGTTGAATTATGCATGCGTTTCCCGAAGAACAGCTTTATACTTTCAATTCATTTTTTGTTATATTTCCAAAAGCAAACAAACAAACAAATATTTGCGTCAGCCCTAACGGTAACTGCAAGCGCAAGCCGCCTCTTACAGCACCACTACTGCGCTGCCTGCCTGCCTGGCTGCCTGCCGCTTTGCGTAGCTCAAGTATTTTGCATTGCTAAGCAGAAATTATAAATCAGGGCAATTGCGAAGATTTCTCAACTTTTGCGTTATTGCCGACGCGCGGAATTCAAATTTTCCAACATTCCGACGGGATGCTGCGACGGCCTTCTTCTGCTCTTTGTACGTATGTGTGCAAACGTACAAAAATACATGCATACAAACATACCAGCGAAAGCTACCCAGCAAAACCCGGAGTATATAGTTAGGCACACGAACATAGTTAAACGGATATACTTGTACAATTGCAGACGCACAGTACTTTCCAGGCGCGACAACAATTTTAAAATTATATTTCATTACCAGAAACCTAACAAAGAAAGGATGAATGTTATGGCCATTGTCAAAATTTTGGATTTAGAAGAAAACTCTTCCTGATAGACTAAATTCATATTTGTTCTTATTTATTTCTCTTGAATTTCCGTCAAAGTACTGTGCGACACAGACAAGAACGTGGATATTTTCGTAAGCCAATTGAGCTGTACTTCTACTCGAAAGAAACGCAGAGTACGTTGCAGAAGAAGACGACGACGACGAAGTAGAAGAAGAAAATGAAAATCATAATTTAATTTTTCGCATTTTCATATTTTTGCCAAAATTCGAGTTGAATATGCAGCGCGAAGAAGAAGAAAAAATGAAAATTCCGCGCCAGCAGCAAATTCAAATATATATACTCGTAAATAAGGGAAGAAGTGAAGTAGGAGAGTTAAATAAGACTTCTATTTAATTTAAGTAATGGTAGACAAAGAAGAAATTGAAAGAAAAAAAAACAACAAGTTCGGCAACGAAACACCCGCATCGCAAGAAGGCGCACTGCAACTCCAACGAAACGAATCTTCCGCCAAGCGAACACAAAAAAAAAGAGTTCTTAATGGATTTATCATAAACGCCAGGCGCCCAAGTCGCAGGCCAAAACGCAAGTCTGCTTAGCAGTTTTGGACAGAGTTTAGTGTAGGTAAACTTGGCCAAAGAAATTCGACAAATTTTTCACCACAACAGGCCAGACCTAGTGTGGTCTGGCCGGTCCAGCCCAGTCCAGCGCAGGCCGCGTCTCATCAAAATTTATTTGTGCTGTGCGGCAGAAAACACAAACAACATAAATCCCCGGATACTTGCTTGGACAACAGACTGTGCAAAGTGCAAGGCTAAAGTGTGCAGCAAATGGATTCTGGTAAATCTTTAAACGTAAAAATAAAATCGATTCTTTTTTCGGAAATTATTAGAGACAAATTTTTAAAGCTAATTACAAAAACAAAACATTTGTAATTTAAAAAAACACTTTGAAAATTTTCAACATTCTCAGAAAATTAGGAAATATACTTGTAAAAGTATTGATTTAGTTTTGTTTGTAATGATTATCAGTGAAGAACTTTTATATAAAAAAAAGTCTGATATATCCAACTTAAGACAAAGTTGATTAAGCTAATTAATTTAGAGGTAGTCTCCAACTGATCCCATACTCAGAGTTTTAAAATATACCTTCTTTATGTTTCAAAACGAAAGAATGTCAAATTCGTTGAAAAACGTCAAAAGTTTCCATTATTTAAAATCGTTTCAAGAAGCTTGTGCTCAAAGCTTAAAACGTCCTTAATATGAAACTCAACTCATTTCATTGCTAACTCTTTGAAAAGCTCAAAAAATTATGATTTAAATATGACATAACCCATAAAGACAGAAACTAACCACGGACAAATCTTATACCTTTGAATCAATAAGCCAATATATCCAACTCTTGATTATCAATTTGTAATCTTATTATTTAAAACGTTTTTGTACCATTTTCGACATTTTATTTGACTTTATTCGAACTTGTTTCATAAGGAGAAAGAAAGCAAATTAGTTCTTTGGTTTTATTACAGGTCGTAATCAGTTGTTTTTTAATTTAAAGTTGATCTATATCAATTGTCCGGCTTCACCAACATCGGTAAGATTAGATTATATCCGGAAGATGAAATATAATAACGTTAGAGTATACAATAGGCCGCTAGTAGAACCTTTTGTATACTCGATTACTAAACGCTTGACAGTATCGGTAAGTTCGGTATCAATTTGTAAGTGATTTTCCAATTTATTAGATAAATTCAATTAAAAACGAATAAGTCTTCAATAGAAAGATAAAAAGCTTTTGAGTCCAGAATTGGTTTAGTGCTAAAATAATTACTAAAAAAATAACAAATTGAAATTGAAACACCTCAATGAACATTTTAAATTAAGCTAAAACAAAAATGCTTTATTTATTTACGCTAGTTTGTTCGTTATTTTTGTTTAATCATTGTTTAAAATTCGAAAACTTTCATTTAAACACTATTAGTAAAATTTAAAGCAAACATCGATTGTTTGAACAACTGAAACTAATAGAAAAAGGTAACAAAATATTTTTAAATGGTTTTGTTTATTCGTTTTGAAGTTAAACAAAAACAAGTCAAGCTTGAAATTAATTTTGGACTTGCATTCGGTTATCTAATTAATTTACGCAACAACAAAAAAAAAACAACATAATACAATACAATACAACGAAAAACAACTACTGAAATCAGTTAAAAGCCAAATGGAATCAATTCAGTTTTAGTAATTTTATTACATTTAGTTTAACAGATTTTCATTTTATTATTTCGCAAAGATATATGCGAATGTTTTTTTGTTGTTGTTGTTGTTTTGTGTGTGTTTGTTTGTTTGTGTGTGTGTGTGTGTATTTGTGTATATATTGAACTGTGCAATTTGCAAGTTATTTCACACAATACATTTTTTGGACAGTTTCGAACGTGTTTTCCATTTAATTATAGCCCAGCAATGCCACGCCATGCCTACCTAAAGAGATAAAAACCTGTGGCAATTTGACAAAAGCGCGTAATATGAGTTTGCTCGATATTTGGAATTTTCACTTATTTTTGGATGTCTTCGTCTTATTTTTCTGATTAAATTATTTAGAAAAGTTTCTCAAGTTGTTTTTAACAATAAATGAAAACAATTTGTAAAATGTCATTTAAAGCTTTTTACATATTCTTGATTTATCTATTTTTATTGTCGATTTTATTTTATTTTAAAGAAAATTCTTATTATTTGATTTATTTTTGTTATTTTATGAATTTATTGTTAAAAATTATTGTAAGCAATTATTTTAAATTCATTCTTTTTGATTTATGCTTTTTTATAAAATTGCCACAGATGTACATAAACAAGTAAACGCCCGTCTGACTGCCTGTCTGTCCGTGCATTTGTCTGTCTGTCCGCCCACATCGTCGAACGAAATAAAACGTTCGAAATTCATTTCTATTTCAACTTTACTCACGCGCGTTTAGTTGCGAATAGGTTCCATTAGAACGGAACATGGAACGCACAACGCAACGGAAATGAGAATTCAGCCATTTACATTTGCGTGCCACCGCATGCATATTTCGTTGCCTTCCTCCCTCGCTCCCTTTTACCAACCGTGCACCGTTTCCTTCTCCGCCTCCTGTTGAAGTGCTGCAGAGCACAAATCGAGCGACCGCACTTTTGCTGATGTATGCTAAATACGTTTATACCTATCCACACACACACACATGCACATCAACAAACACACATTCACGTAGTACGTATACCGAGGATCTATCTACCTGGCAGACTAACAACGCACAGTATTTAGATGCCATTACAAATTTAAACAAAAAATTTGATATTTTATATTCGTAGAAGTACCAAAGAAATCGGACATATCGGTTAATAGTTATATATTTTTTCTATATAGAAATTCAATAAACCAGATCAGCTAGTTTTGAACGCCTTTACGTTCTTTCCGACAGGTGACATAGAAAATATTAAACTTAAAATTTTCCAGCTGATGGGAATTGAACCTGGGTTCGAAAAGCACCGAGCCTGCTTTGAAGTCGAACGCACTTAATCTAAAAAATATTTGTCTATGAAAGGGTAAAATGGACTTAAAGCTTTTGCATAGCGACTCGCTTACTGCAATAGTTTCAATGTGACACAATGAATTTATCAAACCATTTAACAGCTTTTAATAAACGTCAAAGTGCTGTGCAATGTTGCAAGCACACAAAAAACAGCAACATCAGCAACATCAGTAACGGCGTAGTTTGAGAGGGGGAGGAGGAGGAAAGAATATACGAGAAGCAGCTACCAGCAGCTACAGCAGCGCAATATTCGACTGTTTTTGGACCGTTGCTCGCAATCATAGTTTGACCTCATGAATACACGCGGTTGACTGGCTACCTATCTGCCTGCCCGCCTGCCCGCCTACTCGCCTTTCCGCCTGCTTTACTGCCAGCTATGCCAGTTCGCCTGCCAGTGGTGTTATCTAGCTTTCGGCTTTTGGGCTTAATGGAAGTGGGACAGGAAAGAACGCCCAGTCAGTGGTAGTGGTAGTGGGGGCAACACACAAATGCACAGGCGTCGGACGTGAATCGAACGCGAACGTCATTTCCGGTTGAATATGCGTATTTCGTGTTCCTATCCGTCTATCTGTCGGTCCGTCGGTTGGTCGGCCGGTCGGTCGGTCTGTCTGCGATTCTGGTTTTCAACAAACATTAATAAAAAAAAATATAAAAACCAACAACAACAATTATTACACAGGGGAAAAATAACAAAAACAAATTCTAAGAGCGCATAGAAACCATAATAAAATAAAATAACAAAACAAAACAAAACTATCATCATCATCATCGACCGACAATGGGAACCATAAAGCGCTTCTCATCCATTTGTATGTACGAATATAAATTGAATTACTCTAGCTGATATCTAATACGGGTCAGGAGCTAGAGTAAATAACGTTTGCGATAAAAAAAAAAACACTCATTTGAACTGATAATCAAATTTGAATTCGAACCGTGTATAACTTAAAACTAGTTTTAACTCAACGTGAATTATACATAACGATATTTTTAAATAGTTGAAATTTTGTTGAAATTCAAATTGGAATCAGATAAATGCTATTAACATCAAGAGATTATTAATAAGGCTATAAGGAGTCTTAATCCAAGATAAAATCTTTCAACTATTTTAATTTGCATCGAAATAAATACCAGAGTCCTAATTAGGACTAAAGTCCTTAAACTTAATTCAACTAGAAGAAATATTTTTGAACTCTAAAAAATATTTTGGAACCAAATATTTTTGAACTGATAAAGCTCATTTAGGAATAGTTCGATTATTTGTGTAAATCCTTTATTCGTACTATAGTAAATAACCGAACGTTGGACCACACAGTCTACGTCGGCCTTGCTGACGTATGATGGATTAATCTCGCTGCGTACACTCACACACTCGTATGCATGCCAAAGCGTTAGAGTACGAGGAGTAGTTGGATAGATAGATCCTCGGGATAGCAACGTAGTCGCTGTCAACAGTTGCGGTATTCGACGGACATTGTATGTCGAAATGTCTGTCCATAGTCAACGTAAATGTTGCGTTTGAACTGCATCTACTTTGTTTGTTTGTATGTGATTTTTTTTTCGCCCGTTGTTGTTGGTGCATTTCAGTTGCGTTATTTCTGCGTCTGTTTAAAATGCAACTTTTTGCGGTCGTAATGGAATGACAAATTCCAAATTCATATGTCACGCGCAGACGGAGTGCTTCTTTTTTTCTTTCTATTTGTTTGGTTTGTTTTATATGCTTCTTGGTGGTTGTTGTTTTCTTGGGCAGAGCGCACTGAAACTGAAGCTGAAGCGCAGCACGAAGGAAGCAACTGATGTGCGAGTAATTAATGTATTCCACTTTCGACTCCTAAAGTTACCTCTGCCCTGGCACGTGAAATGGCTTCGTTTCTTCTGCTCGTTTTGCATTTGTGAATATTGTAGATGGTAGTGGTGCATGTGTCTGTGTGGCAATTTACGTGTGTACGTGTGTGTGTCTTTGTGAGTGTGTGTGTGTGGGTATGAGTGTGTGGTTTGCAATTTGTCGCTGCAATTCAATGCAAACACGAATATGAATAACTTCAGTTGTTACTTCAATGTGAGTTGTGTACTTGAATGGGTTTTTTTTTCTATGCCAAACACTCAGAAAAAGAAAAATGGTTTAATGTTCCATAGAATCTAACTGGCGGGTTATACTTTTTACCTCAAACAGAAAGGGCCCGGAACCATCAACAAAATCTTGGGAAATTGGACTGATAGGACAAGGTACTACAAAGCGATTCCATGCGGATGTATAAATTAAGTAAATCGTGTTTCATAATATGTTTGCTTTTACCAATAAAGCTATAAGATATCTGAAAGATAATATTATTTAGATGATAGCCCATTCTTAAGGTTCCTGATTTCCTCAAATGGTAAAACTCTTCCATTGCTTAAATCAACAATCTAATTGAATCTGTTAACTGTTGCTGTTAGTGGTTTCCAGTAAAAATCGATTCTACATTAAATTCTTGTGAGTTAAGCAAAAAATTGGAAAACCTTTTCTTTAAACCAACAACTTTTCTATTGGATATTCTTCGCTGAGAACCAAATAATATAAAAAATGTCGCTACTCTATTTTTAACAACTTGCAGTTGTTTACAAATTCCACCAATTGAAAACTTTGTTTAAAATAAATAAATTTTCTCTCAGTACATACAAGCTAATGGCAAATATGTCGAGTCGACTGTCTCACCCAAGAACTTTAAGTACAGGCACTCGAGAATTCAAGTGCGACATATGTAAATACCGACTACTCACCTCCAAAGCGTTCATAGTGACGTGTTACAAGTTGCATGCTTATTGTGATGTGATTAATTAAACACTTTGAAATAGTCGACTAACAGAAAGACAGCTAAAGCTTAACTCTAGCGAGTAAAATAAACAACTACAAGCATATTATTAGAAAGCAAATAGAAGTTGAAAGCGTTCGAGGGTTTTCGCTATTTTTATATGCATAAAAAAAAAACAACAAAGTAAAGTGAAAATCAACTTTTTTTTAAGCGATAACTAACAAGACAAATAGTCAATACATACAACGGTCGATGTTGGAGCCCCTTTGGGGTCCCTCGGGGTAGTGTCGATTTTCGCACTGAGTTGTGACCCGCCCCTTTCCAAACTAAACAAAGATGCGAGATGCGCGCTAAGAAAAACAAAAGAAAATCAGTTGATAAAGTTCATCATGAAGCCACTACAACCAGTATAGTAGGAAGCAATAGGTAAACTTCTAGCGTGGCCAAGAGCATCCAGTGCCAGCGTGTACGCGTGTACAAACAATTTTCGCCCCTCCTGTTCGGTGGCTGTGGTTATGTTTTGTTTTAATTTCGCTGGGAATATAGTGAAAAGTTGTTCGTTCATACCTTGCGCTAAGACTTTGAGAGTTTCTTTGGCCAAAGTCCTAAGAGAGAGAACGAACCAAGTGAAGTGAATTCCTGCCTGAACCTTTTGGCCATTTGGCGTCTTTGCGTTGAGTTTCGTTTTGTTGCGTTATTTTTCTTTTTCGTTTTTGTATGTTTCTTTTGTATTTGTATTTTCATCTTCCATTGTCTGTGTGAAGTAGTGCAGCGAGGGCGTGCGCCCTGCCCTTCTCTTCATGTGGGAGAAGAACCGAACAACCGACCGACTTTGTAAAGCAACTGAACTGAGCTGTACTGTGCTGTGCTGTGCTGACGACGACTCGACTGACTTTCCAAGATGTTACAATATCAAGTTAATTGTTTGAAATAAGTGCTGATGCTTTCTCTTTGAGTGCAGGCCGAACTGTTGGAACTTTTGCCATCATCATCATGGTCGGGCCATCAACCAACCACCAGTAACCACCTACAATGCAATTTGATACAAAGTTGTTTCGAATGAATCTAATAACGTAGCCAAATGGTAAGTGTTCTCACACAAATTCAACTTTCATCTTAAGGAATTGAGTGGTAATGTTTACTTAAAGTTCAAATCGACGACTTTGCTGCACACTTGAGAGCTAACAACAAGCATGCAGAATTCTAATGTAGCAATGAAACTGGCAATGTTAAATTTACATGATTAAAAATCTTGGTTCGACAACAAACAAGAAATCCGCAATTAAACTACTACAGAGAGTTCATTTTCATTCATTTTATTTATTAAGTCTTTTGTACATATAATTCTCAGCTGTGTTAAGCAATAAAAAGCTTTTAGAAATTATGAAAAGCTCAAAGCATTACCAAAGTATTACAGGAAAGTGTTTTGAGTCTGCTTACTGCATAAATTAATTGTAGTTGTTTGAAAGAATTCCAGACCTATTAGTCAAAATTTTAATTACATTAAAAACAATTAATCAAATAATAATTAATTCAATATATCAACGATTTGGCCAGGCTCATCCTAGTATGTGCACAGATAGCAAACAGAAACGCTCCTCAAACAACATGGAAAGCGTGTAAAACTAAATTCAAGTGAAATGCTTAAAACACATTGAAAACTGTATTCGTTTTTGCTTTTATTTTTTAATCCCTCACTCTAAGCGAATTGCGTCTTTGTGGAATCTCAGCGATTGCAGTATAGTACGCACACACACAAACACACACAGACCGAGTTAAATTGTGTTGTTCCTTCAGACAATTGCAAAAAGCTAAAAAATAAAAATAAAAATAAAAAACACATAAAAAAGAATGAACATCTTTTTTTTGTAAATTCTTTTTTTAGATGAAATTGGATTGGAATTGAAGGCATTCGAATGAGAATTTTGATTTATCAGAATGTTCACGTACTGCTCCTGCTCGCGTTTACTATCTGTCTGCACGGATTGAAAACGACAAGGCAAGGCAAGGCGCGGCGAGGCAACTTAAGGCAAGCAAAGAACGATGGCAGCACAACCAACGAAACGACAACGATGTGGAAAGCGCGCGCCAAGTGCAGCTCCAACAGTCGACGACGGCGACGACGACAGCACAGCGAATCATCATCAGCAGACACCGCCGGCATGTACGCACAGAGCGCAGCACAGCACAGCGCCGCACAGCTCAGCTCAGTTCGTTGGGTTGGCATGCGCTCGCTGAGCTCATCTCAATGTGTTCAGTCGCTTGCTCGCCTGTTTGCTTCCGCTATCTTCCGGTTCCGTCGTCATCGTGCAAAGCACCAGCAGCAGCAGCTTGCTCAGCCGTTGTCGATTTATTAAAATTTTAATATCATACAAAGAGAAAAAAAAATATTAGTAATAAGAATATCTCAACGCAACAACAAAACTGCGAGAAATATGTTATCAATTCAATGTTTAATGTTTAGGTTTGACCCGGCAGCTTTTCCGCATGGTCAAATGACAAACTTAAAGTTTTGAGTTTACAATTTCCAATGGAATAGAAAATTTTATTCATAACAAATTTAGAGAAATATTTCAAATCTCAACGATTGTACGAGTCCATAGTCAAAGTAATCTTTGATTTCTGTAAAGCGTTTTTCTTTTAGTGTACAAATGGCGTGCGTATAAAATCGAATGATGCAAATGCCGCACTGCTAAAACCGCATGGCTGCGTCGAACAACTGATGACAGTTGCGGATTGATCAAGTCGCAGAAGGTAATTGCTGTGCCTCGTATTTGTTTGCCAGTTGCCGATGAATACGTACAACAGCAACAACAAAATAACAGCAAGCAAACAAAATAGCAGCAAAACAATAAAGGCAAGAAGAGCAAAAGAAAAGCAGAAGGAAATCGCACTCAACGGGAACAGCAGCAGCATCAGATGAAAATATATAAAAAAAAATTCAAATCTATGTAGAAAATAAGTCATTTTCCTCGCATCGAAATCCATCGATTGAACAATAAGAATGTCAATGAGGCGCTTCAAATGTCGTCGTCGTCGTCTTCGTCTTCATCGTTGTTGTTGTTGTTGTTGGTGTTGTTGTTGCTGTTATTGTTGTTTTTCATTGTGTATGTAGTACTGTGTAGGTACAATGCAAAAAATGTAAGTGAGGGTGGTTTAAAGCATTAGCTCTCTGGCATGGGTGAAACCAAGCAGCCTCGCGATGTTTCTTATGGCTCGACTTCAACGCCATCAGACATTTAAGGCACAAAAAACACTTGGGATGCGGTGTTGAATTACTGAAATTCTATTTTTTTTCCTCTCCTTCTTCTTCTTCTTGCAAAATAGGATTTGTGCTCTGTCTTTTCATGGAAGTAAGTGGCGCAATACTCAGGAATTTATAACTACGCGTCTTCGTCACTCGAAGTGTTAAGGGGTGTGGACAAAAATCAAACCAGCCTGCGTCTTTGCACTTTATACGCACAAAAACACTTTGCCCTTCATCATCAGCATCGTCGTCATCGTCATCCCTTCGGAAAGGAAGGGTATAATGTTATTTTATGAAATTGCAAACAATCATCAGGAATGAAGGGAAATCTTTGTCTTCGTCTTCGTTTTTGTCGTTGACGACATCGCAGTAGAAATAGACAAATAAATTGAACTAATAGAGCTGTTAACGTTCAATGTTTACTTCTTAATTTTTACCCACAATCAACGCCATCGTCGGCGTCGTCTTCCCTTTATTTTTCTTCTATTTTTTTTTTGTTTTTTTTTTTGTTTTTGTGTGCTGCCAACTCACACTCAGCGTGAATCTTCCGCTTGATTGGCCACCAACACCAGCCACGATTGTCAATAAGCTGCAGGCGGAAAATAATGGCTTCGGCGTTAGGACATGCGTTTAAAAATGAAAGATGACACAGCAGAGCTCTTTATTGCGAGATATACACGAAAACTTGAGAGTGGAAAATGTTGTTTTGTTTTTTTTTTGTCACGTTATATTGTCACAGATTGAAGGTTAAACTTTATTCACTTTCAAGTATGCCTGCAACTTTTTTTCCCATAGTACCTATGCTATGATTCCGGGGTTTATATGTGGTTAAGTAGAGGAGGATGTATAGAAAAAGTTGATTCTTTTTATTTAAATCAATATACGAAGTAAACAAAATTTAAAATTAAATTAAAACTATCTCAATATCACTTCCAACTACGCTCCTACTTCGAAGTTATTGTTTTAAAAATAAGTGTTCTTAAATGATATCATCGAGATAAGTTCTTCAAAAACAGTTCTCCGTAATGATTTCTTTTGAATAAGTTCTTTGAAATGAGTTTAAAGATAGTTTCCGAATAGAGTTATTTATTGGGAAATATATTCGCTTATCCGAAAAATTATTTGAAATGGATTAAAAGAAAGTTCTCCTCTTCCAAACGAACTTCTCTGAAAGCACTTTTCCAAATATAATTCTCTAGACATTATCGCTTAAAGAAATATGTTCAAATGATTTTAAGTAGAGATGTCCTGCAGAAGGAGTTCTCCAACAAGATTTCTTCGAAATGTTTTTAAAACGAGTTACACTTCCCGTGAAAGTAGTTTTACGAAAGTATTATAGTTTTCCCAGCCATATTCGCTTAAAGAATTATAAACAAATATAAACGAAATTTCATTGCAAAACAACAAAAACTTCATAGAGTGTTAACGGAAGCGCTTTAAGAATGAAGTGCCGCGGAGTACTCCTGCAAATGTAATAAAAGCCTAACCAAAATTATTTCTATTAACAATTGCAATGACTCGTCTTGGTAGAAATGAACAAATTTCTTATATCTGGCTCATTCAATAAAGCAACCAAATTAATAAAGCTATTGCCCGAAATAAGCTAGCAACACTTGAAGCACACTTGTCGCAAGTGAGCTTCTTTCATTTCTTTTCTTTTTTGTATTTCTATTTACTATTTTTTTATTTATTTATTTCTACTCCTTCACACATGAATTGCTTGGCGGCGAAAATTTGTTGTGCTCCTTTAAGCCCCAAAAAAGTACTTAGTACATGTAACCCCCCCCCCACACTCAGCCCATCCACGAGTTGTAAGTAAACGGATGAGTCGTGTTATTCCACTGATCCACTCAGTGCGCGTCTCCAGCAAAAGTACCAAATACAAAAACAAAAACAGGGAAAAAATAAATAGCAACAAATTTCGTAGGGCAATTTGTCGTCCAAAAAGGAGAAAACTGCTAACGTCACCAATGGTTTGGATATGGCACATAACAGTCAGGCAAGGCAGGCAGGCATGCAGGCACACCACGACGACAAGAGACCAGATCCGGCCGGGAGCTAAAAAAAACCACACAGACACACACAGGCGAGATTACTTCCTTGCCATTCGTTACGTTTCTTCTTTTATTTTCTTTTCAATTTAACCAAAAAGCAGTAATCCTATCGTGCCTTCGTTTCTAATACTATCAAATTTATTGTAAACTATTTATTGAAGTAAATCTGCTGGATTGTGGTGAGCTACGGCCATCAAGTCTCGTATACACGGTGTGGCATATACCACTGTTCACTTGAATAGGGCGTGCTGTATTCAAGATTGTAATTAAGATATTCAATAACTAAAATTACTAAGTTCCAGGAAGTTTCCAGTTTTATCAAATTCAGTAAAAATGCTGGAAAAATTATAAAAATTCAAAAATAGTTCCATCATTATCGAAATTCTTAGCAAAAATTTCGTAATTTGACTGTAAAAAAATGCTTTGCTCACAACATGTTTCTCAGAACGAATGTTCTTTTAAAAGTATATAGATAGATAGTGGTTCGTTAACGATTCTAACACAAATTCACAAATCCGTAACGATTCATACAAGTCATTCGTTCACTAATCGTTTTTAATATTCGTTAACGATCCCTGATTTTCTCGCGCCCGCGATGTTATTAATGATTCATTTGCAAGTGTCGTTATGAAATGAAATTAGATTTGTTTAGTAGGAATGAATCCGAAATCTGCCATGCCCACCTATTACTCCTATTATTACCCACAATTATTGATTAATTTATTATTTCGCTAATATGGCTGAAAAGAAGTCTAAACTGAGTTGATCTGGACACTCTCAACAATTTCAGTATAAGTTAAAAATCTTTACAATAAGAATTATAAATCACTTATTTCCTTAATTTGTAGTTTATTCAAAATCTTGTTAAATAAGTTGCAATAGTAATTCAAATGTACTTTACTTAAATAAATAAATGTGCGAATTAAAAATAATTGTTTCGCTTTTAATGCATTTTAAAAGTCAATTTAACAGATTAAAATGCATTTTTAATATGCATCGCTATCATTTCGTACTTTCGAATATTTTAATTAAATTTTAAAATCATAAAATATTTTAAATGCGTTTAAACGACACACACGACACACACGGCACACACGCACACATGCAACTTTGTTGTCGCACCAGATTTTTGGAAATTAAAATTATTATTAATTATGTAAGAGAAAAATTTAATCAACTATGTAATGAATATGTTGTCGAGCAGAAGGTCACCACAAAGCGTGGCAATATCGAAGTGAACATGAGTGTGCATTCGACACCATATACCGACCGACGACTACTATCGAAATACGCCATCTATTTAAGGCGGTTATACTTAGGACACTTAGTAGAAGAAGGCCAAGCCAGCAAAAAGAATGAACCAAAAAAAGAAGAAAAAACAAAACAAACAAAAAAAAACAAGTAACGAACGGCAAATAAAGAAGCGTATAAAAGGACCATAATAAGAGACCGTCAAAGGCAGGCAAAAAAAATATCAAAAAATAGAAAGGGAGAAAGGCAGAAGCATAGAAAAGCCCAACAGAAATACAAAAATACAGCTGAATATTTAGCAGAGAGAAAAAAAGTGGCAACATCGCAGTTGTATCAAGCCGAAACGACCCAAAAAAGAAAAGCAAAGAAGAAATGAAAATGAAACAAGCTGAAGGAAAAATGTAATGAAGGTGCGATGCTTAAGGACGAATAAAGCACTTAACTATGACAAACTAAGTTGAATCGAACAAATAAACCTGTCGTTCTACTCTTCCTATCTGTCCGTCCGTCTGTCTGTCTGTCTGCCTGTCTGAGTATGAAAAGAAATAATGTTGTGAATAGATTAAAAATTCAATTTCTTGGTTTATTTTTATTGTTTACTTTTTCACAAGCACAATGAAATACAAAATTGCTTTAACTTAAATCTGTTTAAATAAAAAAGGCGTTTCAATTTTTTTTTTGCTAACCCTTGTTAGGTTCAGTGTTTTATATAAAGTAATGTAAATACATATTTACCATTTCGTAGCCGCATCACTTTGGTCCTGAGGAAAAGAAAACTTTTAAACATTGCCAAAAGAATCACAGTCGAGAGATTACTTTACAACGTACAAACGCCATTAAAATACTAAGATAGTCAGTCCACTTAGCCACACCAGCAGCAGAAGTACAACTAGCAACAGTAACAGCAGCTCCAACAAAATAAAAGCCAACAACAACCAGCTACACGGAGAATATCTTTTAATTTATCATGCAAGACATTCATATGTCCAATCGAATTATTCAGAACAAAAAATCATTTGGTTCTTAAAAAATATCCATGGAAGAGAATTATTAAGGAGCACATGGATTTTGTTGTTCTTTAGTGCCAATAGAATCGACTTGCAGAAAAAACTCCTGATGGCTCTAGAGAAGTTGTAGTGGAAGTAAATACTTGAGGAGCTCGTCGGTTTTTTTGTTCTTGGAGGGCACGCTTCGGTTCTGGAAAATTCCAATGTTAATGAATTATTTGAACTTACTTGAATAAAAACGTTCTGGAGGGCACATATAGGCTCTGAAGAATGCCCAGTGGAAATAATTTTCAAGAACACATTTCGTGCTAATGGAACTGTTGTGGATAAAAAGTTCTGAAGGACGCATTCCAGTTGAAGGGATGATTTGGAAAAACTTTAGTTCCAGTGGATGACCAACCAACCATAAAGAAAAAACTTAACTAAAATATACTAAACAGTTTTTATTGGGAAAATTTTCTAAACTGCAAATTCAAGTCAATGAAATTCCTCGCCGAATGATAACAAATTTAATCAACTGCCAGTTGGTGATGAATTTTATCTTTCGATATAAATTTATTTCTGATGCATCTTTTTAACCAAACTAACTAACTCTAAAGCTAAGAAAGTTATAGACAAATCAATGGCAGATTCTAACTAAGTAAGCCAAAACCCTCATAGAAAATTAATCGATTTTAATTTAATTAAGTTAATCAATTAAATTAACTATCACTCGGCTGGATGTAATAAAAACTGATTTTAAGCTTATGAAACATTTTATGGCTTCGTTACGCTACAAGCCCTTAGCTTTAATGGCAATCAAAAAGGGTGGCTAAATCCTACAAATATCTTTTCGGTAACATTGAAAAGGAAATTAAAAGCAGTATAAGTCTTAATGGTAATTGAAGCGAATCCTTAGCAAAAAACAAGTCAGACTTTCGCTTGTTGAAAGAGCTGATTAGTGTGATCAGCTTTATTATGTTTACACGAATATTATCATTTTTGAGTTAACTAACTTTTGATGTGGATTATTGATATGATGGCTTAATTATTAACCAAATAAAATATTTAACATATTGTAAAATTTCAACGATTTGCTTCAATTTCAGTTTAATAAAAAATTGAATTGTCACAGCAAATATAAAATTATTTTCAAGTCTTGCTACACACATTATGTATCACCAAATCATGTTGCACCATAACAAATAAGTTCGATGTTTGTTTTTAATGTTTTCTATTTGTCCCAGAAGAAAATAGTTTTTGCTGTGGTAACTTGTCTAAAAAAGGAATGAAAGAAAGAAGAAGAACAACAACGGAGAATGTTTTTCTCCGTGTAAGAAGAAAAGTTCACACAGAATGACGAAAATTAATTGCTGGAAGGATTGCTGCCATTCGTTCGTTTCGTTTCGTTTCGTGCCGTTGTGCTCTCAGCTGGTGTTACTTTTTCTGTTTTTGAATTCCCCAAAGTGTTGCAATCTCACATACATATAGACACACATACACATACACTTACACTCGCACACAAACTCATACACATAGACATTCCGCTACTGCTGGCTGTAGTGGTCTTTTGGTGGTCTGCAAAGAATTTGTCAAAGCGAGTGACATTTTTGAAATTCTTCACAGATTTGCACACGACGATTTTTTTTTTTTTTTTGTTTCCTCCAGTATGCTGGCGTCGAGAGTTCTTTTTATGCGCTTTAAAATATTTACATAATTTTAATAAATTGTTTATTTACAGAAATATTAAAGGTGTGACTGAAGTAAATGTGGTTGGACTCATATATTTTTACTCTGGAAAAGGAGGCGTTTTTTAATGGGATATAGGAAAAGATATATTATTCCATATTGTTTATTTAAGAACTTGTCTTCCGCTTTAAGAATAGATGTTCATATATAAAATTTCAGGTCAATATCATATTTTTCGCTCAAGCAGACAGACGTGTAGACATTTGTAAAACGACTCAGAATGACCAGCCTTGTGTAAAGATATCCTAGAAGATATATAGTCCATTTTGCGTCGAATTAGATGATATGACGAGCTGTACGATGATATTAAAGACTGGCGCAGTTTACTGGACGCGATAAAATGCGACAAAATGGTTTATAAACAGCAAGTTTAGTATGTATGTATGTATGTATATCGAGTATGTGAATTTATTAAAAAAATACTTTTGCATTTAGTCAATTTAACCTTCGGTATATCCGAGCATAATTCTCTCATTTTCCTGGATTTACAAGCATATTAAACTTATGTCTTCTGTTTGGGCCTAGATTAACCTATGTGATTTATTTATGCCGCCACACTAACCTATACATATGCCTGCTATAATGATTTTAATTTAATTGTATCTTTTAAAATTTTAAGTAATACCCAAGAACATTTTTTATTATTAATAATTTAATCTCTCTTAGTTACTAAGACGATATAAATTGCATGAAAGGAATCATATATTTTAAGGTTATGAATGTAAATATGTCTTTGCATTAACATTTAAATCCACATATGCATATCTTAGTTTATTCTTAAAGATATATATTTTTTTTTTTAAATATACCATTGATTTGCCAAAACCAAAATTTGGTTCATAGTGTAATTTCAAAGTCAACATGAAACCTGATCAAATGAAGTTGCTTTGATTTTAACTATTTTTATAAAAGACCTTTTCTCCATCCACAGATTAAAATTATTGGATTATTATTATTGACATTATCTTTAAGGTGGTAAACATCTTAAGAATATTTCGTAAATAAAAAAGAATCGACCCAAGGAGGTTCGTACATAGTGAAAAGTAGAATTTCCAGTATCGGTTTGATTTAAACTTTAAAAATTCGTTTCTATTTGTTGGACCATTTACAATGCCAGCCAGCATACCTTTAAGCTTCATAGTCAACACTGGTTTATAGCAAACATTTCAAAGTTATGAGTTGTTGTAAATAGTACAAAGAACACAACATCAATCAGTGACCTTGTTTGGTCAACATTGTTAAACCAAAGACGCGCTGTCAGACAACGACGAGGAAAACGACATAAAGTGAAGTGTAATAAATATAAAAGGAAAGTGCCACGTTATCTCATAGTTGTCGCGGCAAATGCTGTCCGTCGCTTTCAAATCACCA
Source organism: Suillia variegata (assembly GCA_949127995.1). Lineage (NCBI taxonomy): Eukaryota > Metazoa > Arthropoda > Insecta > Diptera > Heleomyzidae > Suillia > Suillia variegata. Next base: position 26,539,330 of record OX421845.1, on the reverse strand, counting down.
AAATACCAAAGCAGTAGCGCTACACTTTGCTATCCCAAAAAGCAAAGCAAAGCAGCGCAAAGCAGAGCGGAGCGGAGCAAGGCGAAGTAAAGTAAAGCGTTTGCGTTTGCGTTTGGCAAACAAATTAAAAGAAAATTATGGCGATTTTATCGCCAACGTGTATTTGCGTCATAATTACAGGACGTGCAATTGAGGAGCTTTTTAGCACAGGCCTACGCCTACGCCGCTGTCACTGCCGCCACCAATGACGGCGCTTTCCATTTTTCGACAACGTAGTAAAACGTTGTCGTTCGGTTGAAACGAAAACGAAAAAATGAAAATGAAAATACCCAAAAAAAGGAAACAACATTTGCTACAAACAAAAAAAATATACAACAAAAAAAAGGAACAACAATTTTGGAAAACTTTTTTCTTTTGCTGCAGGTGGGGCCGCAAAGGCTTCTCCCTGTTCCCGAAACGAAAACGAACAACAACAACAACAAAAACATAACACTCAACCTGCAAATGCCGCACACAAACACAAACACACACAAACAAACACAAATTAATTTTTTGCGTGTTCTTGCTAATTTTTTTCTTTAATATTTTTGGGAAATGTTTGCGTTAATTTGTTTTTGTCGTTTATGTGTTAGGGTTCGTTTTTGTTGTTGTTGTTTGTTGTGTTAGCCATTTAAATAAATACTTACAACTAGTTTTTTGGTTGGAATGGTGGCGGGCGCTGGTACTGGCGGACTTATCGCTTTAATCGCCTGCGTTGGCGGTTGAAAAATCTCCGCTGGCTGCTTAACGTAAAACAGATTTACTCCAAAGTGTGAAATTTTGTTGGATTTTTAAAACACCTTCGGGGGAAAAAAGTAAGCTTCCGGTTAATACCTCTGCACGCGTCTCGCTTGCGGTGACGTTGACTAGCAGCGACGACGACGACGACGACGTTGACGTTGACAGTGGTGGCGACTAGGTGGACGTGTTGAAGTGACGGCGGTCGAGGCGGTTTGCTTTTGCCTTTTGATTGGTTCGATTTGATTTGGTTATAGCGACGGCTAAAACCAGTTGCCAAATTTCGAAATGGATTTGCGCGTTATTGCCGAATTGCAGATAAAGTTTCTTAATTATTAGCTAATTTCTCTTTTTTACTTTTTTGTTGTGTTGCTGTTGTGTTGTTGTTGTTTGCTTTAAGTGATTGTAACAGTTTGCGCGAAGCTTAAAAATACTTTGTTAATATTCTTTCGTTAATCTCTCGATTCAAATTGAGTTGTGGGCTTTGTTGAGACACTACTAAAGCATTATTTCGATTACAAAAGAGATTACAAACAGAACCGCACGAACCGATGATTACTTTTTTTTTTTTTTTGTTTGGTTAATTTTTTGGGAAATTTCCTTTTTGTGTTCCACTTAAAAAAATTTGTGTGGTCTTCCGAAAATTAATTCACAACAATTTAAGAAGCTCTTGAAATTTTATTTAATTTTTTCTACTAAAGCTCTACTAAAGAAGTTGATTGCACTTGAACGCGTTTGAAATTTATATATAATTTTTTTCTTTTGCTTGCTCGTTTGCTGCTTAGTTGGTTGGTTTGGTTTGGTTTGTTGGTTGTTGTTGTTGAACTAGGCTACTGCACGCGGCTAAGGAACGCAACGACTGATGGACTCGCTTGTCTGATAACGACTGAAGACGCAGGACTAACACGGACGTCCAACAACGACGACGACACCGACAACGACAACGACGACAACGCCGATGAAAACAACAGCGATAGAGCGCGCTCCGCAAAATTGAGCAGAGAACAAATTGAGTACGTGAGCCGAACGCAGAGATGTAGTCTCATCAACGCAGTCGACCTTTGCGAGAGTAAAGCATGTAAGCTACCGTTACAAATATTCCCTTTCCGGGGTTGCCGTGCAAAAATCAATTTCCTTTTGCACAACGAACGACGACGAGTGCCGCGAAATATTCTATATCAGGCAGCGTTGGCGGGCTGCGACAGCGGAAACGGATTCAACGAAATTACAATGTTTTCCGTTCAACAAAAAAAAAAAAATATGTCCACATAATATTCTTAATCGAAAAGCGGCTACTTCAATAAAGTCGCTAATGTGCGAAAATTGAGGTATTATACACATCCAAAAAGGAATCGCAATTCCAGTCTTCCTTTTGCTGGATCATTTTTAAGGTCAAGTCGCATGAGAATCGATCGAAGCTGACTCGCAAAACTCGCTTGTCTATAAATGTAGAGTGGAATACCTGAAGTAGTACAAGTGGAGAAATAAAAGAGGAAGTCGAATGGCCTCTCGCAAGTCTTCCCAGGAAAATTGTGGGAAAACAATTGCAACAGCGAAAACTCAAAAGACGTCAGCGCGTTATTGTTGTTGTTGTTGTTGTTGTTGTTGTTGTTTGAAGTAGCATCATCTCGCTGAAAGGGAATGAGTCTCCACACAATGCCAAAAATTCACTTTCACAGTTTATGGAAGAACAAAAAAAAACAAAAAAAAACACCAACGGGAGAGCAACAACTTCCGTGTAGCGGTATATTGTAACGAAAAAAAAAAAAAAAAACAACAAAGTAAGTTCTCTGAGCACGACATTTAACCGAGCTGAGCGACTGAGAGTTCGCGAGCACAACTTGCTAGAATGTCCTCTGTACATGCGGGTGGTTGCCGTGCCGCGATGCAGCTTTAAAGCGTAATTGCGGAAAAATGACAAAAAACATCAAAAAAGGCATAGAATGTAGGAGAAAAAACTTGCTGAAAAACAGTTCACGAGAACTAAGAAATAGCTTATAAAATATTATTCTGGACTTCTAGATTCCCTAGTGATTAACAATAGCTTAAGACAAGCCCGTAACTCTCTAACAAATAGGCTAACCTGTCCCGAATGAAACTCATATTAACTTATAAGCGTTAAAAATATTACAAGCAGGATACTAGGAAAACTATCCGGGTTCTAAGAGGGCACTGTCATATCCAAAGGTACGCTAGGAAACAAGTTTATGATGGCTATAGGCGTTGCTATGCTGCAAGAATAATAATGCAAATGCGAGACTCTGTACACTGCATTCGGATTAATAATCCTCAGAATAGTTTAGAAGGACCCAGCACAGTAAATATTAGTTTTCTTTGGTCTGGGCCTTCAATAGAACTAACTAGCGATTCAACTATTGCAGGAACTAAGATATATAAGATTAAAATGTTTATCAAATCCACAGGATAGTCTAAGGAAGACCAGTAGAGCAAATATTAAATCCCTTTGGTCTGGGTCACCAATAGGCCCAACAGAGCTCTTGGACAGCCACTCAGCACCCTACTACAATAGCGGATTTGAATTAAACATCTTATTAAAAATCAAGAGCTTCTGTTATGTAAATTTTTTATAAGACGTTTGTAAAGTTCCAACAAAAAAACAATTTTGTGTGAGTTTTTTCGATTTCCAGACCACTGTAATACTCTCCAACAACAACAATAGGGAGGAAAATGCAATCGCAGCATTTACTAGCCGTAGGTACCCTCTGCTGTCGCTCCTGCTCCTTGTTTGATGACAACAATTGAACGAGAGTAGGTACACACATATATGAAAATCGCGGGGAATGCAAGGCTGGCTGACAGCAACGACAACGACAACATGTGCGCAGGTGCGTGTCAAATCAGGAAGAGGACCTGCTTTCGTCCATCATTGTCGTAATATTCCTAACGGAGTTTTACATTTTACCAAAATTCGTTAATCAATTGAAAATTGCCACCAGCCGGAAAGCCGGACAGACAACGAGTTCATTAAAGTGAATTTCCCATTTTCATGCAGAAATTGTGCAATTTCGTATGACAAAATTCAATGAAAGCCATCACATAAGCTGATGGTATCCAGACTCCGACTGAAACGAATCTCAGATAAGCGTCTGCATTCCAGTGCCAACTCAAGTCAAGTCAAATCCCCCAGGCAATCATTGAACGTCCGGCCGCAAGCATTTTGCATTTTGCACACAAAAACCAAAATAAACGCACGCGCAATCGGAGATGTGGAGAACTGCTGCTGCCACTGCCACGGCTACTGCTGCTGCTGCTGCTGCTGGCGGCTGCTGGTGTTGTTGCCGCTGGGCACTAATTGAAATGAATTCCAACATTTTAGGTTCGCAATTGCCAAATTCACACAACGAAAGTGTCAACTTGACATTGTGTGTGCTGTGCCGTGCTGTGCTGTGCTGCTACGTGCGTCAGTGCCACCGACAAGAGCGCGTGCGATATTATTTTCTCCACACTGCGCACTCTCTCGCTTTCTATGGTTCTCTCTTTGTCTCTCTTTCTTTCGCTATCTGAACTCTAAGGATATTTAAGGACCGCCACCCACTATTATCGGCGTTACTTCGAACGCTCTCGACAGTGCGTGTTCGGATGAGAGAGAGTAAACATTCCGACACACACACACACATACAAAACGGTATTACAAATCCTTTATAGTTCGGTGAAGAAATATTTAAAAAATTACATCAGATATACACTGACTCCGAAAAGTCGTCCAACACTAAAACGATTAAGCTTTAGAATTATTCACTTATTTTTTCATGTTTATTGAAAGTAATGAAAAGGTCACTTCGGTTCAAGTGAAATCAAGCACTCCTACGACTGTTTACTATTTCTTTAATATTTTACTTTTTTATAAAAGTTATCTTTTTTTTTTATAGAGGAATATGTGATTTAATTAAGAGCAGGAACTGATATTAAAAAAATAAAACTCATTTCACTTAAACTCACAATCAAGCAGTAAAACTCATTACAGGTTGGCAACACTGCTCCTATGTAAATCACTGTTTTACCGTTGCAATAAAATGGAAACTCACCGAAGTGGTCGTGAGCAACTTTGTGCCAAATAACGACACGCGCGTAAATAATTCCCAAAAGGACTTTTCGACATGCCAATTCACTGAGAGACATCGACAGTGCACAGAGAAAGAGAGAGCGAGAGAGAGCAAGTTGCTAGAGATGGTAAGAAAAAAATACTTAGCTCAGCAAAATTTATGAGAATTTCCTGCTGCCGCTCTTGGACATGCGCCAAGTTAATTTACCGCCAAGCAAGTCAAAAAGCAGACAGACGGCGGGCGGGCTGGCAGGCAGGCGGGTAAGCAGAAGTAAGCATCAACAATATTGCGGCTGCTGCCATAGCAGCATTATCACTAATATTTTCCCGGAAAAGTTCCCCATAGGAAATATACAACCAAAGCAGCCTCTGGCTGGAGGCATACGAAAGATAGAGCGCGTGTGGTTTCGGATGGCGGACTGTATAGCTGGCAGGCCGGCGGGCGGACTGATGCAAACATAAGCGAGTAAACAACAATTGTGTACATGTAAATCCTGGTTTTGCCAATGCCGATTTAGATGGTTCCGTTGTTGTTACTGTTCATGTTGTTGTTGTTGTTAATAATGGCGTCTGCTACTTCTGTTACTGCGATTGCAATTGATTGTTATGGGGCGAATTAATATTGATTATTTTATTTTGGAAGCTGCTGAAACACACAAATTTATTTTTTTTTCTTGCTATCGAATGAAAGCAAAGTTCTGCTGAATTTGTGTCGAACACAACAAAAAAGAGATTTCCTTTCTTTGCGATATGAAGCGGAGGCGCATAACATAATTTAATTCAGGCGCAAAGAATTCACAAGAATCGAATCCGAATACGAAAGCGAATGCGAATGCGGCTGTTTGATGGAAAAGTCAATTATAGGTCAAAACTACCAAGAGGGACCATTAACGCAACGTATCAGACACGCACACACACACACATATACAACCAAACAACCAAACACTTTTGTTGCCTTACGCCATTTTGCAATGGAACATGGTTTCTTTATCGTTTTTATTGACGGCTCCTGTGGGAGCGTGGGTGGCCAGCCGCGTGGGCACTTGAAGAACAACGAACGCATTAAATGCGCCCTGCCTCCCGCAGCGTTTTTAACGCTGCGATATCACACACAAGAATTTACCGCCGAGTGTGTGAGTTGGCCGCAATCGTCTCATACATGTATATCACTCACACACACACACACACATAGTAGCTATTAAGAATATGACATAAAAAAAAAACACGGATGTGCGGCCTTCGTCTTTTACATGTTCCGCTTGTATGCGGCATTACAAAAAAAAACCACAACTCACATAGTTACTCTACTTTCTGTGAATTTAGGGTATCTAAAAATTGGAACGGTTTAATTTCAACACTTTTTATATTTTGACTGCGTATGCTTTAGTTTTGTAAATAGTTCTAGAATTTTCTTAAGGTTTAAACACTTGATAAAATTTCAAAATGAAAGGTTCGTTCAACACTCTATCGAATTTCGCTTCTAACCTACCAATGAATTATTGTGTTCAAGCGTCTCATAGTAAATGAAAAAGGCTTCACTACGTTTTCGTTGATTCTTGTTTCCAATTCAAAAGAAAAAAACCGACAACAGGGAAGGAAAAATATGGAAACCCTGTGCATATTTACGCTATCGTAAAATAGGTGAGTAGTGATTGTTGTATTAAAGCCAACGTTATGGCCAACCGATAACAGGACATAAATAATAACGGGCACACGACGACTTGGGAACGGTGGGCAGCTTCACGATGCACTTACACACATAGCTACAACGTCCGTTGTGTTGGCTTTGGTTTATGTTAAGGCTGTTGTGCAGATAGTAGAGCCGGTATTAAAAGCAACCGACCGACCGACCGACCGGCCGGCTTTACCAGCAGCGCTCTACCAAACGCTAGCAATCGGTTGAACGTTTATGAATTAATATTTTACTATTGAACTTGGTCTGTTTGGATTCGAAATCAACTTTTATTGGAGCATAAATTTTAGGTATTTGCGTCAATAAGCTTCACTACCATTTTTTATTGTCTTGCCATAAAGCGCTGAGCTTTAATTCCAGCTGATTAACATTAACCTACATATATGTTAGAACAGTCGACAACATAATTACCCGCTGCCGCTACCCAAAAAGTAACGGTTTTACTATATTCAATACGCTGATTTTAGCAACGACATTTCAGCCATTCTAAAATGTTCAAGTTTTACTTATTGAAATACTGATTTAAATGTTTTCTTAAAATGAAATATAATTGTTTATATTAAAAAAATGATCAAAAGTAAAATGTTGCTTATGTTACTAAACTTAACATAAATAATTGGTCAATTGCTCAATGGGTTAAGATTGTTTAACTACTGAACATGTTCAGTGGATTTGGAACCCTGATCCGATTCACAACCAAGGCAAAGAAAATAATTAAAATGTTTCTACTTTAAAGTCGCTTCTTTGAAAGTTAATCAACTTTAAAAAAGTGTAATTCCTTACTATTAGTTGCAAAAAACGTTTGAATTGCTGTCTAAAAGAAAAGGTAAGGGAATAAAAGAAAAGGTACTCATAGATAAACTGCTTCAATGAATCCATGCAATAGAAATATTTATAATATCAAGTTTCCATATAGACGTTGCAAAACTAAGACCAAACACAATATATAATATATTACATATGTACATAATATTCACATAAAAATTAACTAAAAATTGTTCATAACTCTGAAAGTCTTAAACTATCATTATCTTTCATAAAACTGTTTCTCTCCAAACATTTTTTTTAATCCTTTTCAACGATGACATTGGCCTCTAAAAAACATTAGAATGGCCGCACTGCTGCTGCTGCTGTTGTTGCTGTTAATGACAAGTAAGGGTTATAAATTACCGTTGTTGAACTAATTTGTTGCAAGGATTCTCACTGGTCATGCTTCTCTGTTTCGCATAAACAAAAGCATTCAGCACAAACAATGTTGTTGTCATCTTCTTCTTCATTTTGTTCGACATCTTCGTCTGTTCTTCGCTGTTCGCTGTTGGCGTGTTTTGTAGCAATTTCATCTTTAATTATCCGACGAAGAAGAAGGAAAAAAAGAAGCAAATCTTTTATGCATTTATTTGCCGATACTCGTCGTAAACACAATCGACAATGGCTGCAGGACGAGACGAGACGAACGTATTCCGCCCGCCAAACGATATCTTCTTTTGACAGTTGCTGCTGTGCTCTTGAACGTTATTAATGGTGCGTTCTTGTGTGTCTGTTTAGTTGTATGTGTGCGTGCGTGCGTGTGTGTGCCTGTGTGTTGTCAACACAATTCAAGGCTTACAGCCTGTCATCCATCTGCTCCACATGAGGTGCTTTCTGATATTTCTTATAAAATCTCCAATTACTCGAAATCATTTGAGAATTCCTCTTGCTTCTACCATACATATCATGTCACACACACACACACACACATACACACACCACACACAGGTAATTGAGAAATCAATTTGTGACGCTTACCAATCATGCTGCGTAAAGTTCAATATAAAATTTCACACACACTTCCGGTTTCACACATCTACAATTTTTCGTATGTACGTATGTGTGTATATGTGTGAAGTCAAGCGCTGTCGTTGTTGTTGTTTATGCAGTAAGTCAATATCGTAAACAATTTGCAAAATGGTTTTCTTCTACATTACGTCGTGTAAGTGATTTGCGGTACAGTAACAATACAAAAAGTCCTTTAGACATATCACTGTGATAACTTTAACATTCCTATGTGATATATGATCTTTTTAAAGTTTGAAGTCGGTGAGAGGTTGCAGCTCTATTGCATGACACAACTATTTCCGAATTTTTCTTGGATTAAGTTCGAAATTCAAACTGGGTAAACATTTTCATATATGTACATAAGACTGTACTTCAAAAGTCTATATACAATATATTTTATAAGTCCAAATAACATTATTCTGTATTTCAAAATTGTATGACAAAAAATTCTGTTAATTGGAACTTAATGGACATATTTTCTTATTCAACAATTGGACCACGCGATTTCAGATCAAAGGCTGTGAAAAAAGTGTTAAAAAAACATTGGGGGCCCACGTGCGACCATCAAATATCTTTTGTACTCGAAGCCGAATTACAATACTAGAACCACTTCTACCTGCCTTGTAAAGGGTAGAATAGACCTTGTCGAGCCTTTCATGATTGAAGCTGGTGTTAGCATATCCTGCTGAAAATATATAAAACAAAGTCTGCCCGAAGCCAGACATTCGCAGAAAATACGTAAAGATGTTTCGCCCTCTTCTAAATAGACACAGTCTGCATTCCGTATCGGGGGATAGACTTAATTTATGAAGGTGATATTTTAATCATGCATTTATCTATGTATGTATATTCAAACAACCTACTACCCAGTATCTATACTAATCATTTCAATGGATTGGAAGGTATGAAGAATTTCAATAGTTATGTACTTCAAAGCTAGATGGCAACACATTTTTTTATATAATAGTGTGAGGGGCGCTCTTTTCGTTTTTATTTTTTTATATACTAAAATATCTTAGATTTTTTACCATAGAATTTTTATATTTACAACATTTAATACCCAGTTTAATAATCGGCTTCCACAGAATTTACTAAACAAAAACAACAAACAATGTCTAAAGAATCGAATTTCAGTAGGAAATTAAAATTAGTTGTGAATTTTTCTGAAACAAAAAAGTCAACTAATTTAATACTTTAATGAGATATTTTGACTGCTTAGTTCTTAAATTAATTTTTTGCTCAACTGGAATACAGATTCCATTAAAACCACAATACTACCGTGATAATAATCCAAAAAATGCGACACTTCCCCCGAATCCTGCCACATAATATTAAGTGAATTCTAACCCCCGTCGAAACGCCTCATCATCGGGATGTGCTGTCATTGTAAGCGTGCCCACTTCCATCATCTTCAGTTCAGTTCGGTTCGGTTCGCTTCGCGTCAAAAATAGATGGTGTATTTGCAATTAATGCCGCGATGTCTGCTTATAAATAACGGTTTAATTCGGCCGAAAAATGCCAAACAGTGATTTATCAATTTAACCCAACCGAGAAGACGGACCGACGACCGACCGACCGACCGGCATTGTTGGTTGGCGGCGCAAACGGAAGACGGGCTTTTTTTTTTTTTTTTTCTGCTTTTTTGTTCTGTAATACTCATTGAAATGCTCGCTGTGGAACAGGCAAACGGAAGTGCTACAACTTTGCCTTAATTATGGTCTGTTTTGTTTTCACGGCAATGTATCCGCCAGCGCCAGCGTCAGCACAGTCGCTGGACCGCTGCCTCCTCAACTTCCTGAAAACAAATCAGAACGACCTCTAGCGTGCTCTCGTTCGCTTGTGCTGCTCTCACTGCAACCAACCAACCACCCACCCACCCACCTACCGCCACACAATAGTAATGGTGGCAATAATTCACAGATACTTATTGCTTATCTCTTCCAGTGTTTCATTTTGTGCCCTTTCATTTTATTTCATTTTGCTTACGATTGGTTTCGTTCCGTTTGCCGCCGATGTTGCTTCATTGCAGTTGTTGTTGTTCTTGTTGATGTTGTTGTTGTTTCTATTGTTTGCTGTTGATGTGATTTAAATGATTGGTATTAATTTTCGAATCCTGTCGGGAATATCAATAATCGAATATGCACAATGTACTTGTACTTGTAGTTGTGTACTTGTATGTACATATGTACATATTGCAATTCCAGCATTCAAAGTATGAATACGTTTAAGTGTAGCGGCCATTCTGAAGTCATGAAACTAACTTAAAACTTTTTAAACCCCACTTCATTTTCAACTGACCCAATCCAGATTAGCCTGGGAAGGATAAAGTTATAGCTATATACAATATCATCTTAATAAAAAAGCTCTATGTAACTATAACAACTGATGAGGTCGGTTCCACTTATTTTCGGATTTTCTAACATATCTTCTAAAATATTTCCGAATGGCTATTTTATAAGCACATAAGAGTCTGCAACAATTTGTTGGTTTTGGAATTCCTTGGACTTCGCCAAGATGTTCCATGTATGTATGCTCTATGCACCAACTGAAGTGCTGTTAGCGATAATTACTTCTTCAAAACGAAATTGCTAAATCGATAATCACAGTCGATTATAATTGCCAATTGTCCGTTCCGTTCCGATAGACTCGACTTTTCTTGACTGCCACACTCAAGTCGTAGACCTGTTTTCCAAGCTCGATAGCTCTAACACTAGAGGTGCGTCGTTGAACAAAAGTAATTAGCATCTCACAACAACAATAAACCCTTAATTGATTGGTCATTATTATGATGAAGAAGCAAACGGTTCGTGCAAAGTAAGTAAGTAAGTAAGTAAGTAAGTAAGTACTGGAAGTAAAACTTGGTATGCAAAGTTTCATTAAGCAGATAAAGCGGAGACAAACCTCTTCTTTATGTTGCAGTCAATATTATTAACATTAAATTTATTAAACCTGGAGTAAACATTTGCGTGTGGTCTAATCAACTTTAAGACTGATCAAAAACGTTTAATAATTTAATTAAATCACATTTTCTGTGGTAATTTAATAAGTTTTTACATATAATTAACTATTAGATAAATTAATGAAATTTAAAAGCGCCAATTTAGCGAATAGAAGTATTGACATTTTGGTAAACGATTTTATTAGTGCGGACAAAATGAAGCCCATATGAAAAAAGAAGTTGAGAATATCCTCGATTCTTTTTGTAGCTAGATCGTGAAAAGAAGCGACGAAAAGGGACACAAACAAGTGATCTATTTCGCAACATTCCTTAAGCAATATATATGCGTAATTAGCTTTAAATCAAAAACCGACGAATCCATTAGAAAAAGTATTTTTTGATTTATAAAAAAAGTTGAGGATTGTCCTCACCTACGAAGAATTCTAAAAACGTTTTTAAGCTGAACAATTTTGATTGCCAAAAATTATTTTAAATAGGTTATTACCATAAGTGAGCAACGATAATTAAGAACTTAACTTAGTTAACATAGCTCGGTAAGTAAATTTCGATATTATCGCTGAAAAGTTAACGTCGTTAAAAATTTAACGTACAAATTGTAATTTAATTTTTTCTATTTTGCTATTGATTTACCTTTTTTAATAATTTTTCGTTTTATATTTAACTAACTTGAATTAACGGAAGAAATTTAACGCGAGTTAATTACCAAAATTAACGGGAAAGTTAAAAATTAGCAAACAAAATTTAGCTTCGTTAATTAACTTTTAACTTTATAACTAGTTTGTGCTCAGCTCTGGTTATTACTAAAGCTTAAAAGGTCCTTTCCAAACTATTTTGAACCGCTCAAAAATCAAAAACTTGTAATTAAAAATGTCTTTACAAAAGCCGACAAATCCAAAATGTTCTAATCTAAAACCGATATATCCAAATCTTCTTTCGCAATTTGCCAGTTTCTTTGACTTTTCATGCATTTTCATTTAAAATAGTTTAAACTCGAGTACGTAATCAGTTTTTTGCTTTTTTCTCAGTAAAGTTTTTTTATGGATTTATCAGTTTTTGATTTAAAACTCCTCATATAAGAGCTCAGTTAATTATTCGTTAAAAATAATGAAGGTTAAATATTTAACCAACTCCGTAGTTAACCCAATTCTAATGCCAAGGCAATTTCATTTTAAGCTGTTAACTAGTTAGCATGTAGTTAATAGACTTTATTGCAGTCGACACCATAAATGACTTTAATTAAACATTTAAATTCAAATTTAAATAAGGGTCGACTGACTTTTCAACCGCTTTAAGCCCTCGCTTATATTATCTTCACATTCATGAAACACAACTATTTTTTCTGTTTTTTTCTCTCTTTTTTTTTTGTGGGCCAACAGCTAAAAAAACGAAAAGTTTAAAGTGCAATTTCGCTATAATTACATTCACAAAAGTGAAAACTTTCAAATGTGTTATGCAGCATGTGTCTATATGTGTCTGTATGTATGTATACATACATTTATATGTGTGCAAGAGGGTGGTGCGAATGCGAGTGCGAATGCGACGAGAATGTCATGAAGTATGGTCGGCGATACTCTGAACAAAAGAGAAAATTAATTTATTTCAATTGAAGATGAACTTTTGAATGCGAAGTTATTTTTCTACATTCACCCGGCCTCGCCTGGCCTGGCCTGGCATAGCCTGACGGACGATGTGCGGGGCTAATGGTGCTAGCGCAATGCTACGCGATACTAACATAAAGAGGGTAGTCAAAAATCGAAGGGGGTGGGGTGGCGGGAATTGGTAGTGCGACATTGCTGACGGTGACAAAGTGTCAGCACGGTGCAAGATAACTGCCGCAGGACATACGCGACGCACACCGAGCACATCCACTGCCATACAAAATATCTACTGTCTTGCATCGCCTCGCATCGCATCTCATCGCCGAAGGCAACAAAGAAATTTTTAAGTTTTTCTGCTGATTTAGTGCTTCAGAAGTTTTGTAAATTGAACTGTAACGCTCAAGTTTTGAGTGAGTCGAAGTTAACTTTTCAACTGCGAAGAGAGTCACGACGCGACGCAAAGCAACGCGACGCGATTCGAGTTGTGTCGACTCGACTCGACCAAGTGTTGCAGATTTCATACATCGCGTCAAATGAAATGAAAAATTATTATTAAATAAAACGCGTTGTCAGATAATTCGAATTTTGTGGGCCGTAAAGTTAAATAAGTTTGTATTTCAATTTAATTTCGTTGAAAATGCGTGAAATTGAACTGAGTTCGAATCGGCAGATAAAGACTTTTGTATCAGATTTTCGGGATATACAAGAAACAGGGTTCAGCAAATCATTGAACCTATTAAAGATAAGTGCTCCGAACACATTCAAAGATTCTCATACTTCCGAGTAAGAAAAGAAGAATTAATCATTAATAAATATTTATCGCATGACCAAATAGAACAATCGATAAATTCTCACATCAACATAATATGTATCACTCCTGTCAAAGTCATCATTCAGTTCATATTTTATGTTATTTGAAATTCTTAGTGATACTGTATCACTGACACAGTAATCACAAAAGGTTATGTTATGTTGCCACTGCTAACCATTTGGATTTTACAAGAAACTTTCGAATATCGGGTTTTAACGCTTTCAAGTAAGACTCGAAACCTGTGTTCTAAACATACTAAGCTAAATCAACAGAGTTACTCACTGAGTTATATGGCTATGACATAGTGCAATGTGGAAAGTATTTCTCTACCACAATATTATATTATATAATACAATATATAAATATGTCCAGAGAAAATTTCATAAAACTTTTGAATGTTTTTTTATCTTTTTTTTGCAGGAATAAATTATATTTTGGAAAATTGGGAAAACTCAAACACACCGAAAGGTTTTTAAGTCAGTTTTCAACAATTCTATTACACTGCGAAAGACGAAAAAGAAGACTCTTTAATTCCAATTCGAAATGAAAGAAGACGCTCAGAAAAGAGATTTGCTAAGTTGGCTTTTGTATGGCCTTTTGAATTTGACATTATATATAGCTTTAAAAAATATTAAATTTGTATTCAGTGACCAATAGTAAAATTAAACGAGGAAAATTTTTTAGAACACATAAACCATCTAACTGAAAAGACCCATAAACCGCCGAAATAAAGGGTTAATATATTCCAGAAATATAATCCCCATACAATTTTAGAAAAATATTTTTATTTTGAGTGTACTTATTACTAATCATTTGGGTTTTGTCTATTAATATTTCAAAACAATTGCCCATGGCTTAAGATTTGGTTGTTATAAATAAAAAATGTTCAACTCCAACATATATTCAATATATAAAAATTTTGATATTTTTAAGATACTCTAAAAAATGGAAACATATTCAAAATTAAATACTCGTATGTATAAGTATATATATATTTGTAAATATAGTTAACCAATCTCCCTGACCCCTAATAAGTCCCAAATTCGTACTATAGAAGAAGTAATAACAATTACAAGACATCTCTTAAGTTCAAAGTTATCTTTATGGGCAGTTATATTCGGTATATTTTTTTTTTCCGCCACAAACGATAAATATCCGCTGATCCCCAAATCTTTCAAGCCTTTAACCGCTTTTAACTTTTCCCTCAACTGAATATTATAATGGAGGTATTAATTTTCATATCAAAATACGCCATTTTGGCCATTGAATTATTTTTTAACCAAACGCGCCATGGGTACGCAAATGAAATAAAGTGTTGCTTTAAAGTTTCCTTTGCCCCACGCCGCTCAACCCACCGCTCATCCTTCTACTCGTACGACTCTTCGTTCTCTTCGTTACAAAAACAACAAAAAAAAGTTGCAATTTAAGGAAATGCCAAAATCCACGTTTAAACCACGGAAACCCGCCATAACTATGTGCGGCTGCGGCGGAAGTTGAAGAAAACAACCAACAGAAAGCACAAACGTCCGGACTACCGATAAAACAAAAAGCTAAATACAACAACAACAATAGCAATAGCGACTACAACAAAAAACAACAACTGCAGCAACATCGACAAAAAAAAAACACACAAAAAAATTTTAAAAAAAAAAGAAAAAAGAGAAGCCAGCGAGAAAAAAGCTGGCAAAACAAAAAAGTTTAAATAACGAGACAACAACTAAAAACTATGCATTCCAGATAAGAGCAACACCATCCCGCCCGTTCGGCCTCCGCTTCTGGTAAAAATGCCTCGCGAGGCAAAAAACCCCCTTCGCAGCTTCAAAAGCGGCCGTAGTTGTTAACCAACGTGACCGTTTGAGCCAACGAAATGAAAGAAGAATTTGATGGCTCATGTCAAATCTTTGTTTTTTTTTCTGGACTTATAAATTTGGAAAAATTGCGTTGTAAAAAGAGAAAACTTAAACAAAAGTGAAGAAGCCAGAATGCAATAGTAAGAACAAAATAATCGAACTCTTGAATACTTTAATAGGACATTAAACAATCAGTTGAATTTGAAAGCGTCTCGTCATTTGTTTAGCATGGAGAATAAAAACAGTTGAGATACAAATATGTTAGAAAAACAATACCAAAACACGCTTAAATGTGTACTACTATTGATGAACTAAGTTGAATAAAAATGTAATCCAAATTTTCATAAAGAGTTCTTGAGAAAATATTGTATTTCTCTTTCGAGGACTTTAAATTTAAAATTGGTTTGGAGCTCCATGTAACATATTTTATCAGCCATTAGAAGTTCTTGACTTGTCTAGACTCAATCAGCTTTATTCGATATTTGACGGCGATAAAAGTTCAAATAAAATAATTGGCCAAAAATGTTCTGAATTAAATTTCAAAGAATTTTAATAATTTCCACACTGTACAAGGGTTATTTTTAAGACTCCCACGAATGAAAACTGTTAGGTGGCTGCTCGGAATTAAGCTCCTCTTGACGGTTATTTTTCGGCCGTAAGCCCACAATGTAGGTAATGGCAATATTTGATGATCCCTAAGAATAAATGAAATAACTACCAGAAAATATAAGATAAGCCCCAAACACTTTAAAAGTTATTGTTGTATATGGAAATTTTCGGGGCTTAATTCCTTTTATTTTTGAAATATATTTCATTTGGAGGTAATTTTACAGATTGGTGAAGTAAATTGATTTTTTTTTTTAATTAGTTTGAAAAAAAATTATATGATTGTTAAAAATTTCTATACAAAGTATTTAATTTTATAATACAAATAAATTCAACTAATTAATTAACATTTCATTTTAGAAATTAACAAAAACATTTTTGCTAGCCTCGTTATTTCATTATATTTATATAAATAATTTTAATGTTACATATATATGTATAGTATTACGGGCAAACCCGGACCGTAGGCTATAATAAGTTTTGTCTTCCATTACATTTTACAAGGAGTCGAATAAACAATTATAACGTAAAATATAGCTAAATGTGTTGAGATACTGAGTTGATTTAACGATGTCCGTCGGTCCGTCTATCCGAACAATTATAGGTGTAATTTAAGAGATATCGACCTGAAATTTGGTGTTCTCTTAGAAAAGGTTAACTTCTAAGATGAGGAAGATCGAACAAAAACCTAAAAAAAAAATTATCAATTAATTTGATACACTATCAAAAAAGCGGTTACACTGCATTGTGCCGGTTTTATTGTTGTTGTTGTTGTTTCAGCTTCTAGCTGTGGTGGCGGCGGTGTTGCTTGGTGAGATGCAACCAACTAACACCAACAACAGAGAGAACAACTTTTACGTGGATTTTAAAATTTAATCAAATTAAACTGGTTATATGCCGCAAGCATATTTCTCCAGGGGGATAAAACGAGAAGCGCAGAGTCGAGTCGAGTCGAAGGCGCACTTGGATCCAGCTTAAGTTTAATATGCAAATTGTTTTTGTTGTTGTTGTTGTTTCGTTAAGTGGTTATCATAGCCATTTATGAGGCTTTTCAAAAAATAGCTCATTAAACTTAAATGGGTGCTGAACCAGCGGATAATCTGACTTCCGGTACAAGACAAGCAAAACAAGAAGTGCTCCTGGGAGCAAAAGTCGAGCGAGAAGTATTTGTTTTTTTTTTCTTTTTATTAAATGTGCCAAGAAAAATAAATAAATACGCAAGTGCGGTGAATTTGTGGTGGTTGGGGGTAAGGAAAATCACATCCCTCACATATATGTTTATACAAACAAAGTGAACACACACACGCAAACACATGGATATATCAACACACAAACAACACCGCAGTCACATAATGGCATTTTCCCTTTTTTTAGCCCCTTCCACGTTGCGTCACTAAAGCTGTCAAACTTTTCTCATATGCCTTTTAAATGTTCCACAATCTGCGCCCGCCACATTCGTCAATTATTTTTGCATTTGGCAGAAATTGTGTTTGCTTTTGTTGTTGTTTTTGTTGTTTATGTTATACTATATAAGGTGTTTGGTATTTCACGCTTTCGATTTTATAATTTCACTTTTTGGAAATGTCAGAAGCAGCAGCGGCAGCAGCAGCAAACGAAATATTAAAATGAAATGAAAACACATTATCACTTTGACACCTGCTGCCGCCTTTTCGACAGCCGCAGGTTATACTGGTGTATGTACGCATGTGTGTGTCTGTGAGCCTTCTTTAGAATATGTCAAATATATCCCAAAATGTTATAGAAATTATTTAATTTGAATTTATGGGATTATGCCCTATTCACTCTACACACAACACATTTCTCTAATATTACTTCCATTGATAATCACCGACGATTCTGGTTAGTATTTGGATTTTATATAGTTTTGATAGGTATGCAGTAAACATTGAGTTATAATATACATTTTTTTGACATAACGACGTTTTTGAAAAATTCCATGCGTTATTAAAAATTCGACACATTTTTAACTCTTTCTTGGTTTGACAGAGTTACAAAAAAGTATTCTCGAAATAAGTTTATATTTTTATATCTGACTTTTATAAAAAAAAAAATATGCATACAAGGGTGGTCCGATAAGTACTTAGCCTACAGAAGAAAAACAAAAAATTGTTCAAAAGTAGAAAAGTCGCCTTTAAGCTAGATATACTTGATGCGATGTTCCAACTTCTTTAACCCGTCTAAAAAATATATTTTCTCGAGGTCTTCAAAGAAGGCCACCAGCGGGCGGTGACTCTAAGTACTTATCGGACCACCCTCGTATATGTAGATTTTGGAGTGGAGTTTAAAAACTTCTTCTCAACTAATAAATGTAAGCTTTGTTTCTTGATTTTCTAGACTTGATTGAGTTTAACCCATAACCATTATAAACCAGGTTAAATCATACAATCCATTAGCTTCTTCTAATTTTCAACTAAAATGCTACACCGGTTTATTTTTAACTTAAAATGTTTAAAGGATTTGTTGCTGGCAGATTTAAAGGATATATAAAATCTGCTACGCCCATCCATTATATCAACAAATAGTGAAGGTACATTAAGAGATCCTTCATTAAAAAAAAATCAGTTTTCGTTCATTTTGGTATCCAGAAAAAATGAAATATTATTTTCAAGATCTAATCCTGTCGGAATTTTCTGAATTAGTAGACTAAAGCAATTAGTTTGGAAATTTGATTCAACTCAATTAGTTTTCAGTGTTAACAAGAAATCAGTATTTTTTTGTAATAGTGGGCGTGGTCGTTGCCGGATTAGCTCCAAAATCAAATCAGTCTAGAGCATAAGAGCAACCAGTGTACAAAATTTCATCTCAATATCTCGATTGATTCTCTCACTATCGTGTTGACCAGAAATTATGACAGACAGACATTCATATGGACAGACAAACGGGCATGGCTAGAACGACTTTTCAAAAGTTTGAAATTGTTTCAATAAGAAAAAATGTTTAATAATTGTTTCATGGACAAATAAAAGCAGACATTTTCATTTCTCAAGGAAGCCGATTTTATTAGCTCAGCAGAGAGACAAATGAATGTTTATGCATCCGCAAGTGAAGGTACCACTCAAGCGTGTCATAAGTAACTCAGTTTGTGAGCATGTGAGCACCAAAAAATTTAAAAACGTCGACCAATTATTACAACAACAACGACGACAAAAATTAAGATAAACTCTGCATCTGCAGAACTGGCAAAAACCTAAAAAAACAACAAAAACAAAAAGAACATAACTAGATGCCTTGGTACTTTTTCATTTGCTCCACGGCAATTTTTTAGCTGCTAACTTGGCTCATCTGCATTTTATGTGCCAAAGCACGAGTATTATCATTTTTTTCGCATTTCATTAGAAATACTTTCCTTTTTTTTTCTATATATTTTTTGTTGTTGAGTTAACTGTTCCCTTTTTTTGTTATTTTTTATTTTTTTCCGACGTCAACCCGGCTTTCACCAACATTTTGTGGTATCTTTTTTTTTTTATTTCGAACTTTTTTGGTTTGGTTTTTTGCGACTTGAAGACTTTTGTAGTTGCGGCGTTTGGAAGTATTTTTTTAGCAAGCATTTTCTTGTCGTTGTTGCTTTTTTTTTTGGTGCATAACACTGAGCCGCTTTGGTGGTTAACAACACCAGAAGCTGCGAAGCTGCCTCCTCCTCCTCCTTTTGCTGCTGCTGCTGCTGTGGCTGCATGGCAGTTCTGTATCGTTTTTTTTTCGTCTTTTCGTCGTAATTTTCATAAGCAGCCGTTTTGCTCAGGATTTATGTTTTTAAACGCCTTTTAATATGGGATCCTCTCGCTGCCTCATCCAGTGCGCGTAATAAAAATAATAGCATTACATAAGTAGTTAGGTTGACGTTGTGCGAGCGACGACTACGACGACGACGGCGGCGACGACTTAGAGGACGACAAGGACGACGACGAAAATGTCGGAACCGGAAATCATCTTCGCGACGATAAGGATGCGTCGTCGTTGTCAGCTCATTGTGTGAAGCAGTGTGGCTGTCACACAGTACTTTGCACAGTACTTTGTGATAGATATCAAAAACCGAAAGCCAAGTAAAATACAATATAGATAAAGATCACATTTGTAACTTTCGAAATTTTTATTGTCATTGGTCAGATTATAAAATTAAAAAAAATATTTATACAAATTTTTTTAATAATGAAAACAAAAATTTAAACCCAACCCACAGAATAAAATATTCAGTCAAAAACTAATCAATTCAATTAATTTTTTATTTGATAGAATTAATTTTTAACTGAAGCTCTGCCCATGATCGTTATAATCAATGTTAATTAAAAATTAAAAAAAACTCATGAATACAATTTCTTTTAATTAAAAAATTGGTGCTTGCTAGGGATCGAACCTGGGCCTACTGCGTCAGAGGCACGCACAATTGTTCTCGTTCATAAATATGAATTTTCGTAGCTGAGAAGCAATAAAACATCTCAAGCACACAATTATTTTTGCTTTTCGAATTATTTCAATTAATAAATTAATCAAAGCAATTAAATATTTCTTTAAAGGTATGACAAGTCTCTCAAAACCATAAAATTTTACAATTAAGAAAATAATACTTTAACACTTACGTTTGTAATTAATATATATAGAGTTAAATATTTGCTTAATACAATTTAAAATTTTGCTAATTCAACAAACTGTGTATCAATTAATTAAAAATGTCCCTAAAGAAATTGCTGCTATTTTTTCGTTCATCATAAGTACTGTGTGTGCTGCGGTCTACAGTCTTCGGTTTCGGTCTAAGTATACCCGTTAGGAGCGAGAGTCGCAGTGACTTTCGCTTGTAAGGCATTTGAGCTGGCTATGCGTATATGTATGCGTGCCATGCTTGACAGAAGCAAAAAAACAACAACAACAACAAAAAAATGCTTTAGTCATCATCACTTTCCTTTTGCCAACCATTTTAGCCATTTTTTTAATTTAAACTCCCATTCGCTGCTACTTATGACAAACCGACAACAGACAGACCGACAGACAGACAGGCAAGCGAACGAACGAGCGAACAAACGGGAGGGAGGACGGACGGACGGACAAACAGACAGACAGATAGACGAACTTCCCCACCCACAATATTTTTAATATTTTTATTTGCCAGTATTTTTTTTATATATATTTTTTTTTTATATGTATGTAAGTATGTATGTATGTATATATCATTTTTGCTACTTACTTTGGGATGCGCTCGCCGGGGAAATGCTACTTTGGGGTCGATCTGCAAGTAGGAAAAAAGAGAAGAAAAGAAAAAACAAAATGCTGTAACTGCAAATTTTAAATAAAACGCTTAAGCTGAATCAAGCACAAATTTTACGCACATATTTAAATGCTATGTTTTAATTATTGCGCCAAGCGTAGTCGACACTTCTTGTGGCGCTACATAAGGCAACACATTCGAATTTGCATATACATATATTTATTTACTTATATATCATATTTATATATATAACACTTTTTTATAATATTTAATAAATTTAATAGTTCGGTACATATTTAATACACGCATTTGCCTAAGTATGCTTAAAGCTCAAAGGTCGGTCTAAACAGAGTAGTTTCAATATAAAAAAGCATATGCAATTCCAAAATATTATATAAAACTGACAAAAATATATCTCTACTAATAAACTTACAGATTACAAAACAAAAAATTCATCCTGTTAACTTCATTTAAATACAACAAAGACAAAAAGGCGTTTTAAATAAATTTTATATTTTCCGTCTATTACTTTTTTCTAAAAGCGCTTTCCTCAGTTAATCGAATTTACTTTAAAACCTCAACAATTATTTTGAAAAAGGATGAAAAGATCCAGAAATAAAAACGTCTCCTCCTTAACCTTGTAAATACATTTTATTTCTCTTTTGTTTCTTTTTCACTTTCGATTTAAAAAAAAAATCGCTTTCGGTCTCTACGCTTACTAAAAATGTCTATTACCCAGGTTTGAATTTAGTTTAAGAGACAATTTAAGTACTTTAATCTTCTATCGTAAAACGTTCGTTTTGATAAGTTAGACAGCCTCATTCCCGTCCAATTGTAAAATATTCCACTCCTCCTCCTCGGTTATATGATGATAATCAAAATCTTGTAAAAATGTATGTAATGCAATTAAATAAATCTTGATTATTAAAAATGTCGAAATGTTGACACTTTTTACTGATCTAAAACAAATTGGGATTATTTTTCTATTATCTTTTTTAACTTGACTAGTTTAAAGCAATTTTTGTATTCACACTATCAAAAATATTTTCTGCATGTTATTTAAAAAAATCTAATATTTAAGGACAATTAAAGTCTCTCACTAATCTACATCGCGGTTTAATCAAAAATAGAAACTCATGCATCAAATTTCGGACTGATATCTTAAAACTATGGCTTTAATCTCTCGGACGGACAGGCCGTCAGATAAACTGATATTCAGACGAGTATATGCCAGTGGTGTAGGATATAAAAACTAATTTTTTTGTAAGTAAGATGAAATTTGTTCAAAGTAAATATATTTTAAAAATTTACAGTTGATTACCATGGGGTCACCGGTGACCCAAAAACAAAAACTGGTAATAAAGTAAAAGAATAGAAATATCAATGTACAAGTTTCTAATAAAAATCGCAAAAATTTAGTTTGGGTTACCGGTGACCTATAGTCCTGAAAGAGTTAAATTGTGGGAGCAATGATGTAAAATTTAGATATTAAATTTATTTTGCCTTTTGAATTACATTAGAATTTAGATTTTTAATAAGAGAAGGTTGAGGCACGAATAAACGATGTATTAGCTGATTCATATACAATGATATATATAAAAGTGTATATATAATTTTTGTTGAATTTATTTATTTATTAATTCTAGTGACTTTTTATCTGCTAAATCTTACTTAAAACCTTTCACAACTTTATACAATTCTAGTAATTGAAACTAAAGCCAATTTAAAGGTATAAAAAGAAGAATGAAAATTCTTGGTAATAAATATATATATTTATCAATATATACAGTGTACATACATCTAACATCTAGATACCAAGGTGACCTATTAATTTAACATTTTCATGTAATTTTAATAAGATTACCCCAAAACCAGTCACAGCCAGTTCTGAATCAGCCACAGCTAACATGACCTTATCGTTTCAGTATAGCGTGCGAATGGGAAGCACGACGAGGACTTCTAATAAGTATCATCATTAAAAATAATTAAAAATCATAAAAATTCAATTATTTCTTTTTTATTCTTTTCTATTTTTGTTGTAATTTTTGTAAAGCGCGCGCAAACGCGTGATGTTGCATAAATGCGGTCGCTTGTTATCAGAACTAATATTATTATTGCTCGCAAAGAGAACCAAAGGGACCCAATGCCTATCGTAGATGAAAGCAAGCAAAATGCTGCTAGTTGGTTTGGGTGGTGGGGGTTACCCCAACAACATTGCAAAGCAAAAATTAAAATTAAAAAAAAAAAATATTAAAAAAAGTTATGGTCACAAATAATATTTTTATTACTCGCACTGGCTACAACAAATCTCTGCAGCTTGCTGTAATGGGCGCACATAATAAAAAAGTGGGCAGTCGATAGGTAGGGATGCCATCTTTTGACTAACAGTAAGTCGAAATTGTGTTCAATATTAAAAATCGACTTTTTGGTATATGAAATTTAAGAAAAAATTTTGAATATGTTTTAACTCAAGATTAAAATTCATCAAAGCACAATTTTGGATTAAGGTTTGTATCTGTTAGATTGACCATAAACTCCGATGGATTTAAAACCAAAAAAATGTTCGAGAAAAATTCGAGAAGCAATTGCAGAATGCAAAACATAGTCAGGCTTAAATGTCGGTAGAAATTTGTTGAATAAGGAGCTAGGATGGAATCTTTGAAATTTTTATATCATTTTAACCATAACTGCAAAAGAGTTAATAAACAAAAAAAAAAACTATTTTAAAATGCGTTGGTATTTTTTTTATAAATTTTTGATATATTTCTTGCTGATACGACAACAGTCGTGTTGTAGTATTGTCCAAAAGGCACTAGCCCAGGGCGGCGACAAAGTTTTATACGGCCTTGAATACGACCATATAAGTTCGGAGCATGTAACTTTGTTGCATTGTGCACACATGTGCAAATTTAAAAGGTTTAAGTTTAAAAGCTAATTTGTTTTATTTAAAAAACAAGCAGCATAATATGAAGCATGTTGAAGGTCATATTAGCGAATTTGTTGTTGCACTTGTCATGACTATCATTTTGTTTAATTTATTGCGATTATTGATATTGCATAAAATGAAGTTATGTCCAGCATTATTTAATTTTTGATTGCTTCAAGCGGCGTTTTATCATCATGCTCCTTTCAATCATTTTCGTTATTTGTTTTTTTTTTTATTTAAAAACCAAAACAATTTTGCTTATTTTCATTCAACATTGCAATAAAAAAAAGTAAAATAAATAAAATAAAATTGCTACAATTTGAGGAATTCCCCACAAGCTGGGGCATTGGTATGCCTGGCGCTGGGGGTATGCCAGAAAAAATTCGAAATGGAATGAAATAATTTCCTTCTACACGCTCGCTGCCAACGCGCAGGAAATCGATTTTTAGATTAAAATTAAAACTAATCAGCGTTGAGTGGACACAACTGGTTGCAACAACGTTTTTACGGCCACTCAGTCTGTCGGTTAAACGAACCGGAAGATAAAATGAACGGAAACTCCGAAAAATTAGAAACGCCATTGAAACAGACAGGTACTAGCGCGGGTACTTCAGCCGAGCGCAAAGGTAGCAAATACCAAAAAACGAAGCCAGTGGCCAAATTAAAAAAAAAATTATAAAAACGAAACAAAACAAAACAAAAAATGTAAAAACGGCAAGATCGGAAATTGGGCACAACAGCCTTACAGCTCACTCCAGTAGTCAGCCAGTTCAGTACGGAGCAAACCAGTCCAGTCCGAATAGCCGAAAAAGCCGCAATAAATGCGCAACGTAATTTAGTTAATGTATCTCTTCGAACGGGTCGACCGACCGCCGGCCGCAACGTTCTACTTAGAATGGATCGTCATGGGGGCATGATGCAATTTATCAGGTAGCTCTTGGCAGTGATTGGATCTACTATGTGCGCGCATAAGTGGCATTGCAGTGCATATGGGTCTCATTTGTGTAAGCACCTTTTATGAAAATGAGCTGGCAATTTCTGCTGCTTTCGGAAAAAATTATAACTTGGCTTGTTATTAGCGACATGAATGCTTTGAAGTTGTTATTTCTCGTTAACTTGTTAGCTGACTTTGTTCGCCGCTGCGCAAATTAAAAAGCAAAAAATACAAAAACAAACAAAAAGACGTAACTGCTATCAGACAGAACGTGGCGAAAATGTTGCAAAACGCTTGTGACAAAAAACTGCAAAAGGGTTGGAAAAGGAAAGAACCCAACTACAGTTTAACGTTTATTTTTCAGTCAGTGGTGTCGAATTGGGGATAACCTTGAAACATGTAAAATTCTTAGAATTGAATAAAATTTTCGTCGAAACCTTTGAAAAATTTAATTCATTGGTACAAATAAAATAATATGTTTGGAGTACATTTTATTTGCATGAAATAAAGTTTTTATTTAGGCCAAACAATCTGTTATTGTTGTATGAGAAATGTAGTTGCAGCAAGTAAATAAATATATTACAAAAATAATTGTTAACGTCAAACATATTCATTTAATAAAAATTTTGCTAAAAAAAAACCACTTCAAATATCAAACAATATTTTATTTAATATGCATAATTTTAGTTGATTGAAATAAAAATCGTTTGACTGTAACATCATTGTAAAATTTTTCTATTCTAGTTTTAGTATCGAAAGTTTATTTATCTTAAATATAAACTTTACTATACCCAAATACTATATTGATGAAGTCAATATGTATTATTTGGTCTAAACTAATATTCACTTGTAACAAATATATACACTTTTCTTAAGTAATAAAAACAATTTGTTCCGCACCTCCCTGGAAGAGTGTGTGCCAAGCTATTTTAGAGCCCTTCCAAATAAACTTTTGTTTGATTTAAATAAAATGTTTTAAGTACAAATACAAAAATCTGCTAGATCCAAATACAGAAGGTTTATTTGGGACAAAAAAGTGACTACCCTCCGTGTTTTAACAAAATCATGATTTTTTAAGTTAGTCACTTAATGAGTCTATCAATTATACAAGAAGGCATTCCTGATGACTAGCAGATTGAATTTTAGAACTATAAGGAAATTTTGATTTATTGCCCCAAACAATAAATTTCTTATTTGTAATAATTTGTTTATATTAAATATCCAATTTGGCAGTTGGAGATGAAAAACTGAATTGAACTGTTTTAGCCATTTCTAGCTGTCAAACTTAAATCCATAATCGGTGTAAAAAACGAGTTAAAAACTATTTCAACTTTTGGCTATAGTATTCGAACAATGGCAGCTTAAACGCTTTGCGTATTTTTAAGAATCCCGTGTATTTTATTGTTGTCAGAGAGCAATTCTATAATTTGGCTAGATCTTATCATACTAATTGGAAAAGCTTATATTAATTTACAAAAATACAAATAAATTATTACGAGTATTGGGTCTAGTAATTGAGTATTTTTAGTAGGTTTGGTATTTGGAGTAAATTTTACAGATTTTCAAAAATTTATCATTTTTACTCCAAAAACCCGTGATTGTGCATTATGTATCTTTAGGATACTTAAATCGAACACTGATTCCGAAAATTAATATTTGAGGTAGTGGAGTTTTCATCGAATTTTAAAATAACGAAATTAAGGTCTTTGGTTTGATTGTAAATGAAACATTTTAAATTCATACAATTTTCTAAAAACTTCTTTTAAAAATAATCGTTAAACAACGTTTAAAAAAAAACTATTTCCATTAAACTATTAAACAAAAAATTGGTTATTGTATGACAAACTTTATCTCGAAAACTGTGTTTTGAAAACCGAGCTTCCAATCTTTAAACCTATTGTCATGTATAAACAATCTAACCTCCTGCAAATTTTTACAATTTATTTCATTAATATTACATTCCGCACCATACCAACAACAATAAACTATAAGCTTGACGCCACTGCCTCCGTTAGGTGACATACATACATATTTGCTTCTCTGTTGCAAAGCGCCGTAATTAAAATTGTTTGCAAACAATTTTGCAACACGTTTGAGCAGCTCAAACAAAGCTCCCTAAATTTAGGGAATTCGCTTCGCAACTCACTTGCTGCATTTCTACACTTACTATTTTGTTTGCAATATCTCACAAATACAACGCTCTGCTTTCATCGCCCCCCATTGGAACCTGCCCACTTTTGCACACACGTGTTACCCCGCAAATTTACAACATTCCCACATTTAAGTTTAGTTCATTTTTTCGCTATGGTTTTTTTGTTTTTGTTATTTGCAAATATTTGGGGAAGACTTGTTAAAGTTAAAAATTAAACAAACTTTTACCTTTTTACCATCTAGTTCGTGTGTACCTTGAGCTAAAACCTTATCTACGCTAGCTGGATCACTGAATGTTATGAATCCGAATCCTCTGCAATGAGAAGAAAAATTGTATAAATAAAACAGGAAATCAAATATTTGTTAATTATATTCACACACACACACACACACACACACACACATATGTATGTACGAATGGATGCATGCATGTATGTGTGTATGTATGTGTGGATTTTTAAATTTTTGACATTTGCTGTCAGTCGCGCGACGTCACTTTGTCAAACAGTGTTAATTGAATTGGAAGGAACAGTTTGACGAGTCAAAAGGCGCTTCGCAACGTTCTCCAACGTACGCAAATGAATTGAATTAATTCTATTCGAAATTTCGCATACGGATCAAGTTTCGAGTTGACAATACGGGCGGGTATAAATAGGCGCTTTGTCGGATACAACAAAAGCCGCCTTTGTTTTGTTTGTTGTTGGGCGCCATCACTGAAATTATTTGATAACACAAGAATTCGTGATTTAACTTATTCTTATGTGCAAGTATTCTAGATAACAAAATTTTCTATACAAATGTCTACACTGAGTAAGAAACGGATGAAGGAAATTACTACGAAGAAATAAGAAATAATGGAAAAATTACAAATATGGGATATTTTTTACTAATACAGTATTCCCCGCTTAAGTACACTTCCCGTTTAAGTACCCAATTATTGGGGACTTTTTCCATATTTTACATATAAAGATTTCCCGCTTAAGCACCTCACCCGCTTGCCTACTAATCTTTAACTTTAATACCAAAATTTATCTTTAGTGTTGTCAATTTAAGTGAACATTTGATCTCGAACAATTTGAATATGGCAACCATACTTTAGACATGCAAAATTGACATCACTAACGTCAAACGCAATCGCTTTGTTTATTTAATTTATTATTTTGATTTAAAAAAATAATTTTTTTCTTATGTACCTTAGGCCACTTAAACGGGTGGTTATAACTACAGGTTCTTAATCGGGTTGAAATAACCGTCTTTATCTACTAAGGCGCTAATTTAATTAACTGAGGTACTTTCAAATCAAAAACCGATATATCCAAATCTGGTTTCGCAATTTTTCAAGTAACTTTCGCGGCGTTTTTGTTTGTTTTCAGTTATATTGTTTATGGATTTAAGAGTTTTTGAATTGAATCTCCTCACATATGTTAACTTTCTATTTGAAATGTAAACTTTACCAATTTAATTTAATAAAGACACTAAAAGGAAAAACAATTTAGTGGAAGAAACTGTGCAACAAATTAAAAAGTAAATACAAGAGCTTTATTCGGCGTGTAGGCCAAGAATCTATTAAAAAATGATTACTCAGTTGATTTAAAATTGAAAAACCGATTAATGTATTTTCGAAAGTAACGATTGATTTTTTTTTTTTTTTTAATTAAACGCTCCTGTGACCTTTACTTTCATCAATGTTTGATTTCCACACGATATCTTGGAATGAAGAAATTGTTCACACTGTTGTCGCTGGGTGGTAATTTCATCATTGGAATCATTCGCATAAAATGAGTGCTCAAAGTTGTAAATGTCAAGTGTGCCAGCAGCGTGCAGTGCACCCACTTGATTACCAAATGATAGTAAAACTAATCTCCAATTTGTTAGACCAAGCTAACAACAATTGTACTTATAAATAAATAGATGTGCGGGTCAGTATCCCAGGAGCACCACCACACCTCGGCACCGCTGCTGCTTAACGTGATGGTGAAACTTCTGGCTGCTTCGTACTATACTATACACTTTCGCTTCTCAACTTTTCCGTTTTGCGTCCCGAATCCTTCACATGCTGCGAGTACATGGAATTCTTAAAATAGCGAAAATTCTTTGCATCGCCAACATCATTGCTGCTCCTGCTGCTATTGCTGCTGCTGCTGATGCTGCTGCTGATGTTGTTGCTGATGTTGCTGCTGGCAATGCTGGCAACCCGCTCCTCCTGCTGCTGCTGCTGCCAGTCAGCAGCAGTCCCAGCCGCATACTCTGACATGCGAGCAGTAGCGATAGTGGCAGCGGCATCAGTAGCAGCAGCAGCAGAAGAAGACTCCTGCCTTTGCGCCTCGGCAAGGATGTGTGCGCCGTCGCGTAGGATGTTGTGATAAACTTATTCTTGTTAAATATTTAATTAAAATGCTTATTATCTCGCACTGCATTTTAATGAGTCCATGCTCGAATGGTTCCCTTGCAGCAACTTTCGATGTGACTGTGGATGTGTACTCAGGGATATCCCAATAAAAAGTTTCCATCGAACATTTTTTTATTTTCATTTAAATAAATTAAACTAATTATATTTAATCTATAAAAATATTCTATAATTTATTAGTCAGATTTTTTACTTAATTTGACGAGCTTTAGGTGCAGCTTAAATTTTTTAACTTGCTAATTTCAACAAGTTTTACCTATAAACATTTTTTTTATATAAGATTCCAGTAAAGCAAACAATCAGGGCATAAAGGATTTTTGAAATTTTTTACTGGAAAAAGTATTTACTATAAATTTTTGTATAATTTTGTCTTTTTGTTTTTAAAATTTAAAATGTTTTGTCAAATTTAAATTCTTAAATTTTTAAACTTCCGCTTTGTTAAGTATTTTTTGACATATCCTTATTTGAGTGTGTGTGTGTTGGTGTGTGCATGATTTTACTTCGGGTGTTGTTGGTGCTGTTGTCTTCTTTTTTTTTATATTACTCTGTTAGAGTGTATGTGTTTGGTGTGTGTGTTTGTGTGTGTTTGTACGGCAGACGTCTGCCTTTGCACTCTACTCTCCCCGACAGTAATTAACGACGATTCTATTGCAATTGTGGCAATTGTTTTGGTTTTGATTCCCAGCTCTGCTTCGAGAGCTATACAACTGCTTGTATAGATATACAAGTGTACGAGTGTGTGTGTGTGTATGTGCATGCATATGTGTTTGTGTGTTGTGTGTTCTTTACGTACAAGTGAAAGGATTTGTATATGTTTTCTGTAGAGATTTCTTTTATTGCTTTCTGTGTTGTTGGTGTTGTTTTTGTTGTTAGTCTAATTTTAAAATCCCAAACAAAACAAAACAAAATAAAATAAAATTGCAAATATTTATTCATTGCATTTGTGTATGTGGGATGTCGTTGAGAAAATTGCGCATATTTTATACAGTACAGTTATGAACTGTTCAACACTTTAAGTTATCGACAGAGCAAGCCCCGCTCACAGCGACATTTGCATTTTCTAAACGAACGACAATTTCAATTGAACCGCCTATTGACAAATTGTAAACATAAACTATTCAACTTATAGATACAAATATATTAACAGGATGTATCCTTATACTGGCGGACTGGCTATTATGGATGCAATTTCGAAAAAAAAATTTCAAGTATCAGTATGGTTAAAAAAAAATCGGTTAATCGGTATTCACCGTTGTAGCGATTCTGAGTTATGGCTGTGAAATTATTGGCATACAAACTCAGAAACAAAATTCCAAATTTTTAGGAGTAATATTAGCAATGTCATCGTATATTTTTACTTAATTAAATAAATTGAGGGCGTAATAAGTGGGCGTGGACAATTTTGTATTTCCTGTTATTCTTCGCGGTGCATCCCGTTACATGTTTTCTATTTAGCACATCAAGTTTCTGAGCAAATGGTGGTAGGCGTAAAAATGATCCACCCTTTTTTTGAAAATGGGCGTTAAATTGATCCAACCCATTTTTTGGGAAGTTATCGACAGTGCCACTACAAATTCAGATATCAAATTTCAGATTTTTAGGAGCAATATTAGCCACGTTATCGCATATTTTCTATTTTTTTCAAAGTGGGCGTTAAATTGATCCAACCTCTCCCATTTTTAGGGAAGTTATCGACAGTGTCTATACAAACTCAGATACCAAATTTAATTTTTTGGAGCAATATTAGCAAAATAATCGAATATTTTAACTTAGTTTTACAAATTGTGGGCGTAATAGGTGGGCGTGGCAAAATTTTCTTTGCCCTAAACCTAAGTTGGCGTGAGCACAACAACTTCCCAAAATAGTATCACAATCGGATGAATGGTTTAGACGCCCATTTGGTACAAAGATAGAGAGATAGAAAAAAAGAAAGAAAGAAAGAAAGAAAGAAAGAAAGAAAGAAAGAAAGAAAGAAAGAAAGAAAGAAAGAAAGAAAGAAAGAAAGAAAGAAAGAAAGAAAGAAAGAAAGAAAGAAAGAAATAAAGAAAGAAAGAAAGAAAGAAAGAAAAAAAAAAAAAAGAAAGAAAGAGAGAGAGAAAGAAAGAAAGAAAGAAGAATTCATTTTTATATATATAGATAAAAAAAAATATATATGATAAGGCTTCAGGACTTCCTAAGGGACCCCTTCTAAAAATTTGGAATTCGATTTGTATTTTTTTTTTGAATTTAAAAAAAAAATTGTAGGCCAATTTATACCAAACCAAGACTTGTCTTAAGGCAACAAATTGAGTCAAATCATTCTCTTTGACGACATTTTACAGAAACAAATTATTTACATGTTATACAGAACCAGAAATTTTAAGATACAATCTACAAAAATCTAAAGTCAAAATGAGGTATTATGACATATGAGCTCTAAAGCGCATTAGTCTCCTTTCTTAAGAATCACATTTAAAAGCCTTCATAAAATTTCAAAGGTGCACGAATACGTTTTTCATTTCGTATATCGTTACTTGTTAAAATCAAAATATATATAAATAGATGCATCTTTCTTTCTATCTTTATTTCTTTGTAAATGATATCAGCTCACCGAAGACAGACATCATCATCAACTTAAGTTAATCTTTTCGTAAAAATATATTTTTGTAAAGCTTCTCAACTGCATCACACTTTTCAATAATGAAAGCCTAAATGTATCTTCTTACAATTGATTACCAAATTAAGTGAATCAAACACTTTGAAGTTAATCATAAAAATTAATTGCTCAAAATGAAACGCTTTATTAAAACCAAAGCAGCAATTAATAAGATTAACGTTTACAATGACCGCAAATTTAATTTTATTGTTTTTTATTTTTTCGTATTTACAAAAAAACGCCGCAACTCTGTTTTTCCCATCACAAATGAAAAATTATGCAGCGCGCTTTGAGCGACTGAACTGGACTCGAATGTTGTGTGGATGTGGGCAGTAATAATACATAATAATTTTTAGCATTTTTAATGTAACCGACGCGTATTACACAATTTTACCAGAACACAATCATTAATTATTTCCGCCACCATTTTGGAAGGATGCTTGTCAGAAAAACACACGAAATTACGCCTGTACCTGACACTGACATTTCTATGTACGAGTTCGTTTGTTTGTATGTATTTATTTGTGTGTGTGTGTTTCAGTTCCTGCGTGCGTGTCTGCGCTGTTTTGTTAATTTAAACCCTAAAACGCCAAATGTCGGCTTAAAATGACAAATTTATTGTCCACGGGCAGTAATTTCATAATAATGTTTTACGTCCAGGAAAAAAAATTTAAATAAAAAAATACACACACACACAAACTAACACTCACACTCGCACACACACAAACACTCAAACTCATAAACCAACACATGAGCGACTGCATATTAAAATTGAAATTACCTTTGGTGCACAAAAGAGCAAAAACATAAAATATGCCGAACCCCCCAAACAAAAATCCCCCCACCCCACACCCCCAGGACAAACTCAAGCTAAAGCTAAAGCTCAACTGAACTCACACCAATCCCAACAGAAAAGAAAAAATGGCGCGCACAGGAAACAAAAGCAGAACTGCTTGTTCTAATGGCTCCTGCGCTGGATCCTCTTGGAAAAGTTTGAGCCCCTTAGAAGAACACATAAGAAAGGTTGTAACCGAGAACAAACGGACCGACAAACCGATGGACAGACTGACAGACAGACAGACGAACAGACAGACGAACAAACTGCGAAAATCGCATTAAAACATAAACGCCATAAACATAACAAATGGCCGCCATAATGTGTCCTTAAACTGTCACTAAATCGATTTATTTTAATAAAAGGCACATTTAAATCCACCAGCGAAGGGTTGGATTAAAACTTATTATAACGCCCGCAGCATACAGTCACACATAGACACGGCATGCACGCACACTCGTATACTCGTACTCGTACATATGCGGACTATGTTCGAATCTGTTTTGTTGGCGGCGGAGCGTTGTGAACGTTGTCCTAGAACTGAAACTACGATTCCAATTGATTTGCATTTTGCGGTGATTAATATTTTTTGTGTTTTCCTTTGTTTGCTTGATAAATCATTTTAATGCAAAGCGTGGTTAAGCAGATATTAATGGAAATTTGATGAAATTATGGCATATTCACAAAATTTCATGGTTCGCATAAATGGACAAGTCATCTTCTTAAATAATGGAAAATTTAATTATTTAATTTTTTTGTAGTTTTGGCAATATTTGATAGAAATATTAAGAGGAATACTTTAAACCAAGGTGTAAATGTGGGGAAAGTTTTTATCTCGATATTGTTTCTCTATTTGAAAATTAAGTTTTTTTATTGTTGCCATGGTTGCTATAAAAACATTAAGTATATATAAACAACATCGAAGTTTATTGTCTAAAATCAAAAAACAAATTTCAAAATAAAGCAGAAAAATAACTCAGAAAAGGAGGCGAGTGCGTTCAATTTGCGTTTTCATTTCTGCTGTAGTGTACCCACTAGCCAGCTTAGTCATGGACAAACTGACAGACAGTTTGTCCTTTTCTTATTCTTCAACCATGTTTAAAATTTGTTATTTTAAAGCTCTACTCCTATTAGTGAGTCAAAGTCTATTTAACAATAATTAAAAAATGTTACATGCTTCTTCAATATCTTTATGTTCTTATCAGAAATTAAACTGTATTTGATATTTGGTAAATATTTTTACTTAAACATTGAACTTTAAAGTTTAAATATGAAACCAGTGAAAAAAATTTATTGTCCTGATTTATTAATTAAATTTGATTCAAATTACGCGTTCATTGGTTCATCATATCTCTGATCATTCTTAAGTGAACTACGAGAATTTGTTAAATGTTAAGAACGTTTTATTGGGAAAATGAATTGATCGTAAGCGAATCATTCAATGAATTATAAATTTCTAAAACGCATTATATAGTATTAATATTAATTGTCCCTCAACGAATTAAGCAATTTCGAAGAATTTATTGCTTGATTTTGCTGATTCCAATCAATGCAAAGATAAAAGTAGGACACTTTTTCTTTATTAGACTATAGTCTAATGTTTAATACCAACACTAAGAAAAATTAGTTTTTAACTCACATTCGATTAAAATGTTTACAAAAAAAAAAACTCAAATTGACACAACGAAAACTTGAAACGGAAAATTAATTAAATTGCAGAGCTGACCTTTTGATGATTGATTCTATTTAATACTCGTAGACTTTAAGAAATAAATCTCCAAATCTCGTGGCGGTTGCATTGCAAATGTGTTCAACTCCTGCCAACCGCACTATTTAGAATTTATTTTGGACTAACCGTCGCCACGCTCGTGAAGACTTGACAAATCTTTCACGAGTTCTCAAATAATGCCGTACTTTGATTGTGGAAACTACAATTCAACTGGACCAAATCAACTTCGATTGTGATGTTGTTTTTAATGTTTGGACAATTGGAGTAGAAATGGTTAAATCTATGCAGCTCATGATTTCTAAATTGTCTCTTCTATCTTACCCCTTCCTTCCCACCACTTCCGGGAATCAGTTTAATATTAAATGTTATGTCTGTCTGTGCATTTTCGTGTTGTTTTGATCCCGTCCCTGAACTGATTCTTAAAAAATAAATGTTTTTTGTTGAAAGCTCTTTCTTTAGACGGATATGGAACTAGGTTTAAAAAATTAAGCTTCCTCAAAATTTTACCAATCGATTTAATTCTCTACAACAAATTTACGATGTTAGCCATTTCTAAGCTCCCCAGATTTTATTTTCTGTTATTTAATATTACTAACTATTGTTGAATGTATTTACAATGATCAGAATTGTTGCAAACATTTGAAATTCCTATTTTATCATGCATCATAACATCAAAAACAACGACAAACACATTCACAGAGAGAGCTGAAAGCGCAGCACACTAAATATATTCCAAATTAGTTTGAGTGCCAGTCAGCAGATTATGCGGAATACTAAATACCTGCACTTTTAACTTGAACTGTATAAGTAAAAACACGCGCGTGCAAAACATGCCCTGCATGACGCGCTGCCTCCTTCCTTCCTACACTGCACTCACTCCCACAACGCCCACGCACGTTGACAACGTTGTGAAGCAATTTCAACAGCCTCCTGCAACTGTGTGTGTGTGTGTGTGTGATGTGATGCGGTCCTTCCCAATGCATAATTTTTGAAACAATCTATTTTTTTTTTACTATTTTTTTATTATTATTTTTTGCTTGTCCACAACCAAAGCAGAACTGAGCAGAGCAGAGTAGAGCAGAGTGCGTGCTCAAGGAGTCGTTTCGTTTTGAGCTGGGGCGCACACTTTGCAACTACGACGACCCACTTAAACGTCCTCTTGTAAACAACAAAAAAAAGGAAGCGCAGCACACCGCACAACAATTTTACTTTGTTTCTTTACTTCGTTCTTTCGTCTTTTCGTTCCTTCGATTCGAACTTGTATTACGCTTTTCGCTTTTCGCCTTTTGTTTTGTGTTTTGTGCAAAAGTAGAAGACTAAACGTAGACAATAAAGCAGAAGAAAATGCAAAAGAAAAAGTCATTCGTTCGAGGAGCTGTGAGTCCTGAGTCCAAGATGAAGTTTCATCTTGTAAATGTCGTCGTCGTCGTTGTCGTTGTGCTTATAGTCGAACATAGGCGTAGCCAATTATAATCTATAAATAAGATTTTAAATTTAAGAAAAAAAAGTGCATTACAATTTTATTTTTAAAGAAACAAACAATTCATACTGGTTATATTACCTATTATTTAACTAGTTACGTTAGTTAACTATCAGTTAAATTTCTCATTCTTAAAATATTCAATACAAATACTCTATAATCTACTTATGTGATTATCTATCTCTTTCTTATGCAGTTGTAGACAGTTTTACGGAACATTTTATATAGTTATCTCGCTTACACAAGTTATACATTTCAGTGATTTTACTTGTTAATAGACCGTAATCTAACCAGAAAATGTTGTTAGTACACGAAAGTGCAAATCATACGAAAATGAATTTGTATTAGGAAAAATTAAAATCGAAATTATTAAGGAGATTTCTTCAAACGCGAAACTGCCATAAAAACCTCGAATTTTTTCGATACTCGTAAAAGAAACGTAGTATTCGAGTGCCTTGAAAATTAGTCTCGAAAATGGTCTTGAAAACTTCCTCTTATATTAGGTTATATAATTTAAGACAGTACTATAGATAATAACAATATACAGCACTAATTTAACAATTACAATATGCAACACTTTTAACACAGCTGTAAGTTGAAAATTGTTTTCGAGGTCGCGAAAATGTGTATTCCCGAAAAGAATCGAGGTTGCCAGTTTTCGAATTATTATTGTTTGGTGTATCATATCAATATGGACCATGTAAATAATACAGAAAATCTATTAAGGTAAAAAAAATTCGTTGATATTTAAAATTGTTTATTTATTTGTTTATTATCGCTCATATTAATAAACAAAATATTATCAACTATGTTTAAACAATGTCTGTCAACGCCTCTGCATAGTTATTTCCATGTTGTTGTTGCTGTTGTTCTTATTGTTGCTGTTGTTGTTGTTGGCCTCAAGTGGCCGTGGTTGGCTTCTACGCCGGAAGTGGCTATGTAACACAGCTATAGTACAACAGCAGCAGTAAAATCGGACAAGAAGGTGGGGGGACAGTTGAAGGCGTTACCGCTGCCTGTTGTTGCTGTTGTTGCTGTTGACGCAAACAAATGGTGCAAGTGTGTCGTGCCGTGCCATGCCATGCCGTGCTCCAACTGAGCTGCTTTTAAGCTGGTAATCACGACGCAATTTAACTTTCAGTCAGTCAGAGCCCAGCCCGGCTGCTTCGTTCGTTCGTTTGTTCCTTCTGTCCCTTTGGATTGTGTCGTCGTCGTCCTCCTCATAGTCAGCCGCATCAGTATTCTGTACTGCAATGAGGCATTTTTAAACTAGATTCTCTTGTTTCTTTTTTTTTTGTTTCATATTTTTATTTCTTTTTTTCATTTCTCCATTTTTGCATTTCATTTTATTTGCTTTTTTTTTGAACATTTTTATTTTGTTTTTGTACTGTTGCATACATAAACATTTTGTTATTCTAATTTAATTCCAACTGAGAGGCAGCGCCAACTACGAAAGTTGTGTGGTAAATTGTGCGTAAGCGGTTATTCAGATGATACTAGTACATTTAGTACATTGCCATGCCATGCCTTGCCTTACCTCGCCTCTAAAACGACACTGAAAGACTGCCGGAAGAGCTCAGGATAGGTAAAAAGTTTTCGTGTTCTAATGAAGTAAAAATTTTCATATATAAAACATATCATTTCTTTAATATAAAAGTTGAAGTCCGTCAACCGAACCGAATGAATCAGGCTTAAAGGAAAGTTGTCAAAGCAAAAAAATGCCACATGACTATTTCAACCTTTTGCAATATTTATTACAAACTTTTACATCAACAAATACGCAATTCAAAATAGAAACTTTGCAATTGTTTAAAAGAAAACTTAACTTTAATTATCAACTTATCGTAAAATTGATTATAACAAATTGTTGTCAAAGGTAAATGTTAACTATTAGTAAATTTTTTCTCACTCAAAGTAGTTTTTGTATACTGAGAAAGTCTTCGATGACATGTCATTTTTTTTTTTAGCTGTTGCAAAGACATTTCCAGATGTTCTAAGAGCACCGTTCATGGTCCCTAGATTATTGATATACGAGTATATATTAGGTATAAGCAGAGCATGGCACGAACTAGTTAAAAAGTTAATTAACCTGCGTTAAATTTATTCCGTTCTTTAAAGTTAGGTAAATATAAAACGTTAAACGGAGGATTTGCTGACAGGTTCTGCCTAGGATATAAATAAACTAGTTAAAAACTTACAGAATTACAAATTTAACGAAATTTAGAATTTCTATTTACCCTTGCCCAAATACATATGCATGATTTATTCATTTTTTTATAAATAAATAAAGAGTCATTGCAATCTTTCATGAAAAAAAAATAATTTTTTTGGTTTTTGCTTTAGAAATTTTAACTTATGCGTTAAGTTTTGAACGACGTTAACTTAAAAAAGTTAAGTTTTTTGTTTACTTTTCTCAGATTCACGAAGTTAAATTCTTAATAAATGATGCCCACCTATGGAAATACGTTTTTTGGACATTTTTCTAAATTTTTTGGATGTTAATTTCTCATAAATATTTTTCGGTGCATTTTTCAATCTATAAATATGAAAGTATCTACTATCTTTCTACCTTTCTATCTTTGTACCCTATGCGTGTCTAAACCATTCATACGATTGTGATAAAATTTTAGGGAGTTGCAGTGCTCATGCCAACTTAGGTTTAGGGCAAAGAAAATTTTGCAACGCCCCTCATTACGCCCACAATTTGTAATACTAAGTTAAAATATTCGATTATTTCGCTAATATTGCTCCAAAAAATGAAATTTGGTATCTGAGTTTGTATAGACACTGTCGATAACTTCCCCAAAAATGGGCGTGGTTGGATCAATCTAACGCCCACTTTCAAAAAAAGGTTGGATCATTTTTACGCCTACCACCATTGCTCAGAAACTTGATGTGCTAAATAGAAAACATGTAACGGGATGCACCGGGAAGAATAACAGGATATGCAAATTTTGCCACGCCCACTTATTACGCCCACAATTTGTATAATTAAGTGATAATATACGATGAAATTCTAATATTGCTCCTAAAAATTTCAGATTTTGTTTCTGAGTTTGTATGCCAATAATTTCACCGCCGTAACTCAGAATCGCTACAACGGTGAGTTCCGGGAAGTTCCGTTACTAACGGGGAGTACCGGGAAGATCTGCTAACATTTTTTTTAGTGGCATTGCAATGCATGCCGGGCATTCGTTAGTATTTATATAAATGGAAATTTGTTAAGTTTTTTTAAACATTTATTGTTGATTAAAATATATTTCTGACTTCGGCTTGCAGGCATGTAACAAGAGAATGTATAACTAATTGCAACAGATGAAGTGCCGTATATGGTTAAAGTCTACATAGGTTTGTGGATAGCTGATGGAATACTTATACCCCAAAACCCATTATAACTCACATGCTGAAGTGTATTCATATAATACTGTGATAACTTTGAAACAGTGAAAAATGTTGATGATATAATTGAAATCCATGATGACAAAATAATTGATGATGCCGCAGAGCTTTTGTCAAATAATTAATTTATTTGATAACATCAAATAAAACTTTTAATAAGACATAAAGCGTTTTCATAATAAAATGGAATATCATCAACTGAAAATCTCGAAGAAAAATTTAAAGGGGAAAAAAGGTTTTGCTGAGGGTGTAAAATAAACACATCGATAAAACCATGTATCGATACTTTTACGACAATGTTGGTACAACAATGCTATCGATATGTTTGAAACCGATAATCGATTGTAAATTTTTTAATACAATTTACTTAAAACACATTTTTCGGTTACTTTGAGCAATTAAAAGAAGATGCATTAACAAAAGTTCGTTAGCGATACATTTTTACAAGATACAAAAACATTTTGTATCGATATTTTAAAATCGATACTTTTTTGTTCGGTATATCGTTTTTTTAATATTAATGTCGATCGATACAAGCAATATTTGAAATACAAAAATATTTTGTGAAATTTGATAATAATTCTTAAAGTAATTTTTTTAGGAATTATTGGAACTTTTTTTATATTGGTATAAATGATAACGGCTCTAAAATACTTTTCTAATGGCACCACATTTATTTCAAAAATGTTTATTTCACAATGAAATATTTCAGTTTTTTA
Source organism: Suillia variegata (assembly GCA_949127995.1). NCBI lineage: Eukaryota > Metazoa > Arthropoda > Insecta > Diptera > Heleomyzidae > Suillia > Suillia variegata. The sequence continues at coordinate 26,498,725 of OX421845.1, read as the reverse complement.
CAAGTTATGTAAACTTTTTTTTCTAGCGTTTAAAAACTTATTTTCAACAACAAACAACAACAACAACAACAACAACATTGAACTTTAAATATTTTCTCTGCTCAGTGTATAAACAATGTCCGTGTGGACGTAGTCAGGCAAGTCTGACGACGTACGTGTTTGTGGCATATATGCTACATGATTGCCTCCTTCTTCTTCTTCTTCTTCTGTGTTTTCTTCTTCTTTAGTTGAAGCTGCTGATGTTGCTGGCTGTTGGTGCTGCCGCGTGCAGCCGCCGTCGCATCCTTGCATATAGTCCTCAGCCAAAGCAGGCTGGCGGTGGGGAGGAAGATGAATGAAGGACATAAACCTACTCGTACCTGCTACACACGCTCCGCTCGCTCATTAGAATTCCGCATGGCGGTGGAAAATTGTTCGTTGCTATTTCACTTTTCCCAGCTTGAATTTTGTGTTCGTTTTGTGCGTTTTATACTTGGCCGCAGTTGTCTTTGTTGCTGTTGCTGTTGCTTCTGCTTCTGCTGCTGTTGTTGTTATCCTCTGCTTCTAGCTGCATAAAATTGATTTGGAATTGTACCCCGGAGACACATTGTTTTTGAATTTTGGCTTTTAAATTTGTGGCTTTTAAGTTTTTTGGGGGTTTTGGATTTGTATTCGGATTCGGATTTCGGTTGGGACTTTGGATTTAAAGTCTCTCTCTCTCTCGTTCCGCTATTATTTTATTCTTTTGTTGAGTAAACCTTTTTTCGAAACTTTTCAAACCACGTATTTTAAAAATGACAATGCCTGGTGACCTTCAAATGAGGTTGAAGCGAGATTGTTTTCTTTTTTGTTTGCTGCTGGTGATGCTGTTGTTGTTGCTGTTGTTGTATTGCCCTTTTCATTTTTTGCCCATTATTTAGCAGAGTTTTATTACCTACCACCGCTTTCGGCTTCGCCTTCGCCGTCGCCTCAAATTGGGGTCTGAGTCTTGGTCTGGGTTGGAGTGTCATTATGTCATCCTGTCGCGTACAAGGCATCTTCATAAATTGCGCACGCGTTTCCTGTGCACGATCAACGCATAAACAGCAAATGTACTTGTCCGTCCCGTCTGTCTTTTTATTCTATATGTACGTCCGTCCGTGCGTCCGTCTGTTTGTTTGTTTCTTGGTTCGTTGGCGGCACGGCAGCAACTTCCGGCGTCACGACGCGTTCTTTTACTTTTACTGCGCCGCCTCATTACCCCTTTTGGTAACACGCGCTGCTCTGCTTGTTGGCCCACTCGCTCCTCCCCTACCTCCTGCATGCCAATATATCTTTTTAATTGAATTTGTCTAATGTTGAATGTGTTACAGAATTACTGTATGCCGCACATTAGTAAGACGGGCTGTCAAGCGCAGTGCTCACATTTATTACTGCGCTCCAAGAAAGTTGGTGCGGGCGATAACGGTGCCGGACTAAACCTTAGTAATTTTTTGTATCTAAAAAATATTTCTAATTTTCTTGCTATATATCTATCTATCCATCTGTCTATCTATCCATCTATCTATCTTTCTAAATATCTATCTATCTATCTATCTATCTATCTATCTATCTATCTATCTATCTATCTATCCATCTGTCTATCTTTGATTAAGATTTGCTATGCTCACATGATAACTTCAGATTTAGTAAAACAAAATTAAAAAGGTGCACCTAATCATTCCCTCTACATTATTAATTAACATTTGCAATATTTTTTGCCCGAACTTTTGAATGCGCCTAATTCTAAAAATCTTTGAATTCCGATGGCTATTCCAGCCTCTTACGCGGAGCAAAATATTTTTCTCATTTGAGGCAAATACCGCCACCGCTTTTGTTTGGTGTTGTTTCTTTTGTTATTGTTGTTGTTGTTATTGTTGTCGGTAAGCGAAATTTTATGAAGTCATACTCCGATTTAGCACTTTCTTCCTTACGGATTCTTACCTTTAGCGAGCGTTGGATTTCTTACTTGAGATGGCTTGGCTGACTAGCGCCACTCACACCTATTCGTGCTGTGCCCGTGGATAACAGCGCAAAATTTAATAAAATAAAAAAAACAAAAACAAAAAAAGTTAAATAAAATAAAAATGAAATAAAAAAGAAAAGGAAAGGAAAGGGAAGAGTGAGAGAGAGAAGGAAAGGAAAGGAAAAGCACAAGCATTATGTCGCTTAAAAGAATGTTTATGGAAATTTTTTCACTTTAACTTGCGCAAAGTAATAAATGTAAACAGAATTCCTGCAAAGGTGCGACAAATCCGACAAAAGACAGGATTCTCGCAAGCGAGCGACGAAGGCGATAGCAGCAGCAGCAGCAGCACGGCACGCCACGGCGGCGACGACTACGACGACAACGTCGACAAGCAGTGCTGCAGTGTGAGGAACGCGCGCGCCCGCTCGAAGAATAATGGCGCTCGCTTGCAAATGAGATTGGATATTACAATGTAGAAGAACAAATTAGAAAACTTTCAAATAAATTTGAAAATAAAGAAAAAAAGTTTCGAGTTTAAGCAGCTATACAAAAGCAACAATAACAGCAACAACAACAGTAACGAATACTAAAACACAATTTTATTTTCGTATTTGCAGTTTTGGCCCCAAACAATAGCGGGCAGATATGTATGCCATACATGGACATTTGGTATTGATGTTTTCAAGTGAAACCATTTTGTATATTAACTTATACATATGTACATACATACTTGTATGTAATGATCATTAGAAATAACTTAACAATTTAACCATAAATTAATAAATAATAAAAATAGACGAGTAAGATTTGATTTAAGAAAAAAGTCATCTATGCACTTCGAAGATATTTTTTGTAATTTTAAACTTAAGTTTGTATCCAAAAGATATTTATAACACACAGATAAATTTTCCAAAATGTTGTTAACATTTTGCATGTTAAATAAAATGTTATATGAAAATTTAACATTGCAGCTAAGTATTAGAATAATATGAAAAGTGTCATGTTAAGTTAACTTGAATCAGTGCTAGTTTAACGTGATTCAGTATTAACTTAACATGAACTGTATTGTTATATTTAGGCATTTAAAAAAAGCATGAAAGTATTAATCAAAAAATTTGCATAAATCAACACGACAAAAGTGTTAAATTAACATTGTGTCCTAATGGTCCTAAATTTTCTATTTTTAAATAATAACAGAATATGTCAAAATTTGTTTCCGACAACAAAAGAATTAACAATTAAAATGTTTTTGCAACATGATTAACAGGATTGAAAAATATTAACCTGAGAAAGTGTTTAAAAAGCCAAATAACACCGAAACACCGAAAGAAACTTTGCAAAGCTTTCGTGGAATGTTCGCGTTTAATGGAATAGTCCTACTTATGTATATTATTTATTTCGATGTAAAATACATGCTTTTTTTCTTTGTACATATGTTAAGACGTATTTTTTATAGAGGAAAAAAGAAGGCTGGTTTGATTAAAACAAGTGGAATATTTAATAAAAGTCAATACAATTTCCTATCTATTTTATCTTTATTCAATTGCAACTAATTAAGTTATTGATAAATTATCAAAAGCCAAAATTTATTTCTTTAAAAAAAAATTAAGAAAAATAAATAATAATAATTTTATTTCGAATTTTCTTCTGGTTGTTATGAACTTTTACGAATAAAACGAGCTAAAGATGAAGAAAATCTATAAGTAAATTAATTGATTTTCATATTGCTTGTTCAGGCCAAACGTCGTTAAATTCAAATTTAATTAGTAGATCTTTCATTTATACAATTTAAATAATATTCTGTAACCAAACTTAGAGGAATAAAGATGATCTTGTCAACAAACGAAGGCCACTGACCAGCCCTAATACTAGCACGTAGAAGACAAGTCATCGTACGTTGTACCTTAGATCGATTTCTTTAAAAGGTATGCAAAAAATATTTCAGAATCACGTTGACTTTTTAGAATTCTTATTATATTAGAATATTTTCTGCTCTTGAATTATTCAAAAAGGCAAACAAAATTTTATTCAAAAGCAATATAGTTCAGCAACTAAAAAAGTAATCTCATTTTTTAACCAAAACAATTATTGAATATTGCTAAAATGATTTTGATGCACTTCGTCAAACAATTTTCTAAACTCAGTAAACGTATTTATTACTATCAGTTATTTTTCAGTTGACCCGGAATTGACCTTTCCGTAACGCGGCGAATTCTTTAAACGAAATCAATTCGGAAGATTTTCTATTTTTGGCGCAAATGAAGCACAACCCTTCATAAATTCAATTATTGACATTTCCCTAAAGTGATTTTCGCTAACCGGTCTTTTGGGGGTTGGGGTCAAATATCCCGACCGTGTTCTACTAAAGGGCAGCAGCATTGTTTATTTATTCTCTTGTTTGTTTTTTCCGTCAAGGAAATCGATTTTACGTAAATAATAATTTCTATTTGCACACATTACATAACATTACATTGCATTGCATTACATTATTATCACGATTTATTCCTTTCGTTATTCGATTGTTTCGACATTTTGTGTAATAAATATGCCCGCAGGCCAACAGGCAATTTCGTTTTTATTCATTCATTTATTTATATTTATTCAGTCAGTCATTTTGTTGGTGATTTTTACCGTCGTCTCTAATCAGTTTTATAGCAAATCAATTGGTCGCATGTGTGGTTCTCTAATTTCTCCCAAATAAGTGCTAATATTTAATGATGATGTTCAATCATTTATTGATATTACAATTTAACTTTTTAGTTGTTGTCTGCACAAGCTTTTGTATTTCTTTCTAAAATAAAGTCTAGTACTAATTCCGAAAGTAGAGTAAACAAAATTTAGGTACAATAATCTTTAAGAAATTGCTTAAACTTAAAAAAATAGGTTTTTAAAGATGTCTCGTAACTTTTACCAAAGAGATTTTGGTTCTATACGATTATCAAAAACTGTACATTAGAATAATGGTAGTTATTGATTACATAACCGATTTTTGCGATTATTAGCCAAACTTTTCAAAACACTTCGATGTATCGTGTTGGCGTTTTTACACAAATTCATTCTTAAAATGTTAATTACTCAGCAGATATCAGCATTTCTACGGTTAAGTTAATTAGTATGTAGTAACAGCCTAATCAACTACCTTTCATTTCATATAACACATGTCTAACCTATCTTACCACAATATTGATGCTTTTAATTTTATGTGATACATGATAAGAATACAAATACAGTTTCACTTTTTTTCTTTAAATTTGTAATTCCAATCGATTTGGAAATAGTCTCTTATTTTTCGTAAAAAATCGGGCTTTAACTATTAACGAAAATTCGGCCATAACCACATTTACAACTCAACATCGCTTAATATGTTGACATAGCTTCATTAGAGTTCTATGCCAAGCGACTTGTGACATCCTTTACTATTTCGTTAAGGATTTAAAATGACGATGTCGTTTAATTTAGTTGTTTTGTTTATTTCGGCCCTTCTAAATTATTTTATTGTTATAAGGTTATAAGGAAATTAAAAAATCTATAAGCAGACAATAAATAAATAAACCTGTATTTCAATTTTCTCTGTGTTGGTTAAACTTCCCGGAACTAAGGCGATTAAAATTTCGATTCAATTTCTCTTGAGCTTTTATAAGTATTGGCCAAAAGGGTTTGGCCCAGGCGACAACACGACTAAATACGAACCTGTATATAAGCGCTCGGTAGTAAGAATCAAGAATTTAAGATGTCTTCATTATAGAAAATTATAACATAAACTGTTATTAACTATTCCGTAAAATCTTGGAAGTGATTGTCAACTTCTACTATGTACATATATAAAAAACGTAATTGTTCTTGTAAGTGATTACCTCAATTCCATGCAAATACAATATTTTCTACTATTTTTTGTGAATGTCTACAAATGTATATTGAATTTTTATGAATAAATCTAAAAACGAATTCTAGAGATTTTATTTCGAAGGACATAATTTTTATTGTGAAATTTAAATATTACAAATTGAAATTTAGCATAAACAAACTAACAAAACTAACAAAACGAATTGATGGCTTCGTTTTGCCAATTAAATTAGCAAAAACCGCAGAACAACAACAACAACAACAACAAAATGACAATACGCCCGCATTGAATTTAAATTAAAAAATTAGCGGTCTGAATGCGAATAATGTAATAATGGCGTTGTTCAAACCGAAAAATCACTGTTACAACACATCCGCTACTGACAGCCGCCACCGTCACCGCCCATCACATCCTTTTGGCGTATTTAAGTATTTACCCCGCCCATTTGCCAAAGCAACTGTTTGTACTTACCGCGACCTCCGCGTCGTAGGATCCTTCATAACCATAGCCTCTGAAATATCACCAAATCTGCTGAAGTAGTCTCGTAAACTCTCTGCAATAAACCGGAAAGAACAGAAAGAAAACAACGAATAAATAAAAACACATTGAAATAAAAATAAGCTTTAAAATAATAGAAACAAATTGCGTGCTTGACGTTGGATTTTAATGACAACGATTCAGGCGTCTGCTTAAATGGACTGGTCCTGCTTTTACAAGGATTGAAGAAGATAAGCTCGCAACTTTGGCGATTATATCGTTTAAAAGCTTAGGGGATCTGTGTTTGAATTCCATAACTCACAGGGAAAGCATTTTATGCACTAAAAATTAAATAAATATGCCACCAAAACTGCGAAATATGCTAACTTCACACAAAAGTCCATTTTTGCTATAAACAAACAAATTTTCAGATTTATAGATACTAGAACTGGTTCAGATGAATATTTTGGATTAAATTACAAGAGTATAATGTACACTTAAAAGTTAAATACAATATATTTCATTTAAAAAAAATCCAAAACATGCATTGATTGTAAAATATGCAAAAATATGCCAAGTTTTTTAGAAATATGCAAAACCATTCATTTGCATAAATTCCTTATAACATATTGCATATTACGAATCAATATAATTCTATAAATCTATATAAATCGTTTAGTTAACTTCACCACTTCGCTTTTGTGGAGTCCAGTAAAAATATGCTGAATCCGATCAACTGAAACGTTCCGGGCTCAAATCGAAAAACAATCGGAAAACTAAACTTAAAGAAAATCTATTGAGACACTATTAAATCAAAAAATGGCTTCTAAATAAGGTTTTAAAAGGCTGACCAGATCTATTAAAAATTTTGTTCGACAGTTTTTTGGTATTGAATCTAATGCGTCAAGTCTTACAGTAGGGTAGATGTGATAGCCCTTGGTCAGTTTGGTAGATTCGACAAATTCAAAAATTAAATAGTTGCAAACCAATTCCTAAATAATTTCATTGTAAACGTGATGCTTCCAAATAAAAATTACAAACGTCAGTTGAAGCTGTCAGAGATAGGACGGACGTATTTGGTTTTTTCGATTGTGTTTTTTTTTTATATCAATCTAATAAAAAATTAAAATTAAGTTAATATTAAGCAGGATATCGCTTGATTGCCACAAGACCGAAATATCTAAAATGTTTCGATAACTCATAAAATAAGTATGTAGGCTAGATTTAAGAGTATAGATGGTTCTTTAGATGGCTCCATAAAGGCGCATATTTTTAACTTCAAAGTTAGAAAACTTTAATATAATTCACTCTTGTCGCTATATACAAAATGGAAAGAAAAAACAACTTCAAAAATTCTCCGACCATTTCGAAATAAGGACCACTTTGGTGATGCGTAACTGTTGTTTGGCCATTATTCACACGCCGCAGTTTGTGGTTTAAGAGCTAATCAGGAATGAGCCTGTACATCATTTGACATACGTCCTATCGTCCGTTCGCTCGTTCGTTCGCCTGTCTTTTGTTGCTCTTTGTCTGTCCCCCCGCCAACACTCACTCGCTCGCTCACTCACACATTCACTGTGTCCACTAGACTCGACCCAACACTAAAAACAAAAGTGTCACTGTTGAAGCGGCCAACGCTCATTTACGCGCGCCACAACGCGCTCAAGCACACCATAAATCTAAACTACAATAAAAATTCAATAAAACAAACGCGCTGCGACTTTGGCGACAGCGCTGCTGCAATTTGGCTGCTGGCGCACTTCTCGGCGGCCACCAGTTGATCCGCGCTCGCGTTATGAGGATGCATCACTAGGGCCAGGCCGCATCTCTACATGTGATGGTATGTGTCTGTCCGCGTAAGTATACGCAATAATTATGAACAATAAAAAACAATTTATTTGCTTATGACAGTCGAGGCTCATAAATAACAACAGCAACTGCTGTGAAGCGCCGCGCGCTGCACTGCACTGCACGGCATTGCAATGCGCTGGAGAAGCTCGAACACCCGGAGATAGTGTTGAAATCGGAGCGATAGAAGTACGCTAATTTGAAATGGAAATGATTGTCGTCGAGAGCGAGCGAGCGAGCGAGCGACCTACAGACGGACAGACAGACAGATAGATGCCAAGTGTTGGCAGCCTGGCGCTTGAATGTTGCATTGTGTCCGCACTGGTGGAAAGTGCCAAGTTATATAAGTTCAAAAAGGATGGAGGCGAATGCTTAGTGTGTGTGTGTGTGTGTGTGTGGTTCTTCAAGGACCTTCAATTACACAATATTTAACAAACATTATTGCCTTAAACAAATGAATAGCGGTAATAAAAATAAATGAGTTTCTTTACATATTAATAAAGTATTTCAATACTTTTGCTTAGGGATGGAAAAAATATATAGATACTTTTTCAATATCATCGATTTTACAATATATATTAGAATATCAATAAAATCGATTTTGTTTAATTTGATATTTAATTTTGTAATACAATTTTCTTATAATACACTTTAATACATGAAAAAGTTAAGAAGTGTGGTCTGTATTTTACTATCATTATGAGTTTTGTATATCGATATTCTAATATCGACTTTTTACTCGAAATATCGAACCACCGATGTTTTTATGCTCACTTATCGAACAACCGATATATTTTTTTAAATATCGATACTTACCATACAAAAACGATATTTTCTGTTCGATATTGCGTCTCTATTTCTACTCCACTGTAAATTCCTCAACACAAAAACTATTCAAGCGAGCTATAAAAAATAAATATCACTCACAAGTCTTAAAACTTGCAAAAGTTACACAGCAAATTCGTCACAGATTAATCAATTAATTTAATTGCTCGATCATCTACAAATGTCGAATGAATGTACATACATACATACATATGTACAATAGGATAGCGAGCCATAACACAAGGTTAACCCATTTCGTGTAACCTTCACATATGTATGTATGTATGCATGCTTTTCCCGTCCGTCAAGAAACCGTCATTTGGCGTGTGGCATTAAGAAACTAGTCGGCTTGACGCCGCGACGTCTCACAATCGACCATAAATTTAACCTTTTCTGTTTGACAATAAACAAAAAGGATTTGGAATCAATTGCAAAAACAACGCAGGACACATCTACCTAAACCAAATGTAAGTCATCGCACAGTGGGCACTATGGTTGAATTAATTTGTAATAAATCCTATTGTACATAAAATGAAAGTTCGTTTATGTTGAAAAAATGTAACCAACGAAATCGTCCTTTTCCAGAGGCATTCCCACTGTGTGCCCACCACTATCAGCGCCGCCCTCGCTGCTAGCTTATTTGTGTCTACTTGCGTAAAAGAATCATTTTTCATTCCGATGTTTGGCCTAACTTTTGATAAAGGTCGGACGTTGAGGTGGTTGGCGGCGGGCGAGTGCGGCGGAAATAGGACGAAAACTTTTAACCAGCGTGGTGTGCTGCAGTGCGGTGCGGTGCGGTCCTACTCAACTCAACTCCACACTCAACTTTGAGGCTGAGCATTGAGTCGTGTAAGGTTGAGTCGTCGTCGGTGTGATTTAGGATGTTGCACGTCGGACCCTGAGCCTCCTGTTGTTTTACTAAATTTTTGGTAACCACAAACCGCAAAAACATTTTATAAATGTTCTTGTTTATTTTTTTGTTTTGTTTTTGTTTTCTTTTTTTTTTTTTGTACTCTTTTCAACTGTTGTTTCTTAGTTTTCATTTGCTTAATATGTCTTTTCCTGACTCTTACATCGGGGAAAAGTAAAACTTCCGACATTTGTGTGGCACCGCAGAGATTTTACGTCTCAGGTGAAGCGCAAATACCAACTGACTAACCTACAGTCATTTTTTTTGCATTTTGGAAATGTGGAATTGTAGAATTGAAAAATGAAGAGCATCGCTGCAAAATCTAATAAAGTCCATTTGTTATTCTACAATTTTGGTTAATGTCTTGCCGCACTGATATTTTAATATATGAAGGCTTTTGGTACACCAACATTGGGTGGCTACCATCAATCAAGCTAGAATATGTTTTGTAGGAAACCGTTTAAATCAGATTCGGTATGTTACCAATTTAATTACTCCATATCGAGCCTTAACCGCCAAAATGACATAAGAGACAAAATGAAAATTTTATTAGAGAACGTTTTTGAAATTGCAGATTTCAAATAAAGAATATAAGTTAAAAAATGGCAGACCGGAAGTAACCACTTGCGTCACTCTCAATAAAATACGATGGAAGTTGATTGTTTTTGATAACATTTATTTCAAATCTCGATTAAAAATTATGAAAAAACAAAATGGATGACCTTCTGAATAATATAGGTGTGGAGAGAACGATTCCTGCCGACCCTCTTAAAAGACCAACGGTGGCAAGACGCAGACTTAAATAACCAACCAGTGGGATTCTAGTTCTAAATAGTCTAGTTTAAATTTACTTCACGATAGTAACGAGATAAATAGTCTAAAACTTTATTAGTTTGGTAATGAGGCTTTACAATAGATCTATCAGATCGCGGTGTTCCTATAGCCTTTGTTAATTCGTTTCCGCCATTTCTTGGTGGTGGAAATGATTAAAAGTTATCGGTTTCCATCAAAAGAAGAAAATCGAAAAACCTGTCGCTTACATTATTTTGGTAGTTATGACTCGATATTATATGCTTTAACTAATTAAAGCGAAATTATTGATTTACCCAATAAGCTTTGAAAAATGTTTAAAGAGTATTTGCAAGATATTTAAAGCACACGTCAACACCTTTCCTATGTATGTACAACACCATCGTCAGGACGGTTTTACTTTTTTTGGTTTAAGAGATTTTAGTGTGTATAATACACAGAAGATCCCCAGCAACATTAAATGTAAAATTACACTTCAAAAGTTCTCGTACCGAGCTTTGCAATTGTTATTATTTCGCAAATAAAAAATAAATAAAAAGCTCTAAACTAACTCCGAAATGTCTGTCGTAATGGACAAGTGACACCACACATATACACACACACTGACATACACGCACACACACTTACTACACACATTCAAAGGTAAAATGAACACAAACATGAAAATCAGCATAAACGAAAAGTTCAGTTAGCCAAAGAACGACCAAGTTCAAAGTTAGTGCGGGTACATATTTATTATTTTTAGCCATTCCAACCGAACGCAGCTGACAATCTGATGTTAATGTACAATCCAGCTGCTCAACTAAAGTACATATACACGTAGAATCGCACACCGTCAAAGGCGTAACCTAAATTTTATGTAGTGGAGTATTATGTTAACAGGACTCTGGTCCAAAATGTCTCAATAGGGCCAGATTATTTACCTATTTCATTTATAACAGTCTTTAAAATTACTTCTCCAAAGAGTTCCGAAGCCGAATAAATATAAATACTTGACTGTACTCCGTAATGCTCTTGAGCAAAATCTTTGATAATTTCGTAGAAAAAAGCAAGAAGTATTTTTCTGTTTAAAAATTAAACCTTTCAAAAAACAGTTGATCATATCTGATCTAATCCGCTCGTAAATTATGGAGATCTGATCAGATCTGTTCATATCAAGAGTCAAGTCTAATCTGATCTTAAAATAACTGGAATCATATTTAATCATATCTGATCACAACTATCTAGATCTGAATCTAATTATATATATAACCAGTTAATTAACAAATCTTCCTTAAAACTGGCTTACTACTTGTGACGGGAGTACTCCGATCTTGAGCATATTTTTGCTTACTGGGTTTCTATTTTTAATTAACTATGTAGAGGCAACAATCAGCTATTTTAAATTTTATTAAAAATTCCAGATAAATCTACAAAAAAAAATTAATAACATTAAAGAAAAACTGTTTAACTAATATAAAAAATTCAAAAACGAAAAAAATTTCTTTTTTGGGGTATCTTACCCTTAATACTACCTTGTCAACGCCCATGCACACATTCGCATTCATCTCGTAAAAGTCAAAAAGGTCGAAACAAGTGACCCGGCATTTTGAGGGTGAAGGATGGCAGTGACCACCACGGATCAATTGCAAATGAAAGCACACAAACTGAATTGAGTTGGTTAGTTGGGGCTGGGGGGGGGCGGGCAAGGGAAGTGGGTGGCGGAAATGGGGAGTGGCATTTGCGCATGCAGCGAAGCAGAATGATTTTCTTAAATATATGCACAGAATGGGCAAAAACAACACGAACGCTAAAGCAGCTAAACAAAAGAAGTCCAAGTAAAGAAAACAAAAAAGAAAAGAAACAGAAAGGGTCGCCGAAAGGGTCGGGCCACCCGCCCAGCTCGAATTCGAATTCATCCTCAGCTGTCAACAGGGAAATGAAGAATGGTTCCGTCCTGCCTTGTCTTCGTTCTACACCCGCTCACCCGCTCATTTGGCTAAGTTAACTTTAGCCGGCGCGTCCATCCGTTCGTTCGTTCGGTCCGTCGGTCGGTCGTTCGTTCAATCGTTCGCTCGTTCGTTCGTTTGTTCGTTTGTCGTTTTTGACTGTTTTCTTAAGAAATTGATGCGAATTTATGCGTTTCATTCTTGGCTGCCCCAACTCTAAAGTTTTCCAGCCTGCCGACCGCTTAACTGGATTGACCCAAAATGGCGGCTTTGTGTAATAATTGAATCACTTTTAAAGCACGCGCCGAGAATGCTACGACACACACACACATACACACACACACACGCACAAGCACATTCACTCACACATTCAGTGCCGACGAAAGGCTTTATTTTAAAGGGTTTCTTCTTCTGTGTCCTTAATGACTTTTAATACTTTTAATTGCTAAAGTTAATGTGAGCCAAGCGAAAGCCACTGCTGCCGGCCTGCGACAACAACAACGACAAAGAAGACCAAGACGACTGCTTCAAATCCCATCAAAATTAAAATGAACACAGGCCAAACGCATTAAACCGCTGCTATTATGTGCTCGTATTGTGGCCAAAATAAAATCCAAAAGGTCATAAGTAAAAATTTAATAAAACAACAAAATAACTTTTTTAATATGGAACTTGTTTAAGTAATTACATAAATTTTAAAATTGCCTTTAAACATATTTTTATTTTTGTTTTTGTTGTTGTTGTGGTCTTGCTATATTTAACTTATTTTAGGGCTGTTTACATTTTTGTAACTACACCCAGAAAAAAGAAACAACATGAAATCAAAAATATCCACATTAAACCAAAGTAAAATGTTAATAGAAATTCTTGTTAAATTCATGGAGTAATAAACATAAGGTGAGGAACGAAGAAAAATGTCCCTCACCACATCGATATTGTTTATCTCTTTAAAAATCAAATTTTTGTGTAGTTGCCAAGGTTGCTACAAAATTAACAAGTAAATATACACAACAACTTTAACAAGATTATTGTCTAAAATTATAAAGCAAACTTTAAAATAAGGCAGGCATAAATCGAGGTGAGTTCCTACTTTCCTAACCTTATTATTCAACCATGGTAAAGTTGAAAATTTGTGTAATAACTACGAGCATTCTTATTTCAAACATTAGCAATGAATTTATTTTGAAATTGGTCAAATTTTTTTAAAGTTGTTTCGAGCTTTTTTCAAAAATGACAAATCGATTATTACAACTATTTATAGTTGTTTTAACATATTTTACCCTTAATTCAAAAATGTTTTTTCTTTATATCTTTTTATCTTTGTTGTGCTCATCTTAAGGATGCTTTTGGGCTAAAAATTTGGCCATGCCCTATTATGTCCAAAATTTGTGAAACTAAGTAAAAATATTCGATAATTTCGATAAAATTGCTAATAAAAAATTTGGTATCTGAGTTTGTATAGGCATTGTCGAAAAAAAATGGGCGTTGTTGGATCAATTTAACGCCCACTCCGTAACTTAGAAACGCAACAATGGTGAGAACGGGGAAGTTCCGCTAACTAATTATTTTATACATATTTATATTCAAAACAAAACAAAACAAAAACCCGGACAACGTCGGGTATTAAAATTAATATTAAACTATATATTATATATATATATGTATACATAATATATATCTAACAAAAATTTAAGTTGATCAAGTGGTTTTAAAACTGTTTAAATCTTAATTAACGTTTAACATTGAAGCAATCATCTTAAATCAATTTTTGTTTATTTAAAAGTTGGTTATTTAATTTAATGTGTTTTGATTTTATATCAAAGTTGTTCAGTTTTAAATAAAAATGTATTTTCAAAAAGTAACTCAACCTAGAAATAAGTACAGTCGTACTTGTTTTTAAAAATGCGTTTTTTTCTCAGTGTGGGAAAATGCAAAGTTTAACTTATCTTAACGATTAAAGAAACTTTCATTAAAACGGCATTCAATCCTTAGTGCATATTTTAGCATATTTTTAAATAAATGCATATTTTTGAAAAACTGTGCATATTTTTCCATAAATTCATGTTCTTTTTTTGCATATTGGAAATATTTTCACTAAAATTTTCTAAGCGGCATCGATCATATTTTAAGTTCTTCAAGTGCATATTTTGTAGATTTAGTGTGTTGAAAAAAAAAGGCATCTTATAAGTGCATGTATTGCCTTTCTCCAGGTATCACTGTATCTTATTAATAAATTGTTTGTTCAACTTTATTTTTTATTATATTAAAAAAACCTTAAATGGAACATAAAAATCATATTTTTATTAAAGAAAATAAATTATAAAATTAAAAAAATAAAAGAGATTAGCAATAAAAAATATCAACTTTAGAAAGTCTTCTTCTTTGGCGAAAATGTTTTGATTATGCGGTACAGGCCAAATCACTGTGCGACATACATATAAAGAGACAGACACTATCACTCCAAACAATATTATGTATGTAAGTGTATCATCGCTTAAAGTTTAAAGTACAGAATGGGAAATGTGACATTTTACCAAAATTAACAAGTTGAGCATTTCTAAATTATTCAAATTATAACGTCTATTAGCAAATAACTCTTCAGAAACTCGTATCGTTATTAAACACGTAAAAAATCATTTTGGTTCAATGGATACTGTTCGGGGTAAAACCGGTTATTATCAATATTTTTGTTTAAATAAATATCAGTTAGCACATTCTTCTGTTTTAATGACAAAAAATACTTTTCATTCGATATCTCAAGATAAGATGAAAAACTTTTCATTTGAATCCTTTGAAGTATCCTTGAAAAAGGTAACTCCAGCCGCAAGCATCGAGGACACATTTCTTTATATAAAATTGCAATTTAGCGCTAAGTATGCCTAATAACCTTTTAGAGAAATAAAAACTTTATTAGTCTTTCTGCTCAAAGTTAGCATTAGTCAAATTAAAGGAACGTTTTAAATAAACGTTTTAGAATGTACAAAAGTCATTTTACGATATGACACTAAATTATAATTTTAATTTTAATTTGACATTTGAAAAGTAAAATAGCAATTACTGCAAAGACGAAAGCAAAGACAATTTCGCAAGAACTTAAGCTGATGGAAAACAAGCTTCAAAAATATTGAACAAACAGTTTCGAATTTTGAAGGAAAAAAATGGTTTTTCGAATTAAAAGGTTTGCTCACCTGTTGGCCAACACGTATGGTAGCTGCTGGTGGCCTCATTAGTGGCCAAAGACAACACAAAAAAGCAGACACACACACACAGAGACAGACAGACATACGCACACAGACACAATGGCATCATTGACACTTATCCCAAAAGCAAAGCCAAGCGCCGCAAGTGGCCAAAGCTCTTCAACAGCAACAGCAACAGCAAAAGCAGCAGTTACCCACACAACAGCCACAGACACACATATACACACACAAGCTGTCCACTCTTCACTGTCAGCTTTAACCCCATACTGCGCGTATCCTGTGCCTGTGCATCCGAATTAGACTGGTTTTTGAATATACATTTATCTTAAATATTTATCATCGATGTTTAAAATATTTGTGTATCAAAAGTTAATGTAAAAAAAATCGAAGCAAATTAAATAAAGAATTTACTCAGGCCACAGAAATTAATGCCGCAATTCTGAACAATATCCTTTAAAAAAAACAACAACAAATATAAACTAATTTCGACAAATTTGAATGTTTCTGAAACAATTAAAAAGTCGATTTGAAAAAAAAAAACAAATTCTTTTGAAAGTGCTGCAAATTCAAATTATTAAACAACATTCTAAAACCAGTCTATTGTCGACATGCGTCTATGTGTCTGTGTGTGTGTGTGGACTACCATAAACAATTTGCAGACATAAGCTGATAAGCAAACACTCCGAGCGAGCAATAAGTTTCGGTTCATCCGGTGCGAATATTTTTGTGATTTTGTCATATAAAACGTTTAAATGCCAAAATGTCACAAACAATGTGTACAAAAAAAAATAACAACAAAAACAACAATCTGCTACACAAAAGAAGCTGGCAACAAAAATGTCTGCTCTCACAAATACAAATACAAATACGCGTCGTCATTACAATTATTTAAATTTTACAAATGTGCAAAAATCAAGGAAACATTTTTTCCGTTTTCGTTTTTCGTTTCTATTTTCTTTATAATTTGGTGAGTTTTCTGTTTTCTGTTTGCTTTCTAAATGGCAACAACAACTGGCGAACCGGCGGCAACAAACAGCGGCGGTTGCCTCAAAAGGGGAGCCCCCTTAAGACCACGTCTTTGCCACCGAACACGTACGTCAATAAGACCAACTAATCTCACACAACAACAACAAGAAACAAAAATATTGCCAACAGCAAAATGTTGCTTGTTAACGAAGTGAAAATATGTAAAGATTTAGCCTAAAATATCAGAAGTCCAATTTCGTATTCATAATTGTGGTTATATCGAATAGTTGATTAGATACACAAGTGCCGAGAAGTGTTTGTAAATCAGATTCGAAAACACATACAAACATACTTGCTACATATTTTAGCAATGTATTAGTGTGGTGCATTTGCAATAGTCGGGAAAACTAAAAGAAAATAAATACATGCATGTCGGATTTCTCATCCACGTCATTTAAACTCTTTCAGCATCTTTTAAATTCATTAAGTTTAAATTAATAAGTTTAAAGGAATAATGTTTATTACATTAAAATATAATAAAATACGTCCGTCTGTCTAGCTTGGTGGCTTCTTCTCTACTCTTGTTCTCGTTCGTGTCGCTAATCGTTTCGTTCAGTTGTTCGTTCAAAACTGGTCAGTAGTGTCAACTAAACGTTTTAGCAGTTTCGTTCAATTCTTATACTTCTGTCAGTACATTTGCTTCTAGATGCCAATCCCACATGCATGTGTATGTAAAACAATGGAAGATATATAATAATGCTTATAGTCTTACTCATATAAACTTATAACTATGATATATTTCTATGGTCGTAAATTTCTACACACTCATTCATGAACACAGTTTTCGAGTATATCAGCTGTTTTTAAAAGATTTTAATTTTTAAACATTATTAAAAAAGATAACGCAAATTTTTACAAAATCAATGACAATATCAAACGATTGACTATGATGACATCAATTATCTAATCTTCTATTGATAGCTTTTAATATATTTTTCTTTTAAATGGCAACACTGACAACTTGTTAACGAGTATTATATTACAAAGTTTAAGCACTGAACTTGCCTGATTATTTTGAAAGCATCTTGTACACTTTTGTGTACGGAGAATAAAATAGCTGATATACGAGGTATTCATTTGAAAGACATATAAGGCATTGTGATTGTCGCTAATAAAAAAAACATATACAGAATTTAATATATAATAAAAAACTATATGTGTAACGAGTCATTTTATACTTGTTCATAATTACTTTGTTGTTTTGTTATTAAGTTACTTTTGAATTTTTGAATTTTATAAATTTGAAATTTTATTTATTGACAAAATAAAATTTCATTCGGCATTCGACATCAAGAGAGAGCGTTTCAATTTTAATAATCAAAAGGCAACCGCACTCTTACATTGGCGCCCAACGAAAATTCAGAAATTCAAGACGGATCTAAGGTCCAGGCGGACTCACAATCTAAGTGGAATTTCTGTAAGTAGAGTTTGGAATAGCCCTTGAAGACGAGTAACGGCTCTCGTGGCTCTCCATAAATCACAAACAACTATAAACATAAACTGGAGTACTGCGCTTGAAGACGTTTAACGACTCTCGTGGCATTCCATATTTTAACATTTAATATACTAATTGGTGTAGCTCTTGAAGACGCCAAGCGGCTCTTGTGGCTCTCCACTTCTAAAATTGAAAATTATTACAGATGCACTCCGACAAAAAAAGGATTACAAAAAATAGTCACTTTAAATCGGTGCGGCTTGACAAGAAACGGTGTTCCGTTCAGTATTGATTGTGTAAACAACGCCGGTCCAACATCAAACAATTCTCCAATTATTATTGAAAGTGGCCAACAAACACCAATATCTGAAAACATAGACACAACATTCTGCAGAAGCGATACGACGATCAGCAGTGATCATTCGACATTTGTCGACAACGAAAATTTATTATCTGAAATGTAAGAGTGCGGTTGCCTTTTGATTATTAAAATTGAAACGCTCTCTCTTGATGTCGAATGCCGAATGAAATTTTATTTTGTCAATAAATAAAATTTCAAATTTATAAAGTTCAAAAATTCAAAAGTAACTTAATAACAAAACAACAAAGTAATTATGAACAAGTATAAAATGACTCGTTACATACGTTAATAAGACCAGAAATCGGGTTGTTAAAAGAGTTCCCTTAACATTAAAATAGGTAAAATTTCTTCATTTGAAATTGTATAAAATAGAAGATGTATGACTTTTAAAACTTTAAGATGCCAATCTACAAAAGAAAACTCAATTTTTTTTTAATTTTTTTTTAAATTTTGTGTTGTCGAAAAAGTCTTTTCTTATTTCTAATCAAACTTCAACTAATTTTTTTAAATATTTATTTAATAATTTCTTCATTTTTGAACAGCTGTAACTTTTTTTCAACTGCTCCGAATTTAATTTTTTTTTTTGCTTAAGACTTTTTCGACAACCCATATTTTTTGAGAGATAGTTTGTTGAGTCAGTAAATATTTTAATTGTACTAAATAAATATTTAACTAAAAAACTACAAATTTCATCCCACAAATATTTACAATTGTGTCTTGTTGCTTTTCAGCTTCGAAAGTACGCGTGCACTAAATCAATTAATGGAATTGAATTAGACTCCCACCTCCGACGCAGTAGGTCCATGTTGAATCCCTTGCATACACCAATTTTTATCTAATTAACGGTATCAGTTAAAAATTAATTGTATTATACAAAAAATCAATTGTTTGGATTAATTTGTTTCCAAAATATTTCGTTCTGATTACTTCATTAAAAAAAAAAAAACATTCCTTGTACTGAAATATCATGACTCCAAAAAGGTGTTCAACAAATTTTAATATATATTCATGAACTAAAAGTAATGAACAGTTTTTATAAAAATCCCTTCCCACCCTCCCTCATTCACCCACCACAACTTTTTGAGGCATGCCAGGAGATAAGCTCTCCTATGCAGAATATTCGTTTGAAAAAAAAACGGAAATCGAAGCTGTTGCCTGCCTAGGAAATACAATATATATATGGAATAATTTACTGCGATATACTCGCACTTTTTGTTGTTGATTATTTTTGGTTGTTGTTGTTGTTTTTGTAAAATAGGCCACTTTATGAGGCATTAGCAAAGCAAATAATCATTTTCCATTCGTCTTCGAATTGATTTACATGCAAAAGCCGGAAAAACACAATTTGCGCCTGCGAGCAATCATCATCTGCTTATACAATGCTATTGCATCCACCCACTTGTGCAGACGACCGACCGAGCGACCGACCGACCGATAACGCCGACTCACGGCGCAGCGTTTTCTTCAAACAAAATCATTTCCGCATGCCGGGCACGTAGAACGCTGCTCATCCTTATGAAGCACTTCCATGTGTTTTATTGCTTTTTTTTCTTGTTATGTTTGTGATGTTGTTGTTGTCGTTGTTGTCTTGACCAAGCAAGAACGAACTTATTTAACAAGTATCAATTTCAGAGTGTTTTTCTTTTCGAAATAAATTTCGTGCAATTGAAGCGTCATTTCGTCTAATATCGTCCCGCATATTGAAAATTCTGTCGGGGTGAAATGTGTGTTTTCTTGTTGTTGTTGTTTTTGTTTTTGCTTTTTTTTCGTTTTTCGTTTTTTCATTTGCTTTTATTGCAAAATTAACTAAAGCAACAAAACGCTTTCAAATGTTGATCCCTATTACAGGTTTCCCTTTTGGGCATCATCAATTTGAATTTGTTTTTTGCTTCTCTCTTTTTTCAATTCATGTTTGTTGTATTTTTTCTTCTTTTTCTTTAATTTAAACACGATTTAATATTTAACACCGCCTAAACTTTTATTAAAGCTTAATACTTAAATGCTTTGGCATTGGTTAGGTTATGTTATATTGGGGATATGACTTATTTATGTCATCTTAACATCGTTAAGTTAATAGTTTATGTATAGCCGATATAATAAACCTAATTGAAGCATTATTTTAGGAATTCCAAAATGTATTTTCCAAAATGTACTTTCCAAACCAATATCATTAAAGCCTTCAAAATGAAGAGTTTCTTATCATGAAGGATTTTCTAGTTTACGTTGAACATTCCCAGACAGCTCTTGCAAAAATCAAAAATTGAAGGATAAACAAGTCGAGCGGTTTGTTTACTTATGAAGAAAAAACTAATGACCACAACTGTAAACAATTTTTGGAAGGTTTCATCTATAATACGAGTCCGCTTATCGTTATTTTAGGGTAAAATTTCCACATGTCAAAAGTTTTGATCATCTTAGATTAGCCATACCTTAAGATTGATAGCGTCACGCGGTCTTTTGACTGACTTCTCTGCAGCAACAATTTGTGTTTGTTTAGAAGTTTCCCCACAATTCTTCTGTATAGTTTGATAGCCGGCGCAGTTGCTATGTACTGAAATCGAGTGCAGGGTCAGTTTACGACATTCGCCTAATTCGTCAATGACGCGTATATCTTACAAATATAAACCTTTTACGAGTATATCAACTGTTTTTATTTTTCCTGAAAAAAGTTTATTAGGTGCTCAGGTCAACCTGATGACGGTGTTGCTATCATAAAGAAACAAATATTCAAAAGCTAACAATAAAAGATTACGACGAACGTAAGTTTTTGACAATCGATGTCATCACTTGTTCAAAAGTGTAATTGACTTTATTCAAATCGGCAAAGCGCAATCTTTTTTTTAAAAATCTTTAGAATTTAGCTATTAAAAAAACAGCTGATATACACAAACACAGCTGATAAACAAAATGCGTTAATGAAACGGAATTTCCTAATATAAGAATGCAACATATGATAGTTACGAGGTCTATTAATACGACTTAATAATTTAAACTGAATTTTAAGGTTAGTCATTTTATATGGAATACACATTTTTATTGTTAATAAAAAAAAGATTTTAATTAATTTAGTTCAAGAGTGTGTCCGATAAATCTTAAAAGACAAAACTTATGTATAAACGCGATAAAACTACAGGAAATATTTCCAAAAAAAAATTTACTGGAAACTGGAAGTTGAGATAATAATTCTTTAATATAAAATCAGCTAAGTGCAATTGGCCGCGTTTTTTTTAGCATTTTTTTACTTCTTTATTTTTATTTTTTCAAGAAAATCAATTTAGACCTGCTGCAGGCCATCCGACATTAAACGAAGGACAAATAATTTTTTTTCTCGCCTAAACGCTAACGTTGCGAGAGAAAAAATTGAAGCTGATTCTTAAGCGTTTATTTCAAAATTTATCAGCCCGTTGGCACGTGATGGGGAAATTCAGGAAGAGGTGTTGTCTGTCGTGATTAGAGTTAGTCCCAGGCAGGATATGCTAGGGTGCCCGCCTGCCTGCCTGCCAGCCCGCGCCCGCTGCCTTATTCGATGCTTTCGACGCTTTCGATGAAACACGATGAGCAGCTGTCGCACCGGAAGGCACTGAAGCTAAATTGAAGTGACGCGAAATGTCGCCGCTTATTTTGTGTATGTGTATTTGTGTATGGTCTGTAGGCGTGTGTGTGTGTGTGCGTGTATTTGAGTGTGTGCCTTATAAACCACCCCCGATTTTTAAGCTGCATTTAACGTTCACACTTCATAAAATTCATTTCCTATCGTTTTGGGAATTTGGCGAGTGATTAAAATTATAATTAAACACCGGCGCGACAGTTGCCTCTTCACTCTTCACACGCCTACGCTTACGCCCACGATACTGTGCCCACTATTACCTGGTGTTTGGGAGTAGGTACTTCACCTGCACGACGTACTGGCGGCTCCAGCAGCCAACAAGCCTGCTTGGGCTGCCGGAAATGCTGTAATAAACCAATTCATTTTCCACACAACACTATTAAATTGTGCACAAATACATGCACAGATTTTTACCGCCGCTGTTGTCTGTCCACAAATAGACGACGTGACAAATCCGAGATGATCGTTAGTACGTTCAATCGAAGGCAAAGCCACCAATTCACGTACACACAAATACATGCGAACATAAAACACACGATAGTAGGAGTATATTTTATATGAGGGTGGTTCTAGTTCGTCAAAATACGACGGCATAGGCTAAAGAAAACTATTTTTTAATCTCTTATAATACAGAAAAAAACGCTTTGAAAGCGAATACCTCATAAAGACCAAATTAGCTGATACCACAATTAAAGAGATAATTGTAGAAACAGTTGACCTTACTTCGTGAAATTGGTCCATCACAAATAAAAATTGTTCCTTAATGTGAATTTCAGTTCTAAGTGCGAAGTGGTAAAGATTTGAAATATTTATTCGAGGTAATTAATTTATTGATCTAAAAATTGCTTGTCCGAGAATACCCACTCTGCGTTTGGCTAGCTGGGCAATAGCAAAATATGTATTCCAGTGTTTCATATTTAACCCATTATTTTAAGTTTCTACAACAGTTGTTAGTGACTAGTCCCATCCAGAAGACATGGTCCCAATTAAACAGTGACAATTTAACATACCGATTAGCAAGCTGCAGTCTTCCATGTTATATGAAGTTAAGAACTTCGTGTTTCTTTTTTAATAAACTGGCCAGAACCCAATTCCAATACCGGTAAGTGTTACCAATCATAACAGTCTAAATCTAACTACTTTACTGCTCTGATTTTTTCGAATTCTGCAAATTACGAACAATCCTAATGTGTATACTATACATTAATGTATGTATGTACATATGTCTACGGCAATCAAGCTGGCATTAGAAACCATTGAAACATATACTTTTTAAAGCGAGCGTCGTATCACAAAAAAATATATATAAAAAGTTCATAGCAATAAAAATGCGCTTTGGACTACTTGTTGATTGGAAGAGCTACAGCGGGGATCAACTAGTACTGCGAACAGGTTGCAGCACAGCGGACTTGGCGCTCTAATTCGCTTCATATGTGTTCTCGAACCTATCAGCCAACAACCGAACTGCTTACCTATCCACATTTGCTTTTTCTTCTCATCCCGTGTGCTTAGTAGCGCCAAGCAACCAGTCAGCCAGTCAGCCAGCCAGCCAGGACCCGAAAAAAAGGAAACGGAAATTGAAAATCTATAGATTTTTCAGCAATGGCTGAGTGCGTGTGGAATTGAATGGCAAGCGACAGGCACGTAATCCGGCAGCAATTGCTCTGACATCGTCTACAATCTAAAAGAGCATTCATCCTTCGTATGGCAGATAGATAACACTCTCAACCTGAGTCGTCGAGGAGGCAAGGCAAGTAGTAGGTCGTCGCAGTGTTCGGCCTTCATACACCACCGACATACATCGACGGTTACACTTGCAGCACGTGTTGCGACTAAATTCGCACACAGGGAACAGTCGGATGCTTACCCGCACACACACACACACACACACACAATCACAAAAATCCGTAATCCCCCAATGTAGGACAATATTTTGCGGAAATGACTTTTGGCATATGCTCTTGCATACGGACACAAGCGAATTCATATGAAAAATCACATTTGCTCATTGGTGTTCAAGTCTTTGGGACAGCGTACGGAGGTAGCTTACATCAAACCTAATCCAACCTAGTCGCTGCAAGCACAGCCCAAAAATATTGCATTCTGATTGATTCAGCTTCCACTCGCAGCGGATTAAGACTTTTTTTTAGTTTTACATCCCTACCTGAAATACACACACAAAATCGCAATCGGAACATTGCTGCAGCTTATTGATACACTTTAACGGAAAATTATGATTTTCCGCTTCACACCTGACATCGATTTGAGAAGCGTCTGCACAACAAAAAAAAAAAGAAACACCACCGAAGCAATTTAAATTTAAGCAATTAATTTGGTAGTATTGTATGCGTACGTATGCTGGGATATACTCTATGGAAGTGAAAGGAAGGAACATCGTATACGACGAGTATAGCGCAAATGGATATTTCACTTCTGTTTCAAGTGGAATTAATTAAATTTGACAAAGCGTCTCGGTTTGAGCGAGCGTAACGTTCATTTGCTAGCTCGATACCGCTCGCAGGCTGTCTGACTTCCCACCGAAAGTACATTTACCATGCAATATAAATGGTTTCAGCTCCTCGGATGAGTGTAATTACAAGCACACACACACACACCCGCACACACACACACCTGACTGATGCCAGAACCCACTTTGGGCTTACATACACATGGCCAGGCGAAAACGCACATATATTCATCGTGAGTTCGATACACCTGTGCTTGCTTTGAATACTGACGAAGGATTTCGTTGAAGGCAACATAATTTAGACCCCACCATGACTCAGTCTAGCGTCGACGATGTGTAAGACGGTTAAGAGCAGCCAGCCAGCCAGCCTCCTCTACTCTTAGTCTTAGCCAAGCCACAAAACGCAAATGAGTTTCGCCGGGAAAAACTTGCAATTCTGTGAACTCAACTCGACACGCTAATGTTGCAAATGTTGTATGTGTGAAAAGGGAATTTATGTTTGCTCACATTTGCACAATCGCAGTCGTCGGAAATGAAATGGAAAACAAAAAAAGCTTCCTTCCATTGGAATCATCTTCGGCTTTATCGAAACTGCAATGCTACCAATTGTAAATATTAAACTTTAAGATTAGTCCGATCATAGCTTGACAGTCCAAGTTAGGTTATATTTAGACATGATGGCTTTAAGCGCGTTTATTAATTAAAGAGAATAGTCAGATTAAATATTCACCACTACAAAATTTAAGCAATGGGTTCTTTAAGACCAAGTTATCCTACCGTTGTAGTTCCAACTCATGTAATATCTCGAAAATCACCACAAAACCTTTTTACATAAATATTTTCTTTATCCTATTAGCTTATGTTTCTAAATGATAATCACTACCGAAAATGCCCTTTCAAACTTTTGTGCGAAGCACAAAAAAAACAGAACCTACTCAAGTCAGCCACGCGTTCCAACACAACTTCTGATAAATGACCTCAAGCACCTTTCGGACGAACAGAGAGCGACGTACATACGAACGAACGGTACTACCCTCCCTCTTAATATAAATCGAAGGCTATTTATCATCGAAAGCGGACTTGAGGCTGAACTCATTTCGACGCCTCGTTTGGTTTGGTGTGCCATACTGCCATACTGTGTACCATGGCATGTTATGCCGCCGCCGCCTGTGTCAGTGCTGCTGATGTGGAAAAGTAAAATCGCTTTGGTCCATTTGCCATAGCCCCAGAGAGTTTAAAGTGCGAGTTGGAGGTGCACTTTACGAGTGTTCGAGACAACTAACTGGCAAAAAATAAAAACACAACACAACAACAGATGGAGTGAAAATGTTCACCAGCTTTTATTTAATGCGAATTGAGCAAACAACATTTTTCAGCTATTCAGTACGAAAAGTTAAAACAACACAAATAAATACAGAGGAGAGAAAAAAATAGCCGAACCCAATTGCCAGCACACTGGAATATCGTTTTTTATTTTTATTTGTATTTGTATTTTTTTTTTGTAAACCACATGTCATAAAATTTTACAATTCGTTGTTGTATTGCCACAAAAACTCTCCCCAAACGCTGATTACAACTGATTGAATGCGCCTTGGCCTATCGCAGTCGTCGTCTGCGTCGTCGTTGTCGTCGTCGCAACATGGCCATTACCATATACTCGTACTTTTGCTGTTGTATCAATGTTGGCTCGTTGTTTCGTGTTGCAGCAACACAAATTTCTGGAATCAGTCCAAGGTCGTGTTCTCCAACTCAACCGAACGATACTCTACACGTTACCCATTCCTATATGTGTTAATGTGCGCCGATTCGAATGCAGTGTCATCGCAACAAGCCGGAACAACACGTCCAAAAGAGAGAAAACAAAAAAAAACGAAGAAGTTGAATACCCCCACCGCTGGCTCGCTGGCTGGCTGGCTCCGATTTATGCCTTTTCTAATTAGCGATAAAGTCTTCCTAATATCTGCCACTTGAGACACAAAGCCCCGATACCAAACGCAGTTGCTTGCCAAATTGCTGAAGCGGCAGCATCGGCGGTACTAGATCTGGCAGCGGCCATCACCCGCAACAAATTAGTGCAGGCGCTGGCTGGCAGTCAGGCAGTCAGGCAGGAAGCCTGGACGAGAGAGGGGTTGCAAAATAATTTGTATTTGTTTATGAAAACGATGCCAGACCGACTGAGTTGATAGAGATTTCCACTGCGCAAAAATTGCGCCATCAAATGAATGTCGACATTAGTTGCGAAATTGCTCCAGAGGGGGTTGCGCAGGGCTGCAATGTAATGTAGTGTAGTGTACATGCCATACTGTGTTGTGGTATTTGGTATGTCTCATACAGTACGCTGTGTATGTTTGTGGTTCAGTCGCAAAAATTCTGGATGCAATTGAAGCTGCAACGCTTGCCAAAGGCTCAGCGTTTTTCGTTTGTTTGTTTGTATGTTTGTTGTATGGGAAAAACTCTTGGTAAACGTCCAATGCCGAAGCTTCTACGACTGCGACTGCGACGAGTACGGCACTTTGACCGCAAAATGATTCATTATCATGTTGCGCTACTGCTTTGCTAATGGCGCTTTACATTACACTAACTACACAAAGTGTTTCGCCGTTCAATTGGGAGCGATGGCGGCGCGCGAGCCAAGTCAACGGAGGCAACAGCGCAAATTAAAAGCGATTACACCCATTTTACGATTATTTCGTTCGAAATAATAAACAAAAAATTCAAAATTCCACAATTAGTTGGTGCTTATTAAAAAGGCGATTATATGAAATACGAGTTAAGCTCAAGATTACTGTAAAAAAATCTCTAAAATAGTTGATGCATTAATAACTCAAAACTAATCATCTCAAGATTGTTAAAAACTGATCTAAGATTTAAAGTCATACAAATTCTTAACCTAAGTTGGGAGAGAGCTTAAAAATCAAAGATTTACAAATTTTTAAGACAAATTAGTCAAGGACATCTAAAGCTAAGAAGAAGTGACCTAAGAACACTGGTAGCGCAATCACGATCCAACTTGTCAATCATGCCATAAGAGCGACGACATTACAGAGTGTTTGTTTCCGATTTTTGGTAGAGTCAAACTTCGGCTACTAGGTAGTGACATGTTGAATATGTATAACCTTCATACTCGTCCCTTCCCTAATCTTTTATGTTTTGGGATTAGTGCATGAACTGCCTTTCGCAACCATTTAGTTTATATTTCTATACTCTCTTATTAAGTGCGGAATACAATGGTCAAATTGGACTGACTGCTCTAGTTTCAATACCAACCCAATTATATATAACTCTAAGATCTAATCGCTGGCATTATATATTTTTCAAATCTAACCAAAAAAAATTATTTTTTCTTTGTTTCAAAATACTAGCTTATAGCTCTCGGCGTTGTCTGACTTTTGTTTAGAAAAACGATATATGTAAGTAAGTGCAACTTCTGAGTTATGGCAGTGGGAGTTAAATTGATCCAACCAGTCACGTTTTTTTAAATTTTTTTTTA
This sequence comes from Suillia variegata, assembly GCA_949127995.1. Taxonomy (NCBI): domain Eukaryota; kingdom Metazoa; phylum Arthropoda; class Insecta; order Diptera; family Heleomyzidae; genus Suillia; species Suillia variegata. Next base: position 26,470,531 of record OX421845.1, on the reverse strand, counting down.
TTTTAGACAACAATCCCACATACCAAAGAAGCAATATAAGAAATATAATCGAATACTTTTACTTAGTTTCGTTTTAAGTGGAAGTGGCAAATTGGATAAGCGAAAAACCTTCCTCAAAATTTCATCGCAATCGGATGAATGGTTTAGATGCACATATATAGATTATATATTTTTCAACTTGAAGTTCCTATTTCAATTATTTACACACACATATAAGATCATTCGTAAAGATATAATATATACAGAATAACCGTAAATAGCACCATAGTTTTCCAGAGCATCTTTAACCCCATCTGTCTCATAGAAGAAAAACACAAACAATGAAAAATATCTCAACAGTCCACGAAGAAGTTTTCCACCACAACCACCTCATAAAACAATGACAAAGTAATTGTTCAAAGAATAGCCGACAGTGTGGACTTTTCCTTACTTTTCTAGGCATCCAACTCCACCCATTCGCCCACCAGCTTTAGTCAGAAATGTACAACTGAAACTGACAGTAACTGGTGGCAATCGAAAGGCAAACAATAGCATTGTGAAAAGTTAAAAGTGAAAAGCAGGATTTGTCACGCTCTGATACTCCTTTGAGCATTTTAATTACCCCGAAAAAACTTTTAATATGCAAGACTAACTCCCGAACAATAACTCACTTTGGCACACTACCTACTCCGGCCGCGTACCTAAATCGTACGCGCCTTGTCAGTTTAGTGTTCATTGAGGCGAACGAACCGAACCGGCTTCCCTCAGTCACTCAACTACTAAATGTGTTCTTAGTCCATAGTAAACTGCGTCCACTTGCAGGACGCACCAGTCGACGGGCAAAAACGAACGCGCACTCGCGCGCTCTAAATCTAGACACTTTCGACTTTCATTCAGCGACTGCAACTCAAGTGTATCCAGAAGTTCTCGGATAGGTACTTTACTTATTTTCATTCATTCATTTCAATTTCAAAATAGCGCATTTCTTTGTTTGGACGACCACTTGAAGAGGTTCCTCCCTCTTCACATTTTCCGCTTTTCGCGTTTACACCACAAATCATGGGCGTATGGAACTGAGCGGTTGGGGTGAGGGATAATCGCATCACACATACACAAATTACTGAGAATAATGCCAAACACTTTTTCGGTTTCAAACAATGGAAAACATTGGAAATAACGACACTTTCAAAGAATTGGTTTACTGTGTTCCAACAATCCACGTCAAGTTTCTATGGAAGATGACGAAAACACATTTCAAAAAAGTATTACATGCTTTTTTATTTCTTTAAGTGTGTTCGTTCGCTGTGGACGCAACCAAGGAAACTTACTGGGCACGTGGTGTGGCTGTATGTCTGTCTCGAAGACGACGATTTTCAACTTTCAAAATGCGAATGCAAGTACGAATACGAGCACGGCAATTCCCGACGCAATGGCACATTGGCGTACGCAGTTACGGGAGTGATTGACATGGAAATGTATGTTGTCGTGTCGTGTCGTTTCGTTTGTCGTTGCACAGGCGTGTTTAGTCGCCTAGCATGCAATTAGAAATGCCAAACGAATAGTATGCAGCAGCAGTAGCAGCAACGATGTACAAGTTGTGAATTGTTCGCAAGTGTCACAATCGCAATCGCAATCACAATCAGAATCAAAATAGAATTCGTCGTCGTCGTCGTCGTATGTTGTTACCAGGAGGTGTGCGTATGTCATTGTGATAGTGCATATGTGCATGTATAAGTGTGCTTAATGAATTGTTGACACGCCATTAAGTTAAGCGGTAGTATGGCATCTATTTACTGTTACTACGGCAAACTAGTGCGACAAAAGCACCCAACACGAAACAAATACTCCAGGGTTAGTTCAGGAACAGCTGATTAATAGTAACACCAAAAGTTAATGGCTTTGTGAATAGTTTAGGAAGAGGTGAAATATCCATTAATAAAGAGTTTCTTGATTTATGACCTAAAAAGGATACTGCCACTAACTACCGAACCTATCCCGACTCAGAAAGATCTTTGCTGAAACTTTTGTTTCTTTTTTATACTCATAGGAACTGGTTAGGAATAACAAAACATGAAGTTTTGTGCCAATATTTCCATTCGAAGAGCATTTTCATTTTTCCTATGGGTATCTCAGTACACAACCGTATTGTTTCGTGCGACTATATGGCAGGAGGAGGAGGTTGAGGAGGAGGAAGAGAAATTAAAATACGCTACACTGTAATCACATGACATTTATCAGTCGCGTGTACCTGACGCGCCCCATACAGCGCAACCACTCACCCTCTCTCTCTCTCTCTCTCTCTCTCTCTTCTGTCAGCGCCAGCCGGCGCCCGCTCTGACCCACAAATGCGATGCTGTGATCTAGTGCACTTGAAATTTTCAATTCCCGTCCGAATAACGCGCAGCACTGGCGCAGAAGCCAACATCATCAAAGCCAAAAGTGCAAACATTCGCAATTGCTGCCATTCCGGATGGCAAATGGCGGCGAGCGAGTAAGCGGGCGAGTGAGCGAGCGACGCGCATAAAAAGTCAATTAAACTCTTTCGGGTAGCGCAGCAGCAGCAGATGCCGCCACCATTGCAGCGTATAGATATGGAAGTGCTCCACGCAATCCCTGCTTTACTCTGCACTTTCCCCGCTGCCGTACTTGAACTAGCACTTGAGCGGCTTTTAGCAGTACAAAATGACGGCGGCGGCGATGGTGGCGGCGGCACACAACCAAACCAAAGCATTTCCACGCTCAGGCAGCTGTCGACGAGGTGGACACTAAAATGTAACTGCGAATAAAATGAAAATTAACTTAAGTCTTTGCCCGTTTGCCGTACGAGCAGCATAAAAGTTGACTCAAGTGCGCAATTAAGTTGCTGCCTGGTTGAGGTGGTTGAAGTCGAGTGAAAGAGTTCTGTGGACAATGTTGGCAATGTAAAATTTAACGCATCACAATTTGTATTTATCAGTTGGATGATGACAATTCGTTGACGGAAATGTTCCAAATTGGTATTAAAATATAAAGTTCACATGAGTTCAACTAAAGTCATCAAGTCGGAAAAAAGAGTTTTTTCGACAATTATAAAATTTCGAGTAAATTAATTCAGTTGACGCGCAAGGTGCCATCACTGATTCAGAGTAAAAGTGGCTGATCCAGGTACTTGAAAAACCGCTAAAAAAATAAAAACCACTGCCAAAAATAAAAACTCCACTTATTCTACTAAAATATGGCAACAATTTTAAATGAACTTTTTCTTCTTCCTGCTATTAGAAGAAAGTACGACGGCTTTCAGACACAGGTCGAACGTCGCGCGAAGATGTCGCCGCCATACAGCTGAGTGAGTAAACGTCAACCATTTGCTACTCTGCCAACTAACGCAAATGTCGCCAACGTTGATGGCAACCAACGGATTATCGAATACAATAGCGACTAAATGTGAAATATCGCTTTAGGTAATTGAACAAAAAAAAAACATGTTAAGACGAACGAACGAAAACAAGTTTTGTCACCCACTTGCAACCATCAGCAACTTTTCAGTTTTCCGAGCTGCGAGCTTTTAAAGTCGTAACTACTTGTAAAATTCGGTAGCAGTAGACCTGAACTGCAATAATCGCTTCTTAGAACGAGTTAGTAACTAATGGAATATCAATTTTAATGAGTTTTTAAAAGAAATCTCGGAGCATAACGTACTGCAGACCAAACTTTAAAGTGACACCACCCAAAAATGGGCGTTTCCGAGGTTATGAAACATTTTCTTCGAATGACAAAATAAAACTTTATTTTAAATAGACCAAAACCAACATTTAATTGTATAGTACAACTATATCAAAAATATAATGGTTATATTACTAGTGATTTAACCTGTCGCGCTTTTTAACTTTTAGTTAATTTTCCCTTTATATTCTGAAAGGCTTTTGTCTCGCTTTCTTATGCATTTGTGGATAGATTTCACTTACAGTATAATTAACTTGCTGCCCAATTTATAGAAGAACCAGAGAATTGTATTTTGGTAAAAGGATTTTCTTACTCAATCAACTTATAAATATATTAAATAAATATTGCTCTAGAGTAAAATATGAAAATAAATTAAATTCCACTTGTCTAAAACGAACTTTTACATTTATCCAGAGACTTTCTTCATATATACATAGCTCGAATTATTCGTATTGTAGTTTTGAAAAAAATGCGAGACAAAATGTTAACAATTAATTTTTGTTAAATAAAATTACTGATTCAATTTAATAACAATGTATAACTGTAAGTTATTACGTTACCTTTTAATTAATATTTCATTTGTTTTAATCGAACTACAACCTTTTGAGATATTCGCAATTTTGTCGATCAACCTTTTTATTTTTCCATAATAAAAAATGCATCTCGAGATATCAAATCTAACCATCAAAATATAGAAAAATATGTCAATATTTGGATTTAGCGACCGAGTTTACATATGAAATGGTAAGCCCAGTTTTTTTTTAATAACTATTTTGAATTATTGTTGCAAAGTTTTTATTCAAAAAGGTTTTAAAAAAAATATCAAAACTCGATTTCGTTCTTGAGCAAAAGAAAATTTAGTTAAGATTTGTGAAGAAATCCTTTTCATATTTTTTAATTGAAAAAAAATTGTATCTAACAACTTTTGCTTAAAAGTCAAATGAGGACTTGCCTACCACTTTCAACGATTTAAAATTCACTTGAAAATCATATAAATTTAGTATTTCTTTACTAAAAGCGACAATTGTTTAAACCAAAAACAGAATTAACTTAACATAATTTTACGAATGGAAGTCAAAATTTTTCGACTTCAAGTCGCATGCGGGGGCGTATGAGTGATAAGCGCATTTGTAAAATACAAAAACAAATGCAATTTCATACAACGATTAAAAATTCACATTTGCTTCTTTACGCTGTCGTTTGGTGTAGCAAAAAAAACAACAACAACAACAACAACACCAACAACAACAAACTACAAATGTTAAAAGGTTAATTTGCACATCGTTCCGTTACGTACCGACTTTGTGCGAGATAATTTAAAATGTGCATAAAAATTTGTGAGTCGTCGTCACAACACAAACAAACAGCAACAACAAAATGCAAAAATACACAAATACTAGCAAACAGACAAACAAACAAATAAACAAGCTCTCTCGCGCTGAAACTAATAACACCAAGACGACAGACGCAAATCTCTCCAACGACAAAAACACATTCAAATTCAAATTTAAATTCAGTTCTACAATTTGCATATGCTGTCGCACACACCCCTTTGCTTCTTCAGCACACACATTCCCCCAACCGCCCCCTGCCCCCCGCCCACTAACTATACGCATAGTTAGTGGGCGCCAACAGAAGGTGTCGCCAAGAAACGTTCAGCATAACACCTTGAAATAACATTTTAAGCGAAGTGGATTAATTACATACGGCAACTGTGATGCACGGTAACTGACGCACGGTAATTGCCGCATCGCAGGAAAAATGGCAATTCGATTCGATTCGCAATTAAAGCTGATGTCTTGCACATAGTTTTACATAACTTTTTAAAGAAAGACAATTTCCGCAGAAATGTATTTGAAAGAAGAAAAAAAAGAAAGATATTTGCGACTTAAAAGTTGATGTTTAGGGGGTACAAATGATGATAGAGAATTCTACTATGTAGAAAAGTTATGCGAGAAATTCCTTTTGCATTTTAATTCATCATAACAAGATATAAATTAATTAATTCATTGAAAACATTCAAGTTCAATGAATTAATTGATTAATTTATAGCCAAAAATTAAATCTAGATGGTAAATATTTTCAGAATGTTTGCCAAAGATAAACAAAAAATCATTTGAATAAATGCTTTAAAAATATATTCAAGTAGTAATATTAATATTTAATTATAACAAAGATTCTTGTACTAGCTTCTAGGGCTATCGGCTTATGTTACGTCAACGAACTTACATAAAGTACGTATTTAAATAGTTTGTTGTAGGATGATTGAACCCAGAGATAAGAAAATATATTTTTAGTTGGAGCCTGACGGGTTAGCTAGTGTCAGGAATGGGCATCTGCTTGTGAACGAATGTGGTCCTTAGACAAGCACTTGAGGGACATTCTAAAAGCATATGCGGTACAGTTAGTAAGGAGTCGTTGCAAAAATGATTTGTAGGTTGGGCTTCTATTTTGAAATATATTCAAATGACGTTCATTTATTGCTAAGAAAATGTGGTAGATTTAATAGAGTAATTTTCTACAGTCGAAGAAATTGAGGGGAACAGGAACAGAAAAAGACTAGAAAATTCGACCAATTGATAAATCGCCTGTCTAGCGGTTTCTGGTTTTTAGGCTCAAAAACAATAAAGCTTGATGGAATGAACCAGCTTAGTTGTTTAAAACCGGAGGCGTGAAGCTTTGCTGCTGAAAATATCGAAAGAACGCTTGTCGAAGTATTGGTGTCTTAGTATTCTCTGACCGGTGACATGACGTGACTCCAAAGGGCAAAACCTTGAGTTTCGAATTGAGATTTCCAATTGGTTCAAGAAATCCTTAACTTTGTTAAAAATGGAGTTTAAGATAGACTTGAAGTGAATGTTTAGAAAACGTAAATTAGTCATTTTCGCGGTTCAGACACATTTTCGGGCGTCAAAATTCTTCCACTTTTTAATTTCATCTTCGTTTAATTTTACACAAGAAAATACAAATCTGATTATAACTGTTGTTCTTTTGTAGGTAATAATAGCATGGTGTATATATAAGGTAAGGAAAGTATAAAATTGTCCCTCTCCACCTCGATATTGTTTCTCTCTTTGAAAATTTAATTTTTGATCAGTTGCCATTGTTGCTATAAAAACATTAAGTAAATAAAAACAACAACATAGTTCGGCGTCAAAAATCAGAAAAACAAACTTCAAAATAAAGCAGAAATCGAGGTGATTCTGATTTCTTAATTAACAAAACAATTCAAACTGTTTCAATGGAGCTGTGAAATTTCATCATTTACTTCACTTAAGTGAATCCAAATGTACTCTTATCGTTTAGTTCCACTGCTCCTTATTTTCCTTTTAAAGCTTCTTACCTACATAAATGTTATAAAAAATATTTATTTGGCTCAATATTTTTTTAGATTTTTTTTTATTTTCTCCAATTTATGTACCCGAAAACTGCGGGCAACCAAAGCGACATTTAATTTAAAAACTGAACAATTTTTGTTTGGTGTCTTCTGAAATCTTTCCCACACACTCACTCACTCGCTTACACACTTTCTCGGTGGTTGCGAGCAAGTGGTCCAAGTGGTAAATCACGCCTTGCGCTCTGTGCCACTGAAAGGATGCGCAGCACAGCACAGCACAGCGCTGCCACTTCGTATAGTTTTTCGTTTCGTTTCGTTCGTTGTTCGACTTTGGATTTTATTGCAATCTGAGATATCGTTATCGCTGTTGTTGTTGTTGTTATTTTACACCTGAACGTGTTGTCAACACTTCGTACGGTGGCAGCAGAAGCAGAGTTGCAGCAGTGTCGTCATTCAATGTGCGACGCGCTGCTCCGTTTGCTGCTGCTGTTGGACGCCGTTGGCGCACCCAATTGAAATGCAAATGTTCAGTGAATAAAATTTCGAGATAAAAGCACAAAAATAATACCAACAAAAAATGATGCCATAAAGAAATAAAAATAAAAAGTACACAAAAAGAAAAACGAAAAACGAAAAAAACAAAAAGAAGAGTTTTCCAACTCGTTTTCACTTGAAAAGTGTATTTTTAAATTGTTTTTCAAATTGCCAACGCACCGCAAGCTTCGCTCCCCCAAAAAGGCTCCTGCTGCCCGTGAAAGGCTTCCCTCCAACTCCGCAAATCGTCCTTTTGTTCTTTTTTGCTGCTGTTTCTGCATTTTTCCCTTTCTTCTTTTTTGTTTGTCGTCGTCGTTGTTGTTGTTGTTGTTGTTGCTGTTTTTTTCGTAACCATTTTTGCTGACTTGGCGAAATTTTTCTTCGCACCACCGTTTGTGGTTTTGTTCCAACCACCTTAAGCCCATTTCAATGTCCTCGACGTGCACAGCTGGCTGTGCAAAGTATTTTATAGTATTCAATAGATCAGAAATAATGGAAACTGCGTTCCAAGAACAGAAATAATAATTTAAAAAAATTTTAAATTTATTTAAAGATTAAAGATTATTGAAAAAAACATTTTTAATACAACAATTTAAATCATGATCCACCCGTAGAAATTTTCTCCAAACCAAACTAAAATTAGAAATGTATTCTAGTATTATTAAATATTTCACCGACGTAGATTAATTATTATAATATATACAATATATATAGAATATGCCATCATTTGTATTTATTTTATCGCATTTTCGTAAAGCACTTAAGTACTCTGGCTGAGGTGGCTGCCGCGTCGTTTCTGTGGTACATTCACTTTGCATATTATTCAGCGTTTGCGTTTGTAGGAGCAATTGTGGCTGGCAAAAAAATAAGCGGGGGCTCGTTCTTGCTGCAGTAACTCGTTGTTTTTGGCCTGATGCTCTGACGCGGGGCGTTACACTGCGTTGTTAGGTGTTATGTAATGCTGGATGGCTGGCTGGCTGACTGACTGCCGCTGTGTGTCGACATCTTCAAAGATTAGAGACTGCCTTCTGCCTCAAGTGGCAGTTTGTGTCTGCGCCACACGCGGCAAATGCACCACAAGAACTCCTTTTATCTTTTTTCATATTTTTAAGAAGTTTGTTTCCTTCCGTCCGCGTTTGCGTCCGCACGCCTCTTTAACTGTGCCAGCACATTTCAATGCCTTCGCTTGTCTTGCTTTACTTTGCTTTGCTTTGCTTAGCGTTGCCTTCAATTCAATTGAATTGAATTGAATTGAATTTGTCGACGTCAGGTTGGAGTGAGGCACGCGAAGTCTCTCTATTCATCTGGATTTGCAACCGTTTCCTGTCTTGCTGCATACCTGCCTGCCCGTCCGTCCGCTCGCTCGCCTGGCTGTTGTGCCTACTCGAGTTTTTCCCCCTGAGAAAAAAAAAAGTTTGAGTTTCTGCGGTGCTTTCCTAAATTGTTTATCCTTGGATTATGTATATACAACAACAATACACACGTAGCAAGCGCAAAGGGAATCTTTTACGAAATCCAAAATATGTCGTCTTCGCGGCAGCTAAGCGACACTGCCGCATCATCCACGGCAGGCTCGGTTACCTCAAAAACCTTCTTCTAATCTTTAAAAGTTTAACTGGCTCTTCTTTTTTAAATATGAAATTTTACATTTTGTTAAGCCTCGGAAACTCTTTTGATTATTTTTTTGGAATTCGAAAATTTCTTTATAAATAGTAGGTGTAAAGTGCTAACTACGCCCCTGTATTATGTCGTTGATTTTATTGTTGTGCGCTTCACCTGTCGTTCTTCTCCCAGCGGCAAGTGCTAGAGTTGTTTTATTTAACAAATCGCTTTTATTTTAAAGCAAAATAATTGTGAACCGGACTTGGAGGAAGCGATAAAAGAAAGAGTGCTACAAATGAATTGTTGCCATCTTTAACTCGAACGGAATTGCTGATTTGCGTCTGGTCTTACGGAAATGCTCAAATTATAGTTGCTTGTTAAAATGCAACATGTGTAAAGATTTACATAACATATATACATAGTTGCACATGCATACAAATACATATTATTCATTATTTTAACCATAAGAATCTTCTAAAGAAAATATAACCCAAAACAATTTCAACAAGACATTTGATCAAACAATTTTTTTTAAATATACTTTAGAGATAATACAACTTTTATTTTCCTTTAAACTTTTGATTTTTCCTTTTGTCTTATAAAATTTCCATTTGGCTTGTAATGAAAATATTGTTTAATGAGCGTTACTTCCGATGAGGATGGTGTGGCGATAGTCCGTCTTGCCATTAATTGTAGTTGCAATTGAAAATTTTACTAACAAACTTTGATTTAGCATTACAAATTGTCGCGAGCCCAAGAGAAATTAACAATTTTAAAGTATATCATCATTTAATCTTCTAGTGCTTAAAAATAAAATCAATAAATTTAGAAAAACAGAAATCGGAAATTTGGTATCTGAGTTGGTATGGTCACTGTCGATCTTGCTAAAGTTGTGAGGACTGAATTGGTTCAAAACAGTTGATCACTAAATGAACTAATTTTAATGGATGAATTGAGTGAACTGAATTTTGTGAACGACCTAAAAGAACTGAATTTAAATTCATTCGAAAGAGCTGAATTATTCTACTGACTGGCTTGACTGGATGAATTGATTGAACTGAATGAACTAGAGTGACATTATGGATTGAATGAGCTAGCAGATTGTATGGAATAAATGTACTGGATAAACTGAATGAACTAGATATATTAATAAACTGAATAAACTGTTGTACTAGGTGGAATCAAAGAATTGAATGATCTGGATGTACTGGATAAACTGAATGTATTAAACAATAGACTGGATGAACTAAGAGGACTGGATGATTGAAACGGTCTGAATTGACTTGATGGACTGAATGTATCAGTAATTGTAAAAAAAATCTTATGTGATAAAATAAATTTTTTTTATATTTGTTCATTCAGTTTTTTTACCTCAAAAATTTTCTACATAAAGTCGATTAAATATAAACAAATAAATAAATCAAGTTGCACAGTAAAACTCGTTAGTCATAACCAAATTTTAGTTAAGTAAATTACTGTTGGTTTTGTATTGAAAACATCTTTAAAAGTACAGAGGCCAACAAATAAACATGGAAAATGAGAATTCTTCTTTCTCTAGTCTTTTATTAATAAATACGAGAGCTTAACAAATATCGTTGATAATTGTTGTAAGAAATGATACTAAATAAATAATAGAATTTAAATACAATAAAAGATTTTATTTATGAAAATAGATTCACACATTTTTCAGTTTTACATTTGAAAAATTAAAAAAAAAACTCCACGAAAGAAGGCTTGGCGCCTATCGGTTGCAAAGGATGAAAACAAAAAAAAGCATCCCAGGCTTGTGATACCTCAAAAAAAAAGTGTCCTTACGTTCTGCGACCTAACGAAAAAGTTTAAATGAGAAATGGCGAACGTGCCCGCACAATTGCAAATCGCAAAATTTATCAGAAAAATTCGTGTAATGCACTTGCAGAAAACACTTATGATTTATTACTAAAGAATATTTTAAGAGAAACTCAAACAGGACAGACAAAAAAAAGAAAAGAAAAAAAACCGCCAATAAAAATGATTGCAGGTCGTCGTGGCAGGCAGCGAGCGCAAAAGGCGGGACTGCATTTTGCTCGTGTCAAACCGAAGCAAGAAGCAAACCCAAACGCCTCATCAAGAGAACAGCAGAACAACAAAAACCAAAAGCAATAATTTGAGGCAATCTGCAATCGCAGATATGGACTCAACTCACTCGTACTTCTTTTTTTGTTTGTTTGCCTCTTGCAACTTGCAACGTCACAAATTGTGAAGCAGTACAACATTTGGCAGCAACCGCCGCCGTCGGATTCGCACTGTCAATGTAAGCGTACACATACTAAAACACATACACACACACACATACATATGTCGCTGTCTGCGGCGACAATCAAGATGTTAAGTTTTTGTGCCGCTGTCGCACATTTGACACTGGAGCCACTTTTTGAACACGGCCAAACAGACAAACCGACTAACAGAAGGACGGACAAAACGCCCGCTTCGATTTCCATCTTGAAGCATCATCAGCTTGAGCCGATCCGACGCTTAGACCGTTTTTTCGTTTGGTGCAATTTCGTCCTCAATGTCTACAAAAGGTGGTCGGTCGTCCGCACAGTACCACAAGGCGGTGTAAATATTTTGAATCTATTTTTTCTTTTAAACTATCAACATATTTAGGGTTGGCCCTGGAAGCATCTACAGTCTATATTAAATCTCCACGCCTACATTTGAATATAATTGCGAAAACTTTATATTTTTCCGTAAGTTTCTTTAAGACATGTTCATTAAAAGTGGGCGTGGGGCACAGTTCAGGAAATTGATAAATGATAAAATTTCATATGGAGGTGCATAATACCCACTTCTATCAAGCCCACTTGAATTATTGTGCCTCACAAATACTGGGTGTGTTCGATATATTGTATTTACCTCTCACCTCCATAGCTCAGATTACATTTGGTGTGAAAGTGCACAGTAACAATAACTGCCACGCCCACTTTAATTATTATTTGTTTTAGAGAAAAAATTTGGAAATTTTATAAATAAAACAGCAATTTTTTTTAGAAACCCATCAAAAAAAGCTTGTGAAAAAATGAAAATCTGTGACATTTGTCGATATTCTATGCTTTGCAACATTTGTAGTCCCCTTTTAAACTAGGCAATTAATTTTTCGCAAATATTGACGTTGTCGGCGAGGATTGACAGAAGCAAGCAGAGAGGAAACGCTCGCCTATTTTGGTTAGCAATTCAGTCTGAACTTGTCAGAAGAAGCTAAAGTGGCTTCTTTAATTGCCAAAGGAAAATGTCTTAACGATTTCCTCGTGAAGTCGCTAACGCAATTATCAAAGGGGAATCGAAAAATTGCTCGCCACTAAAATTGCCAATTGCAAAAGAGGACCTAGTTAAAAACAAAAAAACAAAGCAAAATCAAATTGTTCTTAATTTTAATTATTTTTAACCATTGCATATAAACATTGTGGTACTGTGCAGCGGTCTGGATATCTTGTAATTGTTGTTATTGTTGTTGTTACTTTTACTAAAAGCAAGTACGTATATATTATTTTTTTTTATTGTTGTTGTTGTTGTTTGTGTCTAACTAAATCAGGCGAGCGCATCCTTCGTCGTCGTCGTCGTCGCAGACATTGTGATAACTTTTGTTGTTGCTGCTGTTGTTGTTGTATTTTTTGTGCTGTGCGCAGCAAATGCCGCAATTTTCAAGATTGAACTGTGGCCAAATTCGATTCCGAATAACAAAAATCACCCAAATCGCACAATAACTTGTTTACACCGAAGAACGTAAAGCTTGGAGCGTGAAGCGAGAAGAAGCGAGCGTTGGAAATTATGGCAACTCGCTTGCTCGGAATAAGTAAACTATCTTTGACATTTATGGGCGGACAGGAAAATTTACGAAAAACTTTCATTTGGCAAAAACGAAAAATTAAAAAAAAACTCACTCATACACACAACACGCTGCGAAAAGTTTTATCATTTAAAAAACGTAAAAGTACAACAACAACAAATGGCAAAGGTGCATTTTCCTTTTCCAAACTTAAAATCCGTTGCAATTCGTCGCTTTTTTTGTAAATGAAGTTAGCAGTCGAGAATGAGGGGGAATACAAATAAAACTTAAAACCAGTAGGAGAAGTATCTTCGGCTGAGTCGAAGCTCAAATACCCTCCGCCATCTCAGTGACACCAAAAAATGTGCTTCTTTTAGCAGTAGGCGTTGGCGTTGTTTTTAACGAATCACGACCCTTTTGGTTAGTAGTTTTTTGTTACTACCAAATTGTTAAATACCGAATTTAAACTGGGTATTTGCGCTTGAATAGGAGCACACATACCAAAAAGCTTGATAGCTTTTTTACTACGGCTGTAAACGCTGGGACAGACAGACGGTCAGACGGACGAACGGACTGACGGACATCGTTAAATAGGTTCAGTATTCAACGCTGATAATTTCTATGAATACTTTGTCATATGTACCACTTCCCCTTCTGGGCGTTACAAATGGAAGATCAAACTCAATATACTCTTCGATAAGTGCACTTGCACTTGGCGGAGGGTATAAAAAGATTTGGATTTGTTATTCTTTGCTGTTGTGATTCATGTGCAGCGTAACTCAACGGAAGCGGCGCGTGGCGAAGCGATTTCATAATCGTAAAATGGCAGTGCTGCCGAAATGGTGCACAAACGACAGCGGCAGCATCGGTAGCAGCAGCGCCACATAGCGTCGCTTTTGCGAACTGTGTCCCAGTAAGTACGCTGCTTTGTTTTGTTGTGCTTTGCGAAAAGCTCCAGCTTCGATTTATGAATGAAAAGCTTGAACTGTGCTGCCGTTTTTAAAAGAGAGCAGAAGAGAGTTACTACAAACAAAAGCTTCAGTTTTCTACGTTTTGCAGACGGCTCACTTGATGGTGTGCTGCATGCGCTCTGCGTTTCTTTTTCTACAGATAAGAGTGGAATTACAAGAACAGGGCTGCAGAATTGTAAGAAAATTTGTATTTGCAAAAACAAAAATTTTTAAAGAGTTTGAATTAAAGTCTGAACAAAATTTTTGTTTTCACGATATCGTTCAAAAAAGTTAATAATGCTATCATTGTAAGATATTTTATCTTGCTTTAAAGTATTTAATAATTGCATAATAATAACGTAACATACAATACAGTTTAAAAGTGAAGTTCAAATTGTTTAAATTGGAAACCTATGGTTTAAGTTTTATGTAATAGTTTCATTTCATTTATAAATATCTGGTGCTACAAATACAATATCAAATGACACATTTGACCAAAAATTAATAATATAAAAATTAAAGAGGTATAACCCTGATCTCCGAATTGTATTTGATTTTACCCCAATGGTCACAGTTTTTCGCAGCCAGATCATTTTGGTATAAAAAAATTATTTTTGATTCTACGAATACTTTCATGTTCAGAAACTTATAGTAAATTGTCCAAATATTTACTTGCAATATTAAAACCTTACAGCTCCTTTCATATGAATATTTTATTATCTTTTTTCCATAAAATACTGTTAAAATATTTTACAAAAATGATGCCAATAAAATTCGCTTAACATTAAAAATAATCTAATTTCAATAATAACCATCCCTGTTACAAATAAAGAGAGCGACAAAACAAGTAAGAGCGCAACAAGAAAAAACCATAGCGAACTGAAAGAGCACACAATACAACGGTAAGTAAAATATACATTATAGTGTGGCAAAAGAAAAAAAAACACATTATTTACCCAACAAAGTGGGCAAACGTGTCACGTGGCCACTTCGACAACACGAATTTTCATTTCGAATTCCGAATTCCCCCAAATAAACGACGGCGAATGCGGCACATCGGGACGTCATCTCACTAAGGAGAACCCAGAACAGAACAGAACAGAACGGAACACCACACATGCAGACACAACAGACGCAGACGGACTACAGTCGCGAGACCGCTGCTGCTACTGCTGCAGCTGATGACAGACCGAATTTTTGTTGTTGGTTGGTATGTGGAGCAGTGGGCTTTGCTGTCGCTGCTGCTTCTACTGCCACTGCTGCTGTTGTTGGGAACCAACCACTGTCACTCCAGGTCATGCAACTTTAAATACGTAAACAAAGCAAAGTTGGTTGCTGTTGTTGCTGTTTTGTCTGTGTTTGATGTAAATCACATTGTTTCGCCTATGCCGTTTTCGTTGTTTTCGTCTATTTATGCTACTGTCCAATGGAACGGAACCGGAAGTAGACATATTGTGACACTCTTTCACTTGACCCCGTTCACGTACTCGAATCGACGACGCTTCTCCACCGCAAACTTTACTTAAGCGATAAGTCGAGACAAACCAAAAACTAAAAACAAACAAAAAACAAAAAACGAAACCACAAACTGTAATGACCCATTTAATAAAGTTAATAAGGTACAAGGACCTGCCACTCGTCGTTGTTTACGCGAAAATGGCATATTGTGAACGTAAGCAGGAACAATTTCGCAAAAGTTCGCTAAATAACTTAATCGATCTCGACCAGAAAATAAAGACCCGAATGTCGAGCTTACTTAACCACCCACACAACTCCTTGCACTGCCGGCCATCTTTTATTTTATTTATTCCCAACAAGGTATTCCATTCCAGCAGCGCTTCGAATACATTCGAAATAGTGCACACCAACGACGAAAGGTTGTGCTCCCGCCGCACCGGAAGTTAGCAATATATTCACCGTTACAAACGGAAACAAACCTCGTACCCCAATGTCTAAAAGTCTACAAGAACAAACACGATTTAAGTGCATTTCGCAAAAGGCATCAAAATCGCAACGCAGCTGGCACAGCAGACAGACAGCCAGCCAGACAGACAGCTAAACGAACGAACGAACGAGTGAACAAACGAACGAACGAGGAACGAACACTCAAGCAAAGGCAGAGAGCACGACATGCCA